>CM046834.1:47990509-48380509 GCA_025618425.1 Heliocidaris tuberculata | reverse complement strand
TCACATATCACACACATACAATACATACTAAAGTCACAGGGGAACTGCAGTTGCAATGAAAAAAATGTCCTGAAATATCACATTTTAGCGATGTAATCGGCGGTCCCGCATCTGAAGTTTTACGCGTGTCCGTAAGGAAAATGGGTTCGAAAACTGAGCTGTATTTCAAGAAATTTTCAGTTTTAGATCGGGATTTTGCGTATGTCGCAAGCTCAAAAGTGTCCAATCGCACGTTGCAGTCAAAGATAGTCGGTGTGTGAGACGCACATGCGATATCTCTGTTAGTCTTGAGATTACAATTCTGATACCGCGGGAGCAGTTTTCGGCCGGGTTTTACGCGGGGGAGCTCTGGCGTTGGACGCCGGCTCAAGTCACTGGGACTTTTGATCAGCGGGCGAATGCACGGCGCGCGCGCGCTCCCCATTGATTTTGTACATGCGGCCGAAAACTGATCTGCTAGGCCGAAAACTGCCTCCGAGACTGGGTAAATGAAAATTAATATTACCATGGCAATTCTTGATTTTCTTTCAGGATTTTTTTGTGGTTAAAATAGTAACAATATTTGCTTTCAAAATTTGAGTAAGAAGTGAAAATGAATATGAAATAAAGAGTAAAAAAATAGTAGGAGTTTGTCTTAACCCTTTCAGGACAGGAATTA
The DNA here is from genome assembly GCA_025618425.1 of Heliocidaris tuberculata. Taxonomy (NCBI): domain Eukaryota; kingdom Metazoa; phylum Echinodermata; class Echinoidea; order Camarodonta; family Echinometridae; genus Heliocidaris; species Heliocidaris tuberculata. The sequence goes on along the minus strand of CM046834.1, from coordinate 48,379,851 downwards.
TTTAAGGGTTAAATTGATCACATTTTGTTCTTCAAATTGGCAACAATAATATTTTTCTTTTAGTGCTATATGCTTCTAATTAGGTGTAATATCTTTGAAAAAATATACATGGTTAGGAATTTTGTCAAAAAGTTTTAATAATTGCCAATTGTGAGAAAAAACAATGATTTTGAATCTCTCAATGTGTTGCCAATTTAAGGATTTCAAAGCTTATTCTTGTTTTAAAAATTCCTGGCATCAAACGCAGTATGGTCATGCAACAAAAATGGACATAGTGTGTGCAGAAATTTTTGCTTTTTCTACTCATGCATCTGGTATATTTTTGAGAGCTCTGAATCAAAAGTTATTGAGCTAAACACAAAATGTGGTCAATTGTCTTGAAAGGGTTAAGTGGCCGAATACTCCCCCCTTACTCTAAGAAAGTTATGAATTTTTGAAAATTTAAGTTTTATCAATATCAATCAAACACAAACTGGCAACTTCGTGACGTATCTTACGAGCTCCTCTTCTTATTTGCTCCATACATAAACAGTGGCGTATCTAGGGGGGCAGGCGGGGCACGTGCCACGGGCAGCACTTGGAGGGGGCGCAAAAAACGCAAAAGAGAGAGAAAAAAAAAGGGAAAATGAAGAAAAATCACAATCCTTATGCGCCCCCCCCCCCAATCGGTAGGGTACATGCATTAGAAATACAGTTTTTGAGGGTTTTAAAATGCGAAAATTTCCTGAAGCTTGGTAGCTTTGCTCCCTCGTATAATTATTGTCTTTCAGGATCTCGTAATTTCGCGCCCCCAGTATATAGTTTTTAAATAGCTTTCTTTAAAGGGTTCAAAATTTCAAAAATGAAGATGTAATTGTCGTTGCTTTGCTTGCTATCATGTAAGTTTCATCTGCCTCTTGCTAAGTATTGCGCCCCCAACATACATGTAGGAAAAAATGCATAAAACAACATTTGCAGAGGTTCAACATTTAAAAAAAATCTCAAATTCCAGTCGATTTGCTGAATTCCTCGACTATTTCTCAAGGGTTTCCGTTAATTATTTTGCTCCTAATTTTAGAATGGAGTGAATAGAAAACAGTTGATGTACAAATTTCAAACTTCTATAACATATAGTTGCAGTGGTCAGTTGCAAAATTTCCTGGGTAAAATGCGCAAGAAATTGTGCTTTTTAGGATAAAAAATGCAAAAAATTTTCCTTTCGGTCACTTTGCTCCCTCGCCATACAATAACGTAGATAGGTTTTCGCACTGGGGGGGGGGGGGGGCATTACTTCTTTATTTGCCCCGGGCGTAATCCCTAGATACGCCACTGTACACAAAATTCATGAATTTTAATTTTCGTTGTTTTTAATGAGGGAATAGATTTGTATTAGGCCTGAGTCTACGCTTTTTTGCTTAAAAAAAGAAAAAGAAAAGAGGAAAACATGCAGGAATAATATTTCTGTGATATTTGAAAGCACATTATATTTAATCTTCTAGTTGATGGATAGGCAAAAAAATTAGGTCTACATGTATACTGAAAACAAGAACTTCATCACGAAAGTAGAAACAGTCAAATTCATTGAATTGAACATCAGGTATAGATCTATAAATCCAGTGATAAACTAGAACTCTAATTCGTCACTGAAGACGAATTTGGTGGTCTGTCTGCCCATTGGCAAATCGCTTTGTAAGATGTGATAATATTTGTGCAAGATAATAATCCTGATAATGTTGACAATGGTTGGAGACTTGCGTCAAAGAAAATCGGACGATTTCATATTGCATTATACATGGGAGATTAACCCATAGGTTTAATACACAACAGGCATTCAGATTTCGCATAGGGTTGTACACCAACTACTTTACACTACTTTCCAATAGACATAACATACAAAATTAAAAAGTTTATTACATTGTTTGTGATTGTATATGTTATAGCAGTCGAAGCATATAGTAAAATAAAAGGCAAAAAGAAGGGGGGGAAAATGGACCCACCAGGGTTCAAACCTGGTCAGCGGGATGGGAGGCAAGTGCTTTACCAATAGACCAAAATTTTTTCCAATGGAGATAACACGTAAGCGAAAACCGGAATTCTCAAATTACATTTTGTAATTAAAAAATGTGCATGATCCCGGCATCTGATCAAAAATTGGAGGGCACACTGGTGAAAGCTTGTAGTCTCAGCTATAACATACTAAAATTTAGATGAAAATCGAGCAGAAAAAACAGAGATACATCTCAAAGAAGACAGGAATGCATAATCAAGATTTGGGAAAAAGTCATGCCCCATAGAGAATACATGCAAAATGTGAAAAATTGACATGCTTCCTTTAATCGCAAAAATACAGCATGATCCCTTTGTAAAAATGAAAAATGGTGTTGCTGATTTTGTAGAGAATTGTCTCAGCTACAACATATCAAAATTTGGAAGAAAATCGACGACCCATTACAGAAATATTGTCAAATGAATACAAAAATTATTTCGTCATTTTTTCGTAAACATTTTTGTGAGTTCATATGCAAATATGATGACATTCCGACCGTTTGACCCACCAATTTTTGTCATGAATTCCAATCTACAACTTATTGTCTTTCAGAATATGTATAAAAATTGGGGGGTCCCCAGCCTTTCTGACGAACTATGGCGGATTCAAGAGAGGCATGTCTTTACCACTTTTTATATTATATTGCCCATTGACGCGCGCACGAATTTGAAGGTTTGACGCGCGCGTGTGGCATTATGGAATGTCGAGAATGACTGTAAATAGTTGGAAATTGTCAAGAATAGTGTTGGGAATGTAAACAATGCAAAAAAATGGTGTTTTTACGTTCCGTACGCGCTGCCTGCGGACTGTCTTGCATGGAAAATTTTGAAATGTTAAAATTGGCCTGAAACATGTGCAAAATGAACTTGAGATGATTTTGAGCATTTTTAAATTTTGACGCACGTACGTGCGCGTCATGATGCACGTGTTATGTTGACCCTTACCTGAAGTTCATGTGTATCAAATATGGTTCATTTTTGATGACTCGTTATGAAGATATGATCGATAATGTGATTTCACAAAATGGCGCCTGGATGACGTCACGATAACCTGATGACCCTGAAAAGTTTTGTGGCACTTGACCATAATAGCCATAATAACTGACTGAAATTTGATGAAAATTGAGTAAGCCGAATTTGAGAAATCATGCTCACAAAAAAGTGGCGTAAATAGATAATAATAAATAATAATTTTAAAAATTCTGACGAAATTAAGAGGTGATCTGTCTACGACAGACCACCTAAAAATTGAATCGTTTAGTAAACTAAAGAAAAAAAGTAAGAATCAACTTCCTGACATTTAAGACGTTTAGAGACATCTACCAATGACAGAAGTAGACCACAAAAAAAGGGTAAGAGATTAAACTTATTATTTTTACAGTTTCATTGAGTTGAGAAATGATACAGACAATGACAATAAGGAATCAAAGACGAGAGTCAAGTAAAAATTTGAGCAAAAAAAGATGTCGTTAATAGTTAGTTGACATGGTTATGGCGAGTCTACTCTTTGCTCCTTGCAATTTTTCTTTTTTTTAAACCATTTTCTTTAAGTTGAAGGGCGTTAAGGACAAAAGCCATGACTTTACAAAAATAAAGACGAAAGACAAGAAATGATACAGACAATAACTTTAATGAAATAAAGACTGGAATCAAGTAAAATTGGAGCAAAGAAAGACGTCATGAATAGTTAGTTGACATAGTTATGGCGAGTCTACTCTGTACTACATGCAACATTTTCTAAAAACCTCTTCATTCAGGTGACAAAGTGTGAAGATTGATAAAGACAAAAATTATGACTTCATAGAAATAATGACGAAAATGACAACTGCACGAATTGTCAGTAAATCAAGTTTTAATTAAATGTACATTCCTCATGTCCGTGTATTTTAAAGAAGGAACTGAAAACGATAACATCCACAATTTAACATCATTTCAACAACAACAAAAAGTTGGTGATCATACGGGCACACAGTGGAAATGACCGAAGACAAGACGCAAAAAAAAATGTTCAAAATAAATTTTTGAGACAAAAGTCGATTATAAATGGGGAAGAAAGAGTACTAATATTTTAATTTTCATTGCATTGACGGAAAAGACAGCTGAAAATGGATTCACACTCATAAACAATTTCAATATGGGTTGTTAATTGAAACATTGAATGACTTATTTGGCATCAATGTGCCAAACCGAATATTGAAAGAATTAAGTAAAACAAATACAGGACTCTTGTAAACAAACGGTTAACCGAAACAGGAAAACGTATCGCCGTCAACACTGATTTTAAAGATTGTAAGACTTAACAACAAAAATAAAAGCAGGACTCGTGTAACAAACTACATGTACATTGAAAAATGTATTGGCATCCAAGCCCAAGCCGGAGCTCCCTCTCGTGCGACCTGGCCAAAAACTGCCCTTGCAGTATCAGAAACAACATCTCCAAACTTGGGGAGATATCGTGTGTGCGCCTTACACACTGAGTATTAATGACAGAAACGCGTGATTTGACAATTTTGAGCTTGTGACACACAAAAAATCCTGATTTAAATCTAAAAATTCATGAATTGGACTTTGCTCAAACTTTCTCTAATCTGTTCCAGTGTGGACTTCCCTTTAAATGACTTAACAGTGAGTAATATATTTCATATGTATTAAGATCTGAAAAGATAGAAAAGAAGAGAGAGAGAGAGAGAGAGAAGGGAGGACTTCATATTGAAGCATAACAAGGTCCAAGAAACAAGTCTAATCTTCTCTCTTATCTTGTGATTTTAGATAACGATGGCCGAGATGATACTTCTGGTGGTGCTGCTGGAGGAGGGTTTGCAGCTAGTCTCAGCATTGGAGAAACAAAGTAAGGTTTATATATTTTATTTTAATGTGAAAGATAGTAAAACTCCAGTCCAATAATATTAGCATCTACTAAAGTGTTAGTAAGTATCGATTGATTTTATTTCCATGTGTATCCCCAAGAGAAGTGACAGCAACTGAGTGATTAATTTGACGATGCTTTGGTTTTTGGATAATTTGTATTTTCTACTTTTAAAATATTTTTAAGTTGAATAGAATAACTTTTGAAGGAATATCTTAATTTAAGATACTGTGTAAGCTGCTATTTTTGCAAATGTTTTATTTTTGTGAACTTTGCAAATTTAATGTGAGAATAAGCTGGCAATTCATGCGCAAACATGAATTGTATTGTGCCTGCTATTGGCAAAATTATTGGCAAAAATATTGGCTTATACAGTATTCCTTATCTGGTGCTTTGCATTGCAAGGAGTTAGATTTCATTTTTTTGGTGCGACTATTAGTGTATTCTCAGCTGTACTGAAGAACTCCAAGGCAGTTTATATGTACAGTTCTTAACTCCACCTTTCAGAGTATTTGAGAAACATATAATGTACTTATCAAAAGGATTTTGAGAGGACCAGAAGCCGTCGGTCCCCTGAGCCCATATTCATAAAACCTTACTAAGCTAGTTGTCAACTAATTGCATATGCTGCAGTACATGGCCAGTTGCCAACTAGGCCTAGTAAGGTTTTATGAATATGGGCCCTGGTTGCTAAAATACTTACACATGCTTTCTTAGCATTCAGGTAAAATAATCCATCAAACCTTCTTACATTGACACTAACAGCAAACTGCGAGCCAAACTGGGCCTGGCTCCATTGGAGGTTGATGATGAGGAAGGAAGTGGAGAGCCAGGAGAGATTGTGGAAGAGAAGAAGGATGTTCACAAGCCTGCGCTTAATATTTCTGATGTCAAGAAGACAGAAGCTCTCAAAGAAAAAATGGCTCTCATCCGAGAGAAGAGACTCATCAATAAGAAATTACAGTGAGTGCATACAACTGCTTATTTAATACTTTTAGAATTCCATAGATTGATGAATGGCTTCACTTTTAAAGTTCTGTTCCGGTTCTTGAAAACCTGCAGACATATTTTCATGGGAGGATACATAGAATGATGTAGTCTACAACAAAGGAGAACTAGCCCACATATGATATCCAACATCATAGTACGATTGTTTCTCTGATTTTTCTGCTTTTCTAAAAAGTGATTTAAAAGAATTAGATTTACTCTTTTGTTCATTTAAGATTGGAGCACAATTCAACTTGATTTTCTATGTGAACTTTTGTGGAAATGGATCCTGTTATGTTAATCATAATTAATACTGGTCAGGCATATAGAATTATAGGCCTGAATTCCCAAAGGAGGTTTCAATTTAACACATGGTTCAGACCTGACTAAAATAAGTTATACCTGTATAAGCATTTATTGCACTTTCGTTGGACATACTACTACACTTATGGAGGTTTAAACCATGGCTTAAGATAAACTTCTTTTGTGCATTCTGGCCATAATCTATTATGGAAACTTGTTCGAAATACCATACAGTCATGTTCCTCTTTCTCTAGAGAGTGATTTTGTACATATGTTGTAATATTTCAATTTACAGTAAAGTGAAAACCTTGGCTGATGACGATGATGATGATGACGATGCTGCAGCATGGGTGGAGAGGATGAGGAAGAAACAGATAGCCAAAGCTGAAGCAGACAGGAGGGTGAGAGCTTTGTTGTTACATGATTTGAAAAATATCAATAAGAGAGATAGAGAGTGATGGGGGGGGGGGGAATGGAAGAGGATGAAAGGCAAATTATTTGATGGGAAGGTGAGAGGATAGTATTACTAAGAGGAGAGGTAGAAATTAAGATAAAATTGAAATCTTGAAAAATTATTATGAATAAATATTTAGAGAAATTATTCAATGTGGTAATTAACCTGCAAAGAGAAAGAGAGAGTGAGAGAGAGAATAGAACATGTACAAAGGGAGTAGGAGTACATTGTAATGTAGGGAGAAATGCATTAAAAAGACTATAAGTGCAGTATAGTATATTTCAATATGGTTTTTTGTCTCGCCTGCAAAGCGGAGCGAGACTATAGGCGTCACTCTTTCCGTCATCAGCATCGCCAACAATCATGCTGTAATCACAAAAGCTTTCTGTGGAAGTGAGGTAGAATTACCATCTCTTAAAGTTTACCAATCACCTAAAAAAATAATTTGTGTACAGCAAGATCGTATGAAATTAACCTAAAAAACTTTACCTTTTATGGGTTAATGGTTAAGAAAAGTTAAGAATTGAAGGAAAACGTAAAAACCCCTCGCTCAACTCTGATATCGGTTCTGCGCTGACCCTTATTCTATCTCTTGATAAATATTTTTTCCTTTTTTTTTTGCTACTGAGAGAATTGTTTTGTCTTGTGTATGTGTCATCTTGTCACCAGTTGTGTAGGTAGTTTAAGTAGTTGTTGTTTACTATATATCTCAAGTTCTGTTGTTATTGTTTATGTGTTGTTTTAAAATAAAAAGGAAAAAAAAGAAAAAAGGAATCAAGATTTGAAGCTCATATTTTAAATATGGTATAGCGACATGGTACCCCTAACATAAAGAGCAAAATATTTTTTGGTGATTGGGACACTTTAAAGGTGCAAGTCAAGTTTGAAAAATGAGTTGAATCTGACCGTCAAAGGTCAGACGGTCAGTGAACTTTCTGTAAAAAGCACTGTAATCACAATAACTTTCTATGGATTTGAGGTGTAATCACCAAATTCTTACCACAGTTGCATCTCTTAAGGTGCAGGTCAAGTTCGAAAATGAGTTAAATCTGATGAGGGTTCAGTGAAAATCACATCACATGTAATAGCTTTTGGTACATGCACTTTTGAGGTAGGATCACCAGATTCATACCACAGTTACATCCCTTGAAGGAACAGGTCAAGTTTAAAGAAAATGAGTCAAATCTGACCAAGGTCATAGATCAAAAGATCAATAAACTTCATTGAAAGCCACTGAACACAGAAATAAAGTATTAACAGCATGCACAAACAGCTTTGGCTCATTTTCCAGGAATAAAATGTATGTAACATCATCATTATTGCTTAGTATAATAAAGCTGCCAGACTAAATGCAGGCGAGACAACGATTGGCCTTTTATATTTAGCATCGTGTGGAAGTAAATAAAAATGTATTTCCACAAGAGTTGAATTACAAGTTTAACATCTGGACATTAATTCTAAGTTATTTCAGATGGAAAGATGAATGAACATAAAAATTGACAAGAGTTGACATTTAAGATTACTATTTTGAATGGATTAACAAGCAATATGAATGTCTACTTTCATATGATATACTGATAACTGAATATCATTAGGATTGATAAACAAATTCCTAATGTATGACTGTGTTTTTTTTAAAAAATTTATCTCATACTTCAGGCAAAGATGCTTGAGGAAATGGATGCTGAATTTGGTATTGGAAAAATTGTTGAGGATGAGTTCAGCAAGACGAAAGAACAAAATGTAAGTGCCATGAAAATGAAATATTGAGAAATTAATACTTCTGTAAATAAACTTCATTGTGAAAGAATATACTGTAAAACCAGGAACTCTTGTGAATGACTGAAATCAGGTTGTAATTCAACTATTTTATGGGATTAAACTTTGCACGTATCAGGACCACTTGATTTTTTCAAGAGAGTAACTTGCACTCAAAAGTTTCTGGTTTTACCATACAGGGGAAACTTGATATAACAAGGCTGTCAGGACTGAAGGATTTTCCTCATTATAGTTGTTTTCTCATTATATCAGAACTTACATTAAAATGCACATATGGGACTGGATTCTACATGTACACTAATAATGTACCTAGTTCTGCTGCTGCTGCCGCTTATATACTCATATGAAAGCTATGAAGGCATTAATTATACATGTATGTTAATTCTTGATCTAAATTAGCTAATAAGATATCGGATCATGTCGGAAAATGCATTAAAAGCATTATTTTATGATGCGAAGTTGAGGGTTAACTAAGGGTTAAGTCTGTTACACTTTCGCATTTAATATACATGTGTATCAGGACTATGCCTGTATACTGTCAGCATAGCGCAATAAGCGCATACTCACGATATGAAAAAGAAAGTCTCATTCATACTTCGGGGGCCAGTCTCCCTGAGCTGTGATATGAATAAAAAGACGCTCCCTGCGCTCTGATACGAATAAAAAGACGGGCCCTGCGCTGTGTGTGTGATACAAATAAAAAGACTCACCCTGCATCGCATCGCGATGCCCCGATATATCTTTACTATATGCTCGTGTATGTGCAGATTCTGCAGCTGAATGATTTTTGTCCATTTGAGGTGCAGTGAAATTTGCTTGCTCATTATAACAGGAATGATTGGCAATCTTTTTCTCTGTTTTAGAGGCACAAGATTTAGCACGTTATAGCCGATATCTTGTTATAGCCGACCTCGCTATAAAGGTTTGTGCTGCCATAGAATTACACGCAAGTAAGTTTGGGACCATGACAATATTCTCGTTATAGCCGTTACCTTGTTATAGCCGACCTCATGTCGAGTTTTCCCTGTAGTTATATTCTGTAATGGATATGATTCAAAGGAGATCATGACTTTTTTTCTTTAATATGAATTAATTGTTTATTCAACAATGAATGTTGATATGATAATAATCATCCTGAGAAATGATCCTTATTATCAAGTAAAGTCAATGTCAACTGAATGTGATTCATATTTAATGGTATTGTTTTTGTCACATATTTAGGCCTATTCTAGGAAAAACTTGGGGGGATTTAAAGTGGAACATGCTGTGAAGAACTTCCTAGAAGGACAAAGTGTTATCCTCACACTTAAAGATATGGGTAAGTTGTACAGTTTAACTCATGTAATGCAGTAAATGTATTGATGAAAATAAAATAAAAATAAAGGTAGTGAGCCTCCATTGCTGCAGATATTAATGAACGTGGGAAAAGTTACAAGAAGTAGACTTGCAAGATTTTAAAAAATCATGTCCTTGGAATGTGCTCCAACGTATAACACTGACATATGTAAATGGAGATAGAAGTTAAATACTGTTAGTTGGAATTCATAACTTATATCTACTTTTATTACTATTTTGATCCCAACTTCACCTGCCTAGATGCCCTGCAAGAGGAAGAGGATGTACTAGTGAATGTAAACATGATAGATAATGAGAGAGCTAAGAAGAATGTAGAACTGAAGAAGAAGAAACCAGATTACAAGGCATACCAAGAAGATGACTTTGATGAGGAAGGAATGGTGAGTGAAATTCAACCTAGTTTTTAACACTTTTTTTCTGTCATATTGCACAAGTTTTAGACAAGGACAATGTTTAGTAAAAAGAAGTATAAGCAAGACAATGTTAGGATTCTTTTATGTGTGACACAGATTCATTACAAGCAAGGCAATCTGCTAAAAGTCCATAAGTTTCAAAAGAGGTCTTTAGACAGCTGACAGTTTTATTATTTATTTACTAAGTTACTAAATTTGTTAAGTTTATGGATGTGAGCATGGAAGAAATATCAAGATTGTGATATACTAACTGCTGCTCCAGCATAGCTTCAGTTAGTGATACCAATAAATAGTTTTGCCTGAGATTGCAAACATAAACTAAAGCCCTAAAACAATTGATATATGAAGTATGAAGACCTGATGGTCATACCCCAAGATGACTTGCATGAATAATAAATTTTAGTAGTGCAAGCGTCTTCTTTAGACATGTTCACCTTTTAGCATATATTGTCAGGAATGTAAAAACAGACTCCATGTTTACCTGTCCATCCCACAACAGTTCCGACACAAGACACTTCTTGGCAAGTATGATGAGGAGATTGAAGGAGAGCAAAAGAAATCATTCCGTCTCAACCAGACAGGAGGGGCTAGTATTGGAGATGAAGATTACATGCAGGATATACGTAACCAGCTTAAGCAACAGGCTGTAAGTATCTCAAACACAAAACAAATAGTATTTAATGAGTTCCATTATGTATCACTGAATTGAAATAATGTCCTTGACTCCTATTAAAAACAAATTATTTTTCCTGTTAAGCTACCATATTGGTGCATATGCACAAATCAATATGGGGCCCGTTGCACAAAACTTGCGTTTAATCGCAATTCCGAAAAATCAAACGCAAGTGCTTAATGCGCACTTCTGATTGGCTGAAAATAAAGTTGCGTTAGATTTTCCTGAGTTGCGTTCAAATGCAAGTTTTGTGCAACGGGCCCATGGTCAGCTTAAAGTACTACGCTACATTTTTAACATTACACAATGCAATGTCAGTCCAAAACATTGGAAGCAAGGTGCCAGTCAGAAAAGCTACAGGTGGAATTATTGGCAAAAAATGAATTTCATTGATAATTCAGATCCTCTATAAAAGTATATTTAACTTTTGATATCTTAACCCATTTTCATTTTGTTTGATTTTTTTTTTTTTTTCATTTTATTCCCAAGTGCTTTAGGGAAGCTTCATACACAGTACTGATACATGTATTTGTACCTAATGGTGTTGAATATATTCCTCTTTCATGTATTGATGTAATATGACTGAAATAATGTGCTGCTATAGGTGAGTCTGGATATGAAAGCACCTACCATAGCATCAGAGTATTATACAGCATCTGAGATGGAAACATTCAAGAAACCTAAGAAAAAGAGGAGGAAACTAAAAGCAAAGTCTATAGCAGATGAGCTGACTCCAGTTTCTGATACAGGCAGAGATCATGGGGCAAGGTTTGTAGTCAATGTAGCAATCTGAAAAGTAGATGTACAAAGGTTTTAGACATCACTAGAAGTTGCTCTGGGCTTTATCTCGTGCAAGATATAGGTTAGGGTTAGGTATTGGTCCAGGGTTGAATTCAAGTGTAGAATTTGGTCAGTGTACATAATTGATTTGGAGCAAAATTGTTGCTAGAGCATGTTTCGTACAACCAATTTGGGCAAGTCCATTTCATGTCTGGTATGTTACCACTTATCATGGAATACTGAACATTATCAACATCCAAAGTACCAGTATCATTTTCCTTTGTTAAGTCTAATCCAAGTTACATGATGTCTATCAACTTATTGCAATCATCAAAGAAATATGCAAATATTTTTTATATGATCAGTTGCATATTGGACAAAATCCTTGGACTAACCTGTGTTGAAATAAGCCTTCCCAATCGGCTTAAATCATCTCTGTCTTAAAAGGAAGTAACTTTATTTAGATTTTATGTGATTATTAGTTTTGTTGTGCCAACTTTTGAGTTAATTTTAAGAAAGGAATTCTTTATAATTTTAGGAATGTATTAGCAATTCTTCTGCTAATCACCTTCTACTAAGCACATGTTTAGCTGTTCTTTTATTGAGACATTATTCTATGTTTGCAATCATGATGTATTTCAGAGGAGGGATTAGGAGAAGACATAGAGAAGAAGAAGATGATTCTGAAGTATCAACAGAGAGAAGGGTACCCCCACCTCAGCAAGATGCAATGGATATGGATGTGGACTTCCCAGATGCCGATCAAGGTAATATCTATTGATTCTTATTGTTCTTCTTTATCTTTATCATGAATTACTTTTTATCATTGTTCTCTCTTCTCCCTCCTCCTTTCTCTTTCTCTGCCTCCGCCCACTGAAGGTGGTGCCACAGACATTATGTTTGTCCCGCTTTCTCATTCTCACGATATCTCAAGAACCATTTGAGGTATGAACTTTAAGCATGGTGCTAGTATGTGTCACCATAGGGAGACGATCTGATTAGATTTTGGGGTACGTAGGTCACAGGTCAAATGTCATAGAGGTAATTTCTGAAATTGCAGGTCTTAGTATTGTTAACGTGATATCTCAAAAACCATTTGAGGTATGAACTTCAAACATGGTGCTAGTATGCATCATCATAGTGAGACAAACTGATTAGCTTTTGGGGTAATCAGGTCAAAGGTCGAAGGTCACTGAGGTCATTTACCTTGAAATTTCAGGTGTTTAGCTTCGTCATTGCAATAGCTCTTGAACGATTTGAGCCATTCACTTAAAACTTATTACTAGTATGCACCACCATAGTGAGATGAACTGATTAGATTCCTGTTTACGTAGGTCAAAGGTAAAAGGTCATGGAGGTCAATATGCCTGAAATTAAAGATTTGTTAGTTTTGTAATATTTTGTATGCATGACTTGGAGGAGATAAAGTGATCAGACTTCTGGGTTGTAAGGTCTAACTCTAAGTTCAAAGGTGAAAGAGGTCAATTAACGAGTTATTTTAGGCTTTTTATTCAGGTTATCACAATATTTTGAAAACAGTATGAGCCACAAACTTAAAGGTCAACCCAACCTTGGTAATAAGGTGATTTGTATGAAAGCAGAAAAATAAGAAAAACAGGATGGTGAAAATTTGAAAGAAATCAGACAATGAAGAAGAAAGTTATGGAAATTTGAAAAATAAGATCACTATATGCAAATCTGAAATTGGCACTTTGGTGAGTCGATTGTGACATATTGGCGGAAAACTCTTGCTTTTGTCTTACACAAAAAAATCATTAATTTGCAGTTTTCTCCAAAGCCCCTTTACCCTCGGGGCAGTACTCAAAATATATTGTAGATACCATATTGTTATAGGTCGTCATGAAAGAAAGAGATCCTACTAAGTAATACATTTTGAAAAAAATTACATTTTGGTCATTTTGTGTGTCGGAGCAAAAGGGGATATGTCTGCCACTACATCACAGTGACATTACCTATTCGGCCAATTTGAAATTCCCATATGTATAGTGATTACAACATTCAAAAATTCATAATTTTCTTATTGCTTGTCCGATTTCGTCCAAACTTTCACCAATCTGCTTCTTTGATTTTTCCTCTCCCTCTCTTTCAGAGCAACTTGCCATTGAGGTTGGATTTTCCTTTGACTGAATTTAGGCAGAGGCATATAGGAGACGCAGTCGCATTGATCTTGTTACTTCTGTTTTGTTTACTCTTCATTATTTCTTTTTTGTCTTATTTCTTCTTCACTTTATAGTTTAATGTAGACTTTGGCAATAAGGCTACTTTAACTAATAATGATAATAATAGTGGGTTCTTGTGTAGCGGTCATTTCTGTCAGACTTGGCGCTCCACAATTATTACTCTGGCTTTAGCATGGCTGCTATTTCAGAGAGGTACCCATTTACCTCATCTGGGTCGAGAGTGGCAAATGTAGATAAACTGCCACAGCAGTAGCGTCCTTTGGCAGTGATTCAAACACTGTACCTTGTGGTTCACAGTCCGGAGAATTATCCACTAGACCACAACACGTCTATAATAACTGTCATGATTGCATGGTCGAATCTTTACTTGAAGTGGAATGTTAATAACCAATTTTTATTCCTCATTTCTTTGTCTCTCATTTTAACTGTGTAGACACTTTCTCCTGTAGAAATATTCGAAAGAAAGTTTAAACCTAAAGAATAACCTCAGACAGTGTAGCATTATTTCATTCTTTTATTTCATTTGTGTTTGTCATCTAGTGCCCATCGAGTTTGGACAAGCAAGGCATGATGATGATGATATTTGGGGTCATGTGATAGAAGATGAAGCAGAGAAAGAATTACACAATGTTCTCAACAAAGCCAGGAAACTTAAGCAAAAGAGCAAGTCCAGTCGACGGGTTGAAGATCAGGTATGATGTATGTTTTGGTTTGACAGTATGTTAGCATTTGGTTGTTCTGATAGTGATGATGGTTGTCGTGCTGATGATGCAATGTTACTGGTAGATATTTATGAATTACATGGGATATAGGAGGGTGTTCTTTTTGGACTGTGCATTTTCATGTCAAGACATTGATTTTCTATTAAGAACAAAAAGAAGTATGAGATTGTTGAAAAGAATGATATATTATCTTTAGAATGGCTGAAGATGCTGGCTGTGCAGCCGATGATGGTACATGTATGTGTCTATGTTGCAGTGCATGACCATGTAGAATGCAGAGCAATAGACTATGGACAACCGTCTCAGAGGCATGTGTTACTTTGTCAGTCTAGCAAGCAACAGAAGAATGTTTGCCATATTTCTGCACATTGTAACAGAGTCGGTATGGCACTGATTGATTGCCACAGTCCCTCCTCATGGTGATCAGTTGAATTGTCACTGCACTAGTTTCATCCATTCTGAAACAGAAGTCTCAAGAACAGAAAAGAAACAAAGTATAGGTTGAGCAGAGCTATAAGAGGAATAATGAAGATGTCAATTTTTCATATACTCACATAAAATATTTCTGTGACTGCAAAAATTCCTTGTTGTTACTATCGTGTATATTTTGACTTAACAGGTTGCTAAAGTTGTTGCTGGTATTAAAGAAGAGCCTGAGGAGGAAGAGCCAGTAGCAGCAGCATCAGCCTCAACAAGAGGCTCTAACATCATCTTCAACTCAACATCTGAATTCTGTAGAACCTTGGGGGATATACCTTCATATGGTAAGCATGTATGCATTCAGAGAGATAGAAGTTTGTTTTGTAAGGTATTTAAAGGCATTTAATTGAACAGTTGTACATGATGGAGAGAAAAGAAAATTATTGGATTTGATACAAATTATGTAACAATTCCTCTTTTATTGATGGTCTATTATGAATGAAAACTAAACAATTTTGAGCAATCAGATCAGTAATGGAAAGTACAGTCAAAAGGGCATTTTATCACACATTGTAGACATGTTCTATTTGTTTGTAACTGACAGCAGTCTTGAAGTGATCTTGATCTTGTTCATCAGAAATCAAAAGAAAAAGAAGATTGCATCAGCTTTTATGACTGATTCTTTGAAGAGCAACCAGATTCAGTGATTGTATATAATTTGGACATAATGAATTAAAATGGTAAGCCAACATTTGCTCCAGCAACAATTGCTCCTAGCTTTATTTTGTCAAAGATGTAGGGTTAGGATTAGGGTTGCAATTAAGTTTTAGATTAGGTTAAAGGTTAGCATTAGATATAGTGTTTGGTCCAGGGTCAAAGGAAGGAATTTGGTTTGTGTATTATATTGACCACAGAGCAATTGTTGGTGGAGCATGTGTCATACAACCATTATAATATATACCCTCAGCTGCCTTCTTTTTAATTGCATTCATAAGTCTGCTATATGAGGTAACTGTTGTTCACTTAAAGAGAAGGTTGAGTCTTGGGAAAGGTAAAACATAATTTGTGAGCTTTCTCATTCACTTTATGTCAGTTTGGACAAACATCATAGAAATGTCCCCTAAAAAGGATTGCTCTGCAAATACTCTCACATTCAAAATATGACAAGAAACAGCTGAAATGTTCTGGCCGAACATGTGTGTGTAATCCCATATACACATTTCTGTGTGCAGTGCATGTGACTCTCAGCAGGATTCAATTCAATTCAATTCAATTCAATTCAATTTCGGTTTATTAATATAAAATACACAATGCAGTAGTCCTAGGACTAATAGCGCAATGTTCACATAAAATGTGCATCAGAAATAGGAATAATTATATACAATAGAAATCATTAAATAATCATAATTATTATAAAAGTACATACATGAAACTATATTCATATTGTAATGAATGATAATGATAAAGAAATTAGCGTCAGGTTGCAAAGGTATTAAATAAAAGATGTGATTTTTCAAACCCATTTTTAAAACTAAATATGTAGATAAAATCTTAGCTGGAATATTATGTGGTAAAATTGCTTGATATGCTATATAAGGTAAAATATCAAGTTAAGTTAAATGAATTATTTTAAGAAGCAAAGTGAATCTGTGTGCAATATTCAATTTCATCAAAATGAGACAGAAATTATGTATTTGTATACTACAGTTATAAAAGTAAGTTCAAATATTCGACCAATTGTTATAAGAGAGTGGAAATTATCAAAGTACAAATGTCACAATGTAATACATAAACTGAAAAAAATGTACGTTTATGTACATCTGTTATGGTATGTTACTGTATTGCACAAATTCTAGATAATACTCAATTATATAAATTAATGGAAAATTATTACATTATGAATATCTCATTGAAAAATATTGCACAAATGCTATTATTATTGAGTTTTCACATTAGATTGTATACTGATGTTGAGTTTATACAAGTTATAATATCAGTAGAATAAGACAATAATTTAGAAACAACATTACAAAGAGAGAAATTCCAGCTACATTATTAAAACATTATTAACATTGAGTTAATTTCTTGTCATTCTGGTGATTCCAAAACCTTACAGCATACACCAATTCTTATGTGCTATGTAATCAACTTTTCCCAATTGCTCTGAGACAGTTTCTTTCACAAAGTAATCGCATGACCAGAACTCACCTTTATCTTTAACCCATGAGATGTATTACTGTTTGTATTTTGCAGGGAAGTCAGGTCTTCGTGATGAAGAAGAAGATAACATGGTAGACTTTGAGAAAGAAGATGAAGAGGAAGAGACAATGGAAGATGAAGATGGAGAGGAAGCAGCAGGAGCATGGAATACAGTTAGTATGGATGATAGAGAAGAGGTCAAAACAGAAGAGGTAGGTTTGGATTTCTCTTATTATTAAGAGTAATTGGGGGTAATCTTAATGTTATACAGACATCATTTGAATTGTGTGTGTTGCAGTTGTCAAATGAATTTCAAACTCCTACACTTTCCTATGTGTAGGTCTCCATGTCTTGCATTTCTGTATTTTGTGTAGTTTATGTCATGATTCTGGAAGCAGAATGGAAGTGGTTCATCATGAATGCCAACTTTATATTTGTGGATAGTAAATATCTAAATTATGGTTGTTCGTGTAGTTACTTTACATGATGATAGTAATAAAGTAGAGTCAATATACAAATTACTGTATCTTTTGATAACCTTGGTTGTTTTGCCTATATTATAGGAGGAGCTTGGCCCTGTTCTTGATGATGAACCCGCTCTTCAAGCAGGCATCGCTGGAGCGTTGTCCCTAGCAACCAAGAAGGGCTATCTAGTTAAAGAGAAAGAGAAGAAGAAGAAAGGAGACTCACTCACCATCACTGCTAAGAATTTCACAATAGAGGACAAGAACTTCAAGTAAGTAAATAAGTGGGAAGTTTTCTCTTATTCATAATTTATTGTCAGCAGCTTCCAGTATCCCTCAAATATAACAAGGCAGTGCTAGGAAGAGGGATTTTTCCAGCATTTAGTGATTCAATTTTCTACAGCTTGAAAAGCATTGGATAAAATGCAATTGTATGGACATTGATATGAAGGAGAAGAACATGAAGATTTTGTGAATTGATCCAGTGTATAAGCAATCATCCTTTGAATACTACTGACTATTTTGAATAAGTCAGGTAGCATACATTTTATTTGCAGTTGATATTAGGTAGTGAGCTATTGATGTTGTACAGTTCATAGAACACCAAATTTAATATTCATTATTATTAAACTCAGACTACAGACCCATTTATTTTATTGTGTTTTGTTTCAGTGACATTGATTCCAAGTACAATAAGAATGACCGGTTTAGAGGACCACTCATGGATTTCAAAGAGAAGTCTGGTTATAAACCAGATGTCAAGATCACCTACACTGATGAGTCTGGCAGGTCTCTCAATCAGAAAGAGGTATACTCATCTTAAGATTACACTCACTAGATCATCTTTTCATGATTTTAAAAGAGTACAAACCTACTGTAAATTATGTGGTAGTATGTACAGTGTTTTTGATTTTCATTCAAAACCAACTTGTAATCATGCTGTATGTACTGCAGGGAGGGCAACTAGCAGATTGAAAAAGTGTCAAGCTTCTTTAGTTTGGGTGATTTGTATTAGAAATTAAAATTTAGACACATGTAACATAAATACTTATAAGCAGTGCCAATCTGATGCTTTGCAACTGTCCTCTAATTCATTTAATTATTGTTGTACCGGCAGTTTTTGTGGTTGTTGTAGTTTTTTCGGGGGGGGGGGGGGGGGGGGGTGTGTGGAGAGATAAGGATGTGGAGGTATAAATGCTGAACATAATTGTAAATTTGTATACAAACAAGATGAAATGTAATATCGTTTCTTGTGACTTATTTCTTTTTAGCTTCTCTCTTCCAGTTTTGTTTTCTTCTGTAAAATAAGCACTTTCTCGCTATTGTTCACAGGCTTTCCGAGTGCTATCACATCGTTTCCATGGCAAAGGATCAGGCAAGATGAAAACAGAAAAAAGAGCAAAGAAACTCCTGGAAGAAGAGGTTAGTTTGTAGAATATTAATTAATTAGCATAAATATTCAAAACTGAATGACAAGTGCTGGTAAACCTAATCCAAAAAGCAGAAGAAGATCCCAATTTACTATTGTAAGAAATGTACAAGTTTTATTTGATATGACCGATGGTTTAAAAAAAAAACCCAGCTGATATGCTGAATTGGACATTATATATATATATGACTGTTTTTAATCACAGTATGATGTTGAATTCAAGGGAAGAGGAGGATACATCAAATAACAATAAGCTTCAGAGAATAGAGATGTTTATCACTCTAAAATATTAGTATCATGTGAAGTTTATTGTTATTCTTTGATTGTACCTTCCTCTCCTTTGATATTCCACAACATACTGTGATTTAAAACAGTCACAAATATATTGCCCGGATTCAGCTGTTTTTTTTTCTTTCTTTTTCTTTCTTTCTTTCTTTCTTTCTTTTTCAAAATTTTCACTAAATATTCCATTTCTTTTCTTGATAATTCATAACCGAAAGGTCGCAAAGCACCAACGTTCTTTTATTTCCCTTTCTTATCGTGTGAATTTACACCGAGAAACCACCAATCTTTATCTTGTGAATTTACACCCAGTAACCACCAATATTTGCCTTGAATTTACACCCAGTAACCACCATTCTTTATCTTGTGAATTTACACCCAGTAACCCCCAGTCTTTATCTTGAATTTACACCCAGTAACCACCAATATTTATCTTGAATTTACACCCAGTAACCACCATTCTTTATCTTGTGAATTTACACCCAGTAACCCCCAGTCTTTATCTTGAATTTACACCCAGTAACCACCAATATTTGTCTTGAATTTACACCCAGTAACCACCAATATTTGCCTTGAATTTACACCCAGTAACCACCAATATTTGTCTTGAATTTACACCCAGTAACCACAAATCTTTATTTTGTGAATTTACACCCAGTAACCACCAATATTTGCCTTGAATTTACACCCAGTAACCACCAATATTTGTCTTGAATTTACACCCAGTAACCACTAATCTTTATCGTGTGAATTTACACCCAGTAACCACCAATATTTGCCTTGAATTTACACCCAGTAACCACCAATATTTGTCTTGAATTTACACCCAGTAACCACTAATCTTTATCGTGTGAATTTACACCCAGTAACCACCAATATTTGTCTTGAATTTACACCCAGTAACCACCAATATTTATCTTGAATTTACACCCAGTAACCACCATTCTTTATCTTGTGAATTTACACCCAGTAACCCCCAGTCTTTATCTTGAATTTACACCCAGTAACCACCAATATTTGTCTTGAATTTACACCCAGTAACCACCAATATTTGCCTTGAATTTACACCCAGTAACCACCAATATTTGTCTTGAATTTACACCCAGTAACCACAAATCTTTATTTTGTGAATTTACACCCAGTAACCACCAATATTTGCCTTGAATTTACACCCAGTAACCACCAATATTTGTCTTGAATTTACACCCAGTAACCACTAATCTTTATCGTGTGAATTTACACCCAGTAACCACCAATATTTGCCTTGAATTTACACCCAGTAACCACCAATATTTGTCTTGAATTTACACCCAGTAACCACTAATCTTTATCGTGTGAATTTACACCCAGTAACCACCAATATTTGTCTTGAATTTACACCCAGTAACCACCAATATTTGCCTTGAATTTACACCCAGTAACCACCAATATTTGTCTTGAATTTACACCCAGTAACCACTAATCTTTATCGTGTGAATTTACACCCAGTAACCACCAATATTTGCCTTGAATTTACACCCAGTAACCACCAATATTTGTCTTGAATTTACACCCACTAACCACTAATCTTTATCTTGTATTTACACCCAGTAACCACCAATATTTGCCTTGAATTTACACCCAGTAACCACCAATATTTGCCTTGAATTTACACCCAGTAACCACCAATATTTGTCTTGAATTTACACCCAGTAACCACTAATCTTTATCGTGTGAATTTACACCCAGTAACCACCAATATTTGCCTTGAATTTACACCCAGTAACCACCAATATTTGTCTTGAATTTACACCCACTAACCACTAATCTTTATCTTGTATTTACACCCAGTAACCACCAATATTTGCCTTGAATTTACACCCAGTAACCACCAATATTTGTCTTGAATTTACACCCAGTAACCACTAATCTTTATCTTGTGAATTTACACCCAGTAACCACCAATATTTATCTTGAATTTACACCCAGTAACCACCAATATTTATCTTGTATTTACACCCAGTAACCACCAATATTTATCTCGAATTTACACCCAGTAACCACCAATCTTTATCTTGTGTTTTTAACATGTAGGCTATGAAGAAGATGTCATCCACAGACACGCCCCTCAATACAGTTGCTAGGATGCAGGAAAAACAGAAGAATCTCCAATCAGCATACATTGTACTCAGTGGAGGAAGCAAGACAATGACTGCGTGAGTAGATGACTTGTAATAGAGTCAATTGGTTGATGAAAGAGGGAAAGTAGATAAAAATGAAATGTGACTAAATGAAATATAAGCATGTTCTCCCAATACACTCAATCTTTGAATTCTGCCTTTTACATTATTGAGGGCAAATTTAGTTCAGCAGTGATGTGAGAAGGAAGGTTAAAAGGAAGCAGGTCATTGAAATTGATTTCATATGAAAGCTCTGGGCTCTTTATGGGGAAGGCAAGGGTGGGGTAGGGAAGGGAAAGTAATTATGGCACTGATGGAAATTTACGTATTAATCAAGATAAAGAAAAGAAGGTAAAAATTTTGCACAATATCACCCCATGATACTGTTGTATGTCCCGTGAATGCCTATCCATTTGAATCTAAATTGTTCTATTTGCTGAATTCATTTATATTTGGAGTCAGTATATTCAAGTTGCCATATTCTTTGTGCCTGCTGTCCTTAATATATGTACCCACACCTTCCAAGTCAATACAGTTTGATATCTTGTTCCTCAATGACATGGAATGAGTTAATACTTAAAATCCAGCCTTGTTCTTTTAAAAAATCTTTGCAGCCACAGCATCACCAAGTGATTGAATGCCACTGAATGACATCCCAGAATCTATGTGGACTATCGATAAGCACTGATGACCCTTGTAATCTACTGCTCTCCGGTCAGCCAAAGAAGGGGTTAGGGGACACTGAATAATCTATAATTATCAACTTGATGAAGATACAGGACCTTTTATTAAGTCATGATCTTACAGCATACTGAATTCCCAGCAGTTACAGTATTCATTCTTCAAATAATCTGAAAAAGGTCACGTAAAGGTTCATTCACATATGCCACAGTAAATTGGCGTGGTTTACCATGGCAATTAATTTTTTATGTGTAAATGAATGGCAAGTGGGGATGAAAAAAAGGTAGCTGTGCAACAAAGGTCCTGCGCTCATTTTCGGTGTGTTCTAAGATGCACAAATATAAAGCATTGTACACTTTACCCCCCCCCCCCCCCAAAAAAAAAAAAAAAAAAAAAATCCGGTTTCATTGAGCAAGCCTTAGAGGTGGGATTATATGTGTGTTTTCCTAGCTGGGAATCGACATGAAGAGTGCATGATAGAAACCATCTTCAAAATATTGTTCTCACAATGTATAACCAGTAAGATTTAAAAAAAAACATAATGAAACATTCATCATGTGGGTTATATATTTGGGCACATTTGATGGTAACAGTGTTAAATCAACTTAAGCTTGCCACAGTCATATTTTCAACTTGAGTCGGCCAAATAATAACAAACTATAAATCCACCAGTCTCTGGTTTTGAAAAAATGCCATGATCATTTTTGTCTTGCCTTCGTAAGTGGAATCGAGACACAGGCGCTGCTTTCCTGATGGCGTCGGCATCAACAATTTTGGAAATGCTCTCTTTTCAAAAGAATTTGTTCAATTTCAGTGAAACTTGCACATATGGGTTTTAGAGTACATGTATCACAAATAATGTGGAACAAATTTCAGGTCAAAAGTCATGGTCAAAGGTTAATTGAGGTCAATTGAGTTCAATTTTGTTTTAAAAAAAGAAAGAAAAAAAGTATGCATCACCATAATGAGACAAACTGATTAGATTTTAGGTTTAGTAGGTGAAAGGCCAAAGGTTATAGAAGTCATTTTGCATGAAATTAAAGATTTGTTAATTTTTACTATCACCTTATCTCTACTATTTTGTAGGAGGAGATGAAGGGATTAGGCTTTTGGGTTATAAGGTCAAGAGGTCAATTACCATTTAATTGTAGGCCTTTTATTCTGGTTATTACAATATTTCAAGAACAGTTTGAGGCATGAACTTAACTGAATTTAGGTGGAGGCATATAGGAGATGCAGTCACATTCATCTTGCTTTAATTTTTACTTTATTTCAAAACTATTTGTTAATATTCTATGAAACTTGTTATCAATCTTTGGAGTAGTTGTCTTTATGTCACCCCCTATCAAATGAATACCCAAATCTTCCATTTTCATCACATTAAGGGTCATGGATTAAAGGTACAGATAGTTTAACTAGGTTAAGTTTGGTACAATTTTGTTTTGTCTCTACATACATGCATGTAGTATATGTACATGTATTGTACATGTGCATTGGACTTCTCAAAACTGGATTTCAACCAATATTGGCAGGAATCATCCTTAGGCAAGGAGGATGTAAATTAATACAGATGGAGGTACCTACCAATGAGGGGGGAGGGGGCAAGTCTTGGGGGCACCACCCCCAATAGCCCCAGTAATGGCAATAATTAGACTTATTTGTTTCTTCTTGGTAGGAATCATCCTTAGGGGAAGGAGACCTCAATCAGGTCAGACAGAGTACCTTGCCTCCAAGGGGGCTCAGGGGCAGCACCTCTAAAGTGCCCCTTTGCTGAAAATGAGATGTTTTTAAAATGCATTCCTGGATTCTAACCAAACTAGGTAGGAATCATCCCCAGGCAAGGAAGATGTAAATTAATGCAGATAGGGTACCTATCCCTTAAGGAGGGGGGCTTTGGGGCACCTCTACATGCTCCAGTGAACAATAAATTGACTTTATTTTCCTTCTTCTTTAAAACTATTGCCAGATTGTAGGGGAAGGAGACCTCAAGTTGTTTAAGTATGCATGTAGTAGATCTGCATCATCTTCAAGGGGTCTGATCGAGGGGCAGCACCCCAAAGTGCCCCAGTGGCAAATATTTCATGTACACACATTGTGTTTCTTTAAAACACACAGCTTGATTTCAAGTAAACTTCACAGTCCAATAATTCTTAGGTAAAGGGGGATTTAAGTGCCCCGACCTTTAATTTTCACCAAATGAAAATGCCTCCCTGGTGATTGTGCAGTGCAGGCGAGACTGCCCTGGGCATTCTTTGTTTGTTTTAATAAATTATTTTTAAAAATAAACCCTCCGAAATAAAGTCAGTGTCAATCCCAACTTTCTTATGAATTATGACTTTTTTTTTTTAAATCAAGAGAGGTTAAAATTCCAACAAAATGATAAAGTAATAATTTATGGAATAGAGAGTCAATGTTTGGAAATAACAAAGCATTGACAAAATTGCCCTGCTGTAACTCACTTTAAATTATATGTGTAAATAAGGATTCATCCTTGCATATGATGAATAAAGATTTTGTACAAACCATCTCTTTTTGTCAGCATGCATTCTCTGTTCACGTTTCAGATGTTTTTTTGCCTATTTGTATTACACATTTAGGATACATATGACGCATATATGTTTATATTTGTTATATTCATTAAGGTATAAGAAAATTGGTTATTAAATTTTTTTTACCTCAATCATGCACACTATTTTTTGTTTTAGCCTGGTACTCCTTGTAGAACAATGGTTCTTAATCCAAGTAAATAAGTGGGTTATTCTCGGAGGAAGGGGGGGGGGGGGGGGAGGAGGAGGGAATCAGTATATTGCTGAAGGATGTCTAATGTGCTCCAAAGGGTCAAGAACCACTGTTTTATTACTATCCTACTGTTACACTTACTTGGATTCAAATTTGCTGGTTTGTCTAATAGCTTACTCACATCAAATTATTGATTCTCAAAACAATGGCACTCGTATCTAACTAAGCTCAGAAGAATGACGAATTCCAACAATGAATTTATTTCTGATCGACTTCTTACTTATTCAAGTTAAGGTACAATAAATTAGATTTAATACACATTTCAGAAAAATGGCTTTGTAACATTGAGCATTAATACTTTGAATACACAGAATCAAAGGTGATCAATCATTTGGGCAACATCCTAATTACATTTTTAAAAACTGGAAACTAGATCCTTTCATTTATTTCATATCTTAGAAGGAAATTTTTGGAATGTTTTCACATAAAGAATATTATAGAAGATTAGAAGATAGACTTGGTTCATGGGACATTGGCAAGGATGTTTTTTTTTTATTATAGTACTTGGCTATCAATGATGAACTTTATCCAGTATTTCCTACTGGGCCGTGATATATCAACCTTTTTTTTACTACAAGATCTAACACATACTCCAATCTAAATCTTCATTATTAGCAATCTTACTTTTCATGTCAAATAGCTGCATGTCTGCTTCATCTATTGATACCCTTGAACAAATCAATCACCATCTAGTGTCACATACAATGGAGCGTATAAAGGGTTTAATCTTGACAAATTTTAAAGTCTTTTCTGTTAATCTTCTACTTTAGTATACTTTTTGGACTAGTTAAAAAAATTATCTACTTGTTTCAATGCTAAGTTTTTCACTACTAAAGTTCTACATAATATATATCAACCTCATGCATATACACACAACTTAACGAAGCATTCATAGGAGAAAACATGCTTGTAATAGATGTTTCGTTTTCTTAAGAAAATGATATTTTCAAAAAATCTCATATCCTACTTACTCTCAAAATGATACTGGAAAAAGACTTCTGGTGTCACAGTGCTAAATGGGACTGAAATACCACAGATAAAAATTCTTAGCATAATCAACCATATACTGATATAAAAGAGATAAACAGTTGGTGAATATATGCATCTACCATCATGATATTTTGAATAATTTACTTATATTCTGCAGTGACCAAACAATTTTAACATTCACACATATTTGTGCTATATTTCGTTCATTATTGTGCATTTTATTCAGTTTTAGATTCAGAACTCTTATAATGTACATTTGCATTAAATCTCATTACATTTATTACCAAAATATAGTGATGACCTTTCATATTCAATCCTAACCATGCACAGCAGTACACATTCTACAAACATTTGTTTCAATATTCTTTGTAGAATTGCTTCCAAATGAAAAGCACAACAGTAGTGACCATTTCCAAATACATAAGAGGAGAAATGTATTACAACCAAAATGTGACAAAATATTGCAGCATTGAAATAAATGATGATATCTCATGACTTTCAATAATTCTGATTCACTCCAAGACAGTAGATTTTGTCACAGTATGTAATTTCTTTAGAATCAGTTTTCTAACGTATACCTAACATCAACAGAATAGGAATCACAGATGTTCAAAAACTGTGACAAGATTAAAAATGAATAAATGTACAGAAGGAAAATATGAGCAAAAATATACAAAGACCAAAGGCATCACAGATGCCAAACTTAAACCTTCTGCAGCAAACCAAACAAACAAAAATGGAGAATTTGTGAAGGAAATGGGAATTTAATACCGCAAATGCAATCCCATCATAGAATCATTGTATTCACAGCTTCTATTTCGAGCTCACACATTGTAAAACTTTCTTTTACTAGTTAATCAAAGATATAAATGTCTGAACTGTTTACATTCATTTCATTGTAGCTAATCACTATACAGCTGGTCAACAAGGGAGGGTTACAACATGATATTATGATAAAATTCTATTGTGAAATATTGCAAATATTTAACAGCAAGATTTCATTCACAATCAAGTATATCCATAAAGCATTGAAATAAATAATTTATATTCACTATGTACAAATACCTCTTTGAGGCTAACCACTTACATTGAAACAAGAGGAAAGAGTATAAATATTATACCCATTTTCTTATTCCAATGTGCAAAATAAAAGCATTCAAGCAAAAAAATACTTATCAATCACAAATTTCTCACATCCAAGCATGATTATGAAATTCATGCTTCCATTACCTGACTGAAAAATCCTGTTTTGTTTTCTTTTTTCTTTCCATCTGATTTTGGGCTCATAAAGAGCTACATCAATAAAAATATGAAATTGATTTGTACAAGTACACAATATTTTCAACTGTTACAGTTTACTTAGAGAGTTTAAAAAAAAAAATTCTTAGAATTAAGAGCAAGTCCGGCGTAATAACTTGCTTGCTATTCTCCTGTGATACTTTCCCAAGAAATCTTCACTTCTTAGAAGGAGAGAGCTATCCTCTATATCTCCTGATGAGAGGGCCACATAGGTTTCACCTTCACTCAGCTTCCTGCACTTGGTGTCCGACGGTAGGACCAGGGTATCAAGGTGGACATTACTATTGCGAGGCAGGAGATGGTGGACGAGATCCATCATGATGACGGTGTGGGTGTCGTTGATGTCGATGTGTCTGGCATTGAAGCTGAATGTCAAGTCCTTACTGCAGTCATCTGATGCTTCTTTCCATAGGTTGCCACGTTCAAGACCCATACACAGTAATGGAACAGCTGAAATCAGAAAAATTGGAAACAATGGAAAATCTGATGCAAATACATCAATATATTTATCAATAGAAAAAGGCTCATATCGCTGAAATGAAATCTATGGTTTTTGGTTTCATGATTGTTTCATCTTTTATTTGGTAATGAGTATTTTTTCTCTTATAGTAACATTTACAAGCTATCTTTCATGAAGTATAACACTTCAATATATTCTAAGAAGTTCCACTCTGAAAATAGCTTTTGATGGAGAAGCAAATTGAGAGAATGTTACCTTCACAATATCTTGTTTGAAAGTTGGGTTCAAATCCTTCTCCACAGCAGAAACCATTCTCCATTTTGCTCTGAATCCTTTGGTTGATACGAGGCATCCTCACCGGTCCTGACTCACAGCACATCTCTCTCTTGACATCAAAAGCCAGCACACCACAACACTGGTCCCTTCCTCGGTGAATGCGACGCACATTTCCTTCGCAACAGATCCTGGAAGTTGGATCGAATGCTGTAGTTTCACAGCATTCTCCATTGGGGATGTCTGTCAGGGAATCATTACAACAGGTCTGCTCTTCTTGGGTGTAGAACTGATCACCACACAGGAAGAAGATCTTGTCATCTCTACACTGAGCATCATCCAAAGAATAGACGATGCCAGCACAGCAGCCTTGGGTCAGAGGGAAGTATTTGGTATCATTGCAAACCTGATACCCGAAGTTAGGTAGGTGTGCATCACATCCTGTTGATTCGTGCATGATCAGTCCTGATGGGCAACACAGGGATGCATTGCCGTAGATCCTCGAACGGATGACAGCATCGCAGCACATGCTATCAGAGGGTGCTTCTATTACTTGGTTTCCGCAGCACTCTCTGAGGCCATTGTAGAGGAGGCCATCACAGCATGTCTGATTGGTCGGATTGTAAGATCCCTCGGTGCAGAAAGCATCTGTAGCGGATGGTGTGTTGTCTGAGAGCTTGATGATTATGTTCTGACCACCTGTTGTGAAGCATTGATGAGTTGATGGGTAGAAGGCAGCTCTGTTACAGCACTCCTTTCCTTCAGCCTGTGTATGGAGAGTCCCATCACAGCACAAATGGCTTCCATTACTTGTATTTTGGTATGGTTTGTTACCACAGCATACACGGTCTTCCTCTGCTTCATATCTATAGAGAAAATGGACAGGAGAGTAAAGAATTAATACACTTAACTAGGGATGAGAGAGAGGGAGAGAGTGAAAAGGGAAGAGAGGAAGATTGATATAAGCTGTAACTAAGAAAAGTATGTGAAAGTGGAGACAAGAATACTGGTAACTTAGTTACTACATCATATTTGTCTACTTATCCTCAACTGGAAATTGAGTTTCTTTGATGCTCATCTTAATTAATGCAAAAGATAATCTTATTCAATGCAGCAGTACCCGATATGCTGGTGAAATTTTAGACTGGAATTGGTTCTACGTGTGACATATCAGACTAAAAATGCATCACTATAGATTCCTAGTCTGGTAATTTCATAGATTAGATTTCTAAATTACAGTTGAAAGTAATTCATATGAGGGGGACTCAACTCACCTGAATCCATCACAACACAGTTCTCTAGTAGGGTCATACAGGTCAGATCCACAGCATTGCATGTGCCCAGCTGGATGTCTCACACCATTACAGACGATCTCATCTGGTTTGTGCACAACCCCATCAGCTACAGAGCATTCTGTCTCACCAGGTGCCTTCCGACTAAGTTTACCACCACAGCACGTGATATTTGATACGTTACGGTCATAAGCCTGGCGCATGCAGCAAGCAGGCTCTACCATTCCATGGATACAGGAGATAGAACCGAAGCAGCAACTGTGAGTGGAGGGATTATAACCAATGGCTCCACAGCATTTGCCTCCTTTTAAAGATGTCCCTGCAAATAATAGTGAAAAATTTAAGTCAAGGAGGGGAATAAAATCATCCATCATTCTGGACCATGTTTTCCTCAAAAATTAGTTATCTTCTAAATCAAATAATCTTTTTAAAAATTTTGCTGCTCAGAGGTAAAAAAAAGTGCAAAATTTGACTTCATTAGCCAATGACTTGATGGCTCTATAGTTTGAAGAAAAACGGTACATACATATGACCAAAGTTTAGAAATCACAGTTATGAAAAATTATTTGGACATCTATTCAGTCAGACATTTGATGTATTAGGATATTATGTAATAACAGCCATTAGTTGATGAATAGCTCATTCTGGCAAACATGCCATGATAAAGCAAAAGACATTAACCAAAAGCTGACACAGGCTTGGCATCATAGCATAATTAATCTGATGGTTATAATCTGGAAGACTGTCCTCTATTGTCTACTAACCTGGTGTTTCAAATTTGTAGCCAAGGCAGCATGTTTCTCCAGCACCAATCAGGTCCTCTCCACAGCATTCCTGTAGTCTCTTATCATAGGCCTTCCTAGTACTTCCACAGAGCCTGATATAAGGACCAGCTTCTTGTGGTACCAACTCTCCACCATCCACACAGTCATATTGGCTGTTATCATAGACCACAGAACCACAATACCTGCACAAGAACAAAAAGAAAATTATGCTTCAATATAATATCTTCCTTATTTTTTCCATTTTCTACCATGCTTTTTATTATGAAATGAAATGAAGCAAACTGATTATCAATTTTCATTCTCTTAAAAATCCATTTGGAACAATTGGTATGATGCATGTGATTAGATTTTTGATTTGTGGTAGATCACTGGGTTTGAATCACAGACAAAATGACCAAGTCAACGTACCTTGCATTAGTCTGAGGGATCTTATCCAATACCGATCCATGATAACAGGTCGATGTGCCACTATGGTAGGCCTGCATTCTACAGCACTCCAGAGGGAGTCCTTCATCATTAACCTTAGGCTGGATGTAGTCTTCACAACACTGATGAGTGACTAGTCTATAGATGATTAATCCACAGCAGCTGTGAGTGGTTGTGTCATAGATCTGCCCTCCACAAAGATCCTTATGTTCTGCCTTGGGAATGATCTCACCATTATAAGAACAAAACTATAGTACAGAATGGGAAGAAAAAGGAATCGGTTACAATTGAGCAATGAAACATATAAATAAACCGTATTGTAGATACTATCTGTGAATGAGCAGATAAAGGTCATTCTTACCATAAGGTAAACTCAACTGAGACGAATACTGGATACATGCTCATGAATTTAAACATCATTTATGCACCAATGCTGCACTCCATGATTCTAAGGGAGACAAAAACCTATCCATAAAGCATCTCTATCACTTTGAGAGTGATTATTAAAAAATGCACAAAATGTAACCTCTTTATGTTTCAAAGATTTACTATGGATATTTGGGGTCATTTAGGACATGTGCTAACTCTGAAATAGTCTATGGGTAAAAAGATCTTAGTATATCATGACATTTAGATATTTAAATTGTCTTTGATAACTGCTTCTATCCTACTTTAACTACAATAAGTACATTGGTTTACACATACCTCTCTATGATTGTCATAAGTCTGACGGATGTTGTTGTGTTCACGTTCTTTTGGAACGCAGACATCATTGTGAGTTGGATGGTTTTCGGGGATGTCCACTACTTCTCCCATATCCTTGTCACAGAGCTGTTCACCTTTGATAAGCATCTCAGGTCCACAACATTCCCCTTCACCTTTCGGAATCTCATGTACCTTCTGGTGATCATTAACTATGACACATAGAATAAAATTCATATTACAAAATTTGTTTAATAGACAAACTCCTAAATACATGACTAAATCATCATTTCATTATGCCAATCATTGTAATTTTCACATCGATCGCTACCAGTGGATAAAGCAATGCCCTCTACGACTGATGCGACTGGTCGCCATGTTAGGACTCGCATTTTATGACATGAAAGCTTGTCTTTGTGGAATAATTCTCAGTTTTTCTATGCACTTTTTCTATGCTTACACACCAGGTATGGCTCTAAATTTTGGCGGCTGCATCAATTGCTCGCATAGTGCCGTGCATACAATGCTGTATCCATGCGGTAGAGATTATTGGCCGACTTTTTTCGCTATATGCGGTATGTAAAATTATTGATACATAGAGTTTCACTTCTGACTAATCTGAAATCATTTATAAAATAGTGTAATATATAAAATATGCCTTCAAGAATATAATTATAAATGGGAATGATATATCATTCATAAAAAAAACAAGATGAATGCAACTGCGTTTCCTAGCTATATGCCTCCACCTAAATTCAGTTGATGGCTCCTCCTTTGCCCTACGTGAAAAAAAAATCTAATCAGTTCGTCTCACTATGGTGATGCATACTATTTCTAAGTATGAAATTAATGGCTCAAATTGTTCAAGAGGGTGTTAACAAGGCAAAAACCAGAAATTTCATTCTAACTGACCTCTACGACCTTCAACCTACATTTGCCAAAATCTAGGAGATGTCAATATGCTTCTCGTGTCTCATCTCATGTCTCATCTCGTGTCTCGGATAAGCAAGTCTCGGATACAACACTGATACATACTAGCACCAAGTTTGAGGTTCATACCTCAAATGGTTCTTGAGATATCGCGTTAACGAAACTTACACCTGCAATTTCAGAAATTGACCTCTGTGACCTTTCACCTTTCACCTACATACCCCAAAATGTAATCAGATCATCTGCCTATGGTGATACATACTAACACCAAGTTTGAATTTAATTTAATTTAATTCTTGAGATATAGTGTTAACAAGGCAAAAACCTGCAATTTCAGAATTGACCTCTCTCACCTTTGAACTACATTTACCAAAATCCAATCACATCATCTTCCTATGGTGATACATACAAGTACCAAGTTTGAAGTTAATTGATCAAATGGTTCTTGAGATATCGTGTTAACAAGGATAAAACCTGCAATTTCAGAATTAACTTCTGTGACCTTTGCCTTTGATCGAAGTACCCAAAAATCAAAATCTAATCAGATCATCTTCCTATGGTGATACATACTAGCACCAAGTTTGAAGTTCATACCTCAAATGAGTCTTGAGTAATCGCGAGAACTAAGCTAACACCTGAAATTTCAGAAACTGACCAGTGACCTTTGACCTACGTACCCCAAAATGTAATCAGATCGTCTACCTATGGTGATACATACTATAACCAAGTTTGAAGTTCCCTCAAATGGTTCTTGAGTTATCAAGAGAACGAGGCCAACACCTGAAATTTCAGAAATTGACCTTTATGACCTTTGACCTACATACCCTAAAATCTAATCAGATCGTCTTCCTATGGTGATACATACTAGCACCCAGTTTAAAGTTCATACCTCATGTGGTTCTTGAGTTATCGCGAGAACGAGAAAGCGGGATGGATGGACAGACAACCCGACAACATAAAGCCTCCGGCACCACCTTCGGTGAGCAGAGGCATAAAAACTTGTCTGTAAGAAGCTCACCTTTGCAGCATGTTTGTGAGGTGAGATCAGTGAATATGACCTCAGTATGTGATAGCAGGCAGCATTCTCCTTCAGCTTCAGTACCATTAAAGACCCTCCAATTCTGGGAGAGCTGGGGCTCTCTGCAACATGTCTGTGTCTCAGGATCAAACTGTAGATCCGCATCTCGTCCAGTAGTGGTGCAAATTTCAGCATTTGGTGTTATTTTGTCCACTACAATGCTTTCTGTCTGACTGACACAGAACTCATTGTTGTATCTGTAGGGTTCTGCAGAGAAAAACAAAGGAAAGGCTTGAAAATTAAGGGTCCACATACATGCATACACTATAAGAATTGAGAGAAATGTTGCATTATGATCTATAGCACTGCCTGCTGATAAATGTTGAATTTATGGTTGTGATGAAAATAAATAGATGAAAAAGCAATATAATTTTGAATGTGCATCAGAAAAGGAAAGGAGAGGTACATACTTGTGCCACAGCACTCAGAATCCGCAAACTTTGGTGCCAGTTGACCACTGCAGCAGATATGTAGTGTGCTGGCAAACGTTATTTCGCCACACCGTTCCCAAAGCTTACTGCGAACATTGACTTCAGGGAATTTAATCCTGGAACTTCCCATACATGATGATTCAGTAGGATCATAGATATCTCTACTCCATCCATATCCACAGCAAGAGAATGGAGACTGTTCTAGGAGGTCTGGATTGTTGCAACAAGGCTTCTCATTAGGATTGATAAGCTTTCCATTGCAACACTCTGTCTTCCCATCTTGGATGTCCTGCAATTCACCATCACAAATGACCTGCCTGGAAGGGTTATAAGCTTGGGTGCCGTAGCAACTAGTAGTACCATTGCCTCGTGGTTGTGCTACATTCTGTGTGGAAGATTCAAACAGACTTTGGATTAGAAATTGAAATCCTTCACTACAGATCTCAGTGCTTTATTAACATTACTCAATTAGTCGGTGCTTTATTAACATTACTCCATTAGTCAGTGCTTTATTAACATTACTCAATTAGTCGGTGCTTTATTAACATTACTCCATTGGTCAGTGCTTTATTAACATTACTCCATTAGTCAGTGCTTTATTAACATTACTCCATTAGTCAGTGCTTTATTAACATTACTCAATTAGTCAGTGCTTTATTAACATTACTCAATTAGTCGGTGCTTTATTAACATTACTCCATTAGTCAGTGCTTTATTAACATTACTCCATTAGTCAGTGCTTTATTAACATTACTCTATTAGTCAGTGCTTTATTAACATTACTCAATTAGTCAGTGCTTTATTAACATTACTCAATTAGTTGTATAGCTTGGACTGCCATATCAGCACATGCCATTTCCTAATTAACCACCAGCATAACTATAATTATGATGGACTTAGCAAGATATAAATATCATACATCCCTGTTCAATCTTTATACTACATATACATAAATCCTACTGCAGGCGAAGTCCTGTGCAAAATTTGATGTAAAGGGGAATTTTTTGATTCGCCATAATGTTTTGGGCACTCTTTTTTTCCCCATTCTGTAGGGGTAGGACCATGTGCGGAGATTTCTTGTCACAGCCCCCCGGATCGCTGCCCATGGGTAGGAGGCATTCTAGCTATACAAACGTAAAGGGTGCCAAATTACTTATACTGCTACAAAATTTTGTTCTGTAGGGTGAACTCATTTTCATATAATATAACTACCTGTTAAAACATTGATTTTGCAAATTTTGCCTATGTGGAGAATGAAATAAATGTACTAACTACACATAATGTACACACCTCGCAGCATATATGTGTTGTCTTGTTAATCCATCCGGCCCCACAACATTCAGTCTCCTGAAGCATCACACCTAATTCTCCAACTGAATGGGATTGCATCCCACCTGTTGATAGAGGGCAGCATATCTCAGAGGCAGCATCATAGGTTCGTGACCCACAGCATGAACCGACCCCATCAGCGACATGCAGCTGCAGAGAGACACCATAGAAGTTCTCATTGCTGCAGCATGTCTGGACGTCTTTGTTGTAGTAAGAAGTTCCACAGCATTCATGTCCTGGAATGAATAAAGTAGGGGTACAAGGTACAAAATTATTGATCAAATTGAATTTATCATAACTACTTTAAATCAAACCTTCACAGCAAACCATGCAATACAGCCATCTACTTCCCAATGTTATCACAAACTGAATAAGCAACCAAAACCAATGCTACCATCCATAATTTTCAAGCATGCAGAACTATAAAGCCCCTCATGTAAAATAAAAGGGCTATGAATACGTCTGTTGATCTAATGCTTTCCAGTTCTTGGGCAAGACTGCTTCAACAAGTAACCATGGCAGACAAGGACCACTATATCCTTAAATCTCTAAAACACTTATATTGTTTATATCAGTTTTTAGCACTTTTGAATCTGAAGTCCTATGTAACTACTGGTAATCAAAGTACTTACTGGTATCATTGTCCCAGCTAATGGACTGAATTACAATTCCATACTTTACAGAGCAAACATGGGGAGCATTTTTACCAATCACTATTTGAAACGCATGCTCAGGCTACTCCATTAAGCCTATACTCCATGCTCCTCTAAAACCACATTTCTTGACAGCATGCTACATGCTCGCAGCTTTTTAATTCATATTTTCTTACTTTGTCTTTAGTTAATAACACCTATAACTGGCATCGATCCATTTCCATGTGAGCTTTGAAAAGAACTAAACCTTCAAGTGTCTAGGAAACTACCTTGTTGTTTTTGGTGCTTGTGTGGAAATGTGTATCGATCACCACAGCACTCATGGGTGGTAGAATTGATGATCTCATTATTGCAGCACATTGTATCTTCCCCAACATCCATCTTGATGTTCCCACAGCATTCCCATGTCCCATCTAAAGGATACACATCATCTCCACCTAACAACAAGAAAGAAGGAAGGAAATTTGATCATTTCTCATATCCAACAACATTAACCTGCTTGATGCAATATGATTTCTGTATAAAACTCAATTTGATTCAGATTTCTGTGCAAGTTATTTCAGGCTTTCAATATTCAATGGGGTAACACAACATCCTCCAAACTCCAGGCTTTGATTTTTCTTTCTGAACAGAAAAACGTGCCTACAAATTTTCTCGAATTTTTTCTGGAACTTTCACAAGTGCTCATTAAAAAGTTGGAGGTACCGTATATATTTCAGAAAAAACACGGAATACATATTAAAATTGGGTATGATCATATATTTCTGTATATTTCTTTTGTTAGCCTTCATGTCAACAGTCAATTTCTATGTTTTTATCATATTTCAAATTTTCAGTATCATTCATTTGGTTCTGATATACCATAAAACATATTATATCTACATGATGTCATGATGGAAGTAAATAAATTTCAATAATTATTTTACTATTTAATCAAGACACATGCATACAAACATCTCGATGTCTGAACAAACACTTTCATGAATATATGTAGAACAGTCAGTATGAGCCTTTACAACTTCACAGAAAAAAAAAATGAAACAAGAAGTTTCTACTAGATCTAGATCTACTTACAGCATCTAAAGTCGACTCCAAGTGCTACAGGCGTGAGATGTATACGACCCCCACAGCAGGTTTGTTTGTTAGGATCGTACACGAAAGACTCCTCTCCACAGCTGTAGCTGGCTGAGGCTGTAGGTTGAAGAAATAAAGAAAAAGGATTATATAAAAAATACAGATCAACTTATTGCAATTCCTACTACAGAGTATACAGATTTAGCCCCCTATTACAGTGATAGTGTTAATTTGAAATCATTGACAAATTCATATTTAAATCACAATGCAAGCAGCATCAGATTCAGAGATCACCCAAAGGTCAGATATACAACATATATATATGAAACGTACAGATGAAGTCTAGAAAGTTAGAAAACTATGTCAAATTAATCAAATCAGACAGGTTGATAAGTAACTTTCAATTCCCCATGATCTTTCCCTCTGAGCCGGGATTATAATATGACGTCCATCATGTCCATTGCGCAACTTGCTAAGCTAAGGTGAATTTTTTGCACCAATTGCATGCACTGGATTTACGAATCTACGAATGAAATTATAGATCTACACGAATATTTCATGACAAAAAGTTCATGCCAATCTCCAGATTTCGCAGGACCAGTCTGAAGGCTATTTATCCTGGCGAATTTGCTGAATAAATCGTATGACCATAATTACGGGTAACCGAGTGAAATCAGAAATGAAAGACAATCGTCTTTAGCCAACTTCTTCTGCATGCGCTCAAGCTATCAAGCTAGTCTTTAAACGCAGGACTGTTCTATAAGATTTATGTTTGAAAATCAATATCTAAATTGATTTAAATAATTATCTTATGCTTTTTGTTACCCTATAATACTTTAATAAAAATAAAAATAATATTATCTTATTGATTTATGACACTCTTAATTATTTTATTTTATGTAACAGATCGACATTTGTGTTTAAGACTAATGGAACTTTGTTAGTCGGGGATTCCCCACTCATAATCTGATCATATAGATCTTGTGTATTTTGCTGGAATCATGGACTTACTATCTAAGACTCAGCGGGCTACGATATTCTTGCAGATTTTCGTTGTTTTCTTATTCTAGTTTATTCGCATTGTGTGTTTTTGACGGAGAATGCTATGTAAAATATTACTGTTATTTACTCCTTTATTTGGTTGGAATATTTTCTGAACGATACGACAGAGGATATAATTGTTGCGGGCTTTTAATTTGGAATTGGATGATATTAGTAGGGCCACCTGGTCGTTCAATTCTAACCACCATCAACTAAGTCTACTATGGAATGTATGATTAGACACCAAGAAACTTCATTCAAAGACCCAGGTAAGCATATTATAGCCTGTTCTTGTTTCTTTCCAGAATCGCATGGGCAACGCGTCCCCCGGTTTGTTCCATGGTGTCACACTATTGATTCGCCATTTGTATGCGCGCGCAAGATCTCCCGCACTCCATCATACTGCACGCCATGATGAGAGATAGGGAAATTCCCGTAACTTGACAACACACATGTATCGTGAACCTTTCGTTGATTCTTAGTCTTCTTCTTTTGGTAATCTTCAAAGGGTTATGCAGCCTATCACTGAGACAGAATACCTGATGTGTATGCAGGCACACTAAACACCGGGTTTACACCCTACTCTTTGCGAGAAGTGTAGCTTATTAACGTGCATAGGATGTGACTCTCCTATGCACGGGGCCTCCAGTTAACTTCTTGTCAGAGGAATGAAGTGTTTTCCCCCTACCCTGAACCCGAGCCTGCATCGGGAACAGAGCTAGAGAGGAGGGGCACGCTTACACCAGGGAAATGTAACTTACATTTCCCTGCTTACACACAGGTCAGGCGCGGGCCTGACGACTAACTTGGTATAATTTTGAGGAGATTCAAATCCAGTATCATTTGACAAATTTCATCTTGAGATCTCCGTTTGAAGATGACAAATTAACATTAGGACTACTCTGTCAAGTCTTCTAATTTCAGTTCTAATAAATTCTTCTGATTTACAACACACATACCGGCCCGGGGGGGGGGCACTCACGTATATTGGTAGTACGGGGACGTGCCGCTTTGATGACCCCCTTTTTCAGATCCCGATTTCCGTTCTCTAGATACTCAGTTCCGCTCAGGAACCGCTCAGCCCCGCTCAGGAGCCGCTCAGCCCCGCTCTGAAGACCCCCGTTATGAAACATATCCGTTCGCATGCGGCCGGGAGCGTGGCGGAGGCAGTGGTCGCTCGACCTGGTCTCGCTCCCTAGGCCCTTTCGTCGCGCGAGCCTTGAAAACTGCTCCAGCTAGCTAGCTACTAGCGCTACACGGCGCGGGCGCGGCCCCCGGCGCGGCCCGTCCCGAGATCCTGCGATAGTGAAGGTGTACCGCCGATAAAGCGAGGTTAGTTTTGTAGTTCCCTAGACCCTGTTTTTCACTCTGCCCAATAGATCATAGTTCCCAAGACCCCGTATTTTACACCTTGAAGTCAGTTCTTTAGACCCCCTTTTCGGGGATTCGTGAGGCACACCCCCGTCAAAATATAATTCGAGTGCCCCCCCCCCCCCCGGGCATACCGGTATATTAAGTAAGATATAACCCAAATACAAAATAAGGGAGAGAGAAAGAAAGATGAATAGAGAGCAGGGAAAAGATTGTGTTCAAACTAGCGGAAAACAAGATAGAGAGAGAGAGTACAGTCGTTGTAGTACCGACTACGGGAAAGAGAGAGAAGACAAAATCATTATACCTAGACTGGCTGATAAATATGTGCAAGCTACCAGCAATCCAGATATATAGAAGAGTAGCGATAATCGCATCGTGAAATCTTTCGAACTGTAGATGTTTAGAAGAATCTTGAAGTTTTCTTCTTCTGTCACACTCTTGTTTGTGTATACAACGGCGAATAATACGAGTAGCAGTCAGTAGCAAGTGTCGTGAGAGCAGGCAAGGCTTCGAATGAACAGAATGGAATTTAACATCTTTATTATAGTTTCAAAGATCGTAGTGGCAGGGCTAGGGGAATTCCCGAATATAAAAGCTATTAATACAGAAGAGGGATACTTGCTTGTGACGTCACAGTATTTACTCATTGGTAGGTGAATTACTCTGACGTTAAATTGCTGCTGAATTTTAGTGAGAATGACTTATGACTGTGTTGTGTCTATGATAGAGGACGCAAACTCTCAGTTTCAGTATGCCATTAGAAAGTACAACACATGCTCGATTTGATATAATTAACTAATACGCTTATAATTATACAAATTTTATATCCTGTTAGCAGATCTGGAGAGAGAGAGAGAGAGAGATAGGGAGAGAAATGGGGAGAGTGGGATCCCTTTCCTTATACCTTTAACCCCTTTCGGTAAACTAAAATCATGAGGACGTTTCTTGTTATTGACAAATTTGTGAGGAGCCTATTTATTCCTTGTTGGCATTATCTGCATACTCGGTAAATGTAGTCGTATGCCGCTACCTCTACACCCCTCCCCAAATTAAAAAAAAAGGAATTGTTTGATGACTCTGT
The DNA here is from genome assembly GCA_025618425.1 of Heliocidaris tuberculata. NCBI lineage: Eukaryota > Metazoa > Echinodermata > Echinoidea > Camarodonta > Echinometridae > Heliocidaris > Heliocidaris tuberculata. The sequence continues at coordinate 48,339,641 of CM046834.1, read as the reverse complement.
CTCGACTTGCTCTGCCTCTATAAATTCTAAGGTGATATTAATTATGAATGTCATTTAATTTGTAAGTCAACCTACATATACATGTCACTAGAAGAATAGGTAAATACTTCGAGTTGAATGGTAGAATATGGAAGGATTTATTTACGTTTATCTTAAAGGGACCGAAAAGTCGCTAATCGTGGTGTTTTGGAGCTTGGCCCGGCTCGGGTAATATTCAGGAATCTCCGTACATCTTCGGTAAACGAGCACGCGATTGCAGTGATACGCATTCGACCGAAGAAAGACGAACTGAACAACCCAAATGACAAACTACCCCACCCTCGAAGCAATTTTTTTTTTCGCTGCTCCAAGACTGTTGTTATGCACGGCCTTGCAATAGGGGCAAGCGAATGAAATTGAACATACATGGATATCGAGCGGTGGCTCCCTTTAAGGAGCACACCTCGATTACATAAAAAATACTCTTAGTAAACAGTCATAATCATTAAAAAAAAAAGATTTTAGCGGTCGGCCTGATATACATGCGCATTTATATTTTGCAAAAGAATTAATCATAAAGGGCTAGACTGTAGTCGTAGATTGTAGATTGACAGTGCTGATCAGTGGCGGATTTAGGGGGTGGGGGCAATCCCGGCCCGTGCCCCCCCCCCCCTTTTGAGGGAAAACAATGCATTGTGCCCCTCCTATTTGCGATTGTGCCCCCCCCCCCTTTCGACCAGAATTGTTTTTTTTTTTTTTTTTTTTTTTTTTTTGCTTGTCAGAGAATTATGGAGGGGAACTGGACCCCATAACCCCCCCCCCTCCACTGAGCGACTTTTGGAGGGCTGGCGAGACCAAAAAAATATGGGTCTCCCTCCAAGCAGTTTCCCAAAGTTGACAATCCTGCATTTGTGTGCCCCCCCCCCCTTATACGAAATCCTGGATCCGCCCTGGTGCTGATAATTTTGAAAAATTCATTTTATCTCCAAGACAGCTTTCAAAATGAATAGGCAAGTAGGCACCGTTACATTGGATATTTCATGATTTGTAAATTCTATCAAAACAAAATCCAATGTAAACAATCATACACCCTTTCTAAGGCCTATATGTACATGCATGCGCATGCATTTTGCATCTAAATGCATCTAAAAAGGTCAATATCTGGTTATCTTTCTTACATACAATCGTTGGTGCCCAGAAAGAAAGAAAGAATGTGAAAAGGTTTATTTGTAAGTGCCTTGAGTTACTTCGATGTGATTATTTTAAAAAGCTAGCGCACAGTGAGTACTTTCATTTTGCAATGACATTTCATTGACGGGCAGGTATTGCGCAATGCACAGAGCGCAGAGTGATGACGTAGACAATATAAACAGTAGCAGACACGTGCTTTTTTTTGTAATGGTGCATGTATGTGGCTGTGTACTGTACGTTTGAATGAAATCACGAAATTCTGTTGCCCAGGATCCACCTCCCTGCTGGGAGCTTCTAACTCGGGGGGGGGGGGGGGGGGGGGGGTCATTTCTTTCCTATTGAATCTACGGTATTATACGGATAATGTTATATGAACAAAGTGCTGTTTCTCAGTATGTTGAGAAAAAAAAATCATTGATTCATACACTGATGACAAATGCGTGCATGTCATCAATGGCTTCTGTTTTGGATATAATTTTCTAAGTAAGAAATCAAATTATTTTGTTTAAAACAGTAGACCTTATCAAGTTTATGCCTACTATTTTATCAAGTAACATTATTTAATGGTATTTTGAACCTAAATGAATAGTTCCATCACAATGGACAAAAAAGTCCCCTGTCTCCTATAATCCCCCTTTGAAAGATGTATGCATCATCAACTGCCTGGCGCTAATTCTGATGCAATACAAAGATTAACAATATAAAATGCAGAACAAAACCCATGACGTCATTAATGGCAGGAATCGAAGAACATCCCATTCTGCTATACACTGCTTTGAGCCATGGGAAAACAATCTTTGTTTGTGGATTATGTACTGTTTTATATAAAATATTTATCGAGGTAGAACACCTAAATATATGACCTTAACTCAACGCAAAACAATCCCATTTTGTTGAAATACAAATTTGCCAGCATACAAGACAAAAGAATAATCCTTTCAAGAATATACGTTAAAAGTTGATGAACCTGTGAGTGACGAAACCATGAAATTTTGACCGGTTTTACATTTCGTTAAATTCGATTCTATGCAATAATGAAAATGCAAACCTGAAACAATTTCCATTCCTATGCCTCCATCAGTGATGCAATAAATGAGCAGTGATGCATGCCTATAAAGCTTTGTCTGTATTTCGCCTTCGATTTGCTGAACTTTTCCACTATTCAACCATATACAGTGACTCATCACAGGGGGTTTTACCGTTGATGCATGGATATGCTCGTAATTTGCCGCACGCTATAAGATGACAAAATCACGACATGCAATGCTCGGGTCATGTCAGTGGCGTGCCCCCCCCCCCCCTCCCACCCCGGTGAAGGCCCATCAGTGATAAACATTGTTGCACAATGTCTATGATGCACGGGTACATTGTACTCCCAGTTCATGAATTTATAGATACGCCACTGTAAACCTCCGAAGTGCATTTTCTGTGATTTTTTTAGGCGAGGGGGGGGGGGGGGGGGGGGGAGGGGTCAAAATGGTTAAAGCAGTCCCCCAAATGCAAGTGTACAAGATGCATTTTGGCTTGTATGGGAGGGTATGTAAACAATGTCATCACTTTAATAACTGAAATAAATCATTCTTTTTTACACAGAAGAATGAAAGAGGTAAAGAGGATATGAGTGCCTGTCATGGTGAACAGAGAGAGAGAGAGAGAGAGCGAGAATATACCTGTATAGTCTAGATGGTAATGAGGTGCAAAGTTCTACAGACAACCGCAGCTTTCAAATCGTGTCTTTTGAGATACTTTTGGTAAAAACATGATATACTTATTCAAACCACATTAATGTAAAAAGTTAGCTATCTGATATAGGTCATGATACCTTTATACATTGGCATATAATAGGTCACCTCATTCTGCCCGCCTGTCAAAAGAAAAATGTATGACGTATCTCAAACATATTGTTGGATTGATATTGGAGTATACTTCAACTTCATGGGAAAAAAGGTAGTAAAACTTACCTGTTGATAAATAAGCCAGTAATAGTAATAAGGACATACAAGTTGACAACTCCATGTTCACTCTTAACTGCGTTGAATAATTGTCTCTGTATTCCTTAAGATGTCACCAAGAAGAAAAAATCACAGTTGCTTTTTTGTTTCTATTCATTCAAGATTGCGTTTATGTATAACATACATTCATTAAATATTAGATAGAGAATAATTCCAGAAACTTGTAGCTTTCTTCATGTAAATTTTAAAACTTGGTACCACTCGTCCTATCGCGTTCCCATTCAATGTTGTAATGATAATTAAATGGCTTGGTAGTCCATCAAGACCCACCTCAGTTTCGGTGTGCTGACTATAAATACTGATGTTCTAAATATAGAAAAGGGGGTTTCCTTGTGATTTGAACATCACTGCGCATTCCCAATTCATATCACATCATACCATTGCATCGAGCCTTCGTGTTTCAAACCTCTGTCGCATGGGTATTGCTTGCCGATGGAGGGAATTTCCCCGTTCTATTTATAGCCATGGCCCTCCCGCCTGTATTGTTTTGAAGGCTACGATAGACAAGTCTCTTTCTTACTGCAGAACTGAACAGCCAAACAGATAGTCGGAAGTACATTGCGCAATGATTTTCGAGAGAATCATTACGTTTTATTTAAATTGCAGTATTCTTCAGGATGAAAGAAGACTTGTATTTGCTCTTGATTATGTTTCATTCTTAGCACTCATTGTTGGTCATTTTCTGAAATGCTGCATTTGTTGAAAAGCAGACTGCTAAAAATGTTTCTCCCCAATATACCCACCAGACTTTCTAATTGTCAGTTCTACCTAAAAAGGGAATAAAATTGTGTCAATCTATCTTTGAACTTAGAATTAATATCAAATAGACAGTTGAAGCATTTTCAGTCATCACATACATAGATATTTGATTCTGTACTTTATGTTTTGTACATAACAATCTAGACTCCTTTCAAATAAAACTTTATCTCTAAAGATCACAGAATAGCTAAGCAAATTATACTTGCATAATATGATTGAATTCACTAGATATTATAATACTATATTCATATAGTGCATATCACAGTATGTCCCTATGCACTGTATAATAAGAAAGAGGAAGAAGGAAGAGTGGATAGAGAAGCTTGAGAAGAGTGAGGCAGTGGCGGATCTACGGGGGGGGGGGTTTAGGGGGTTTAAACCCCCCCCCTTGGGCTGCCAAGTAAACATTTAATGTGCATAGGAAAACAAAAAAGAGAAAAAATAGAGCATGCAAGTATGCTTAAAATCGCAAGTTGGCAACCTTAAAAATGAAAAATCTCCCTACTGTGCAGGGGGGTATCCCCCTCCCCCCTCGCTCGCTTCGCTCGCTCGGGCTCAGTCGCTTCGCTCGCTCGGGCTCGGTCGCTTCGCTCGCTCGGGCTCGGTCGCTACGCTCCCTCGCAATACCCAGCTCAGCCCCTCAAACCCCCCCTTGGAAAAAAGCTAGATCCGCCCCTGTGAGGTATGCTCAACATACTCCATCTAGTTACCAGATTAGCATTGGAAATTATTTCTAAAAAGAAATGTGTTAAGACGTGCCTTAAAGTTGTCAACGGCAGCATAATTTTTGATATCTTCTGGCAATTTGTTTCAAAGTTCTGCTGATGCAACCTGAAAAGAGCGTGGCCTATAAGATTTTGTGTTTATTCGTGGAGTTGTGAGGAGAGACTTTTAGGAAGATCTGAAGTTTCTGTTTGGTACGTATTCATGCATGGTTACCGTATTGGATAAGTAATTCAGTCAAATAAGTAGGATCCAATCCTTTGAGTTTATCTACAATGTATATTCGTTTATTGATTGCAACCATAGGTTGGATTTCAAATACATATGAAAATACAAAAAAATACATATCAATGGCTGACAATAATTCTAGATTATACATGACAAAACTATTTAAATTTTGTACGAAAATTGAGTAGATACGTGGTAGCAAAATCAAATAGATAATTCAATTTTTCTTTGTGTCCTTACTTAGATTGTTATGTCCACATTTTGAGTGAGTACAGTTATAAAGCATTGATCATTATATCTTCATTGATATTTGATCTAACTCATTGTGAAGGGTATGAGGTTATTTTAAAGATGTTCATATTGCTTGTATACAACATGAAAGCCTGAAAACCAAATGATTAGTGTTGACATTTATAATGAATTAAACAGCCCGTATGATTGTACTTCTTGCAAAATAGTGCAACTATATAGTTTTTTTTATTCCGGTTGCATCCGTGCCGTTTAAATCATTATAGGATTAACACCCCTTGATAATAGTAGTCACAATTTTTCATTCGTTCTGAGGACAATCAAAAACGAAATAAAATATCTTGCTCGCCCGACCTCGAATATTTCTGTATTCTCATTTCCGCGGGGGAAAGTGCTTATGGGAGAACACGATGGTTTCAGTTTTGGATGATTTCCATTAATTTCCTGGAATATGGTTCAAGATGGTCAATCCTTAATTGAGTGGTGGTCAAAGATCTCGAGAGCGAGATCAATATAATAATGAATGTTTAATTGAATTTTGATAATTAATTAGATCTTTCTTGCAGGTATTACCCCCGCTCGCTCTCTCTTTCGGTCTCATCTTCATCCCCACTCTATGACTGAATGGATTCATCTATTAATAATTATGACCAGAAGGGGCGTATACAAGCTGTTTATAGACCACACTTCATAAAATGAGCTATTTACGCTATGCTTAAAGAAATGTGTTGTCACTTTCGCAGTGATAATAGATTTTTTTCAATCTTTGCAATTTTTATATAGGACGACAGTCAGTGGGGGATTTTATTTATTAGCAACTCAATCTCTCATTTCCTCTAAAAAAATGATATATATGTATATAGGCCGTTCATTCGATATGTGTTATTTTAAGTCTCCTTGTCTCCCCCTTTTTTTCTGTTTCTTGCCTTCTGGCAGTCTGGCTTCATCTTAATTTTTATCTATCCAGTAACCTCATGTTTGCAACATTTTAGCTTTATCGATAGTTTCAAAGTCTGAGATACAAAGGTATTAATAGCATTGAGTTACATGTCCTCAGGAGTAAGTGAGTTCGTTTTCTTTTGTGAATGTTTATTTTACGTTCTTCCTGTAAATTGTCACTACCTTCACCCGATATCCTCTCTTTATATAGAAAGACAAATAAATACATATGCCTGTATGTCATTCGGACAATACTTGTAAATACAAAAAAACATTCCTCTTGAAAAACACAGACATTATTCTTTGATAAGTAGTGAAAGTGATACCGTGAGAGGATGACCAATACTATGATCATAAGTGCTTGAAACCATTATTGCGCACAAGATGTAAACTGTCTACATTCATCGGTAGATGTTAGTGCAATATACATGTATAATGGCTTGTGATTCCAAAACCAGTTTTGTAGAAAGTTTCTATTCGCTGGTCTTGAACCTATATAAATCTAATATCTTTTATGGTTCACTGTCATAAGCATCACACGGGTATCGTTTTAATATCTAATAATTATGAAAGAGAATAAAAGAGAAGAGAAGGGGAAATAATGAGAAAGCGAGGGGAGGGGTTGTTACGCAATATCGAACAATGTACCGTCTAATAAAAATATTCAAGTATATGTTACTGCACAAACAAATATAGATTTATGCGTATATTTTCTTTGCCATGCACATATATTATTTTGTTATGATTATGAATTGTGTCCTACGTACACTGTCCAGTTCATAGCTTTGTCAATTCCTTTGCACATAATTATACCGGAAACATAATGCAAATATGTTTCCGGTATAATATGTTTATTTCGTATATATACATGAACAATAAATCATCCTGTACATCGTCAAGGATAACACGAAATAAAAACAGTGGTTTAAGAACAAGAAAACAAGAGCAACAACCAGAACGTCGAACGTTTATATCATGTTATTATTGAACATGTGTTGAGGAAGTCTAATGCTGTTGTAAGGCATCAATTGGCCCCGATCCCTGTTTAACCTTTAACCTTTGTAAATACTGGAACCCCGCCCCCGGAAAAAAAAACATGAATGAAAAAGATATCGATTGGAAAATATAATTTATTGAATGAAATATGTTGTATGATGGAATTCTCAGTGTTTGATACCATGGCTTTGATTTATGACCATTTCTCGACCGCCGAATCACCCACCGAACCACTTTACTGTATGGGGCATTGAGCAGGTACATTACGTGCTTACCTTGAATTCCTCAAAATACATTAGTCATAAGAGCCGAACTATGTAAGTGCAGTTTGTGTTTGCCATCATTTTATCTGAATGCATATATTCCTGACAAATTTCCCATTTCCTATTTCTTTAAGTTGTTTTTTCTTTATTCCATCATTCCACCTCGTTGCGACGTACACTCTCAGAAAAGTTTTTAGGTTGGTTCAAATATGAAATTACCAACTGTTGGTTAAAACAAAATTCCATATGTTTTACATACAATTTATTTTTAACCAACAGTTGGTAGGTTCATATTTAAACCAACCTAATGATTTTTAACCAACATTTCTGAGAGTGTACTATAGCGTATTCGACATTTTCAAGTGCAAAAGGAAGTGCTTGAATTTCAATTAACATGCAGTCTCAAGATGATCAAGGAAGCAGTTTCAAGCAGAATGAGTGTATAGTTTATTATGATATACTTCACTCTGTTTCCTCTATTGCTGTATGGATTGGTTTGCTATTTATAATACATTGGATTGATTTTTCTTCATTGCCTAAAATGCTTAGATAAGAGGATTAAACCATTTTCTCTTGTTCAGATCATTTTCTTCCCTTTTTTCTCTCTTATATTTATTTATTTATTTCATCCAACTCTTCTATTAATCCCAATTCAATATCCACAGTTTTGTTTTTGTTGATTAAGAATTAGGGTTAAACAAAGTGCATCAAAGTAGAAATCTAGACATATGAAAAGTATCACATTGATTTTTAAATGCATTATGATTGACAACCATCTTCAGAATTGGTTGGACTGGTTTTATTCTGTTTATTTATATGTATTACTCTTTGCAGTAGTTCAAATAATCTGACCAAGCAAATCATTACATAACTTCTATATGAAAAGGATAAAGGAGCTGGACTATAATTAACTGCCTGATAACGCAAATAGATACTCAACCAAACAGGGTGCAATATCACCAATATCCATGAATGAGAGTTGCAGACTAAAATTGTTTCAAAGTTTTGAAGTAGGTATATCAATATTACTTTATATCTTTCTTTTGTACAATTTTTGTTTCATGTATGCATCTTATTACTTCAAGTTATGTCATTTCAACTCGTATAACATCAATCCCATTTTACATCGATTTAAAGTAATTACTATAATAGTCTATTGTAACATAAGGAAAACACTTCAAAACATCTTTAAAATATGCATTTATTACTACTATTTTGTGCCGCTGTAAAAATCACAAAGTACTCTCGGAAACAGGATTTTAGGTGTGATGGCGAAAGAATGATACTATTGATGGTTGATCATGCAGAAGTATAATAATTGTAAATCTGTATCTGGGGTATGAAAGTAGTAAATGTAGAAAGTATATATATGGTCACTTTGATGGTGTTTTATTTTACTTCCAATAAGAACAGTGTTATCATTGATGAAAATATGACGACTACTTAAGAATAAGAAAAGATTTCTATTTCGTCAGTTACCTTCCGATATGTTTTTTTTTTTTTTTTTTTTTTTTATTCATCTATGATGCTACTACGTATATGGGAAGCAAATATCATAAATAGTAAAGTCAACATAAATCAGACAAAATCTATGAAGAGATTATCTTGGAATCATATCCTCCTTAGTCACTCACCGGAATACTTGGACGTGTAACATAGAAAACGTGATAATGTCCTATCATGATTCTAACGGTCAACATAACATAACAATTTAAAGAATTATAGCACACCGAGTTTTTTGTTTGTTTTTTTTTCTTTCAGTTTTATAGCAGTTTGTTTGAACAGAGATCACGGAATATGGAGTAAAATTAAAACAACCTAAGCAGAGATTTTTTTTACATATTGTATTATAATTGTATATTTAAAGATCATCATGAACACATATTGAACAAAGGTAAAACGTGATAGGTTCAAAGAGATTTAGTACGTCCGAGAGGGGCAAAGTAATTCCAGCATGCTTTATAGATATGGCAAGTATGATGGAATCAAGATCTTTAATTGTCGAGCAATATTCGCCGACACGTTTGCCATGCAAGAAGAAGATATTTTTGTTACAAGTTGAATTAAAAAGTTGACAGAGATTGAAGCAAGTTCCATTGAATCGACGTAACTATTTAGTTCAAATCTCATCGATTTATTCTTTTTTTTTTTGTTTTTTTGATAGTTCTATTAATGGCACTCTTAAAATGAGACTGGTAATAAATGTTAAGTTTAAAGGGTACCTGAGGCCTGAAAAAATAATTTGTGTATAGTTAGCTTACACAAAATCAACCCCAGAAAGCTTAACACGACATTCAACGGTGACAGCATACAGGAGATATTGATTTTTGAAAATAAAATACCCCCCAAAATTAATATAAATAAGACTTGAGCAAAGACTAATCGATCCATCACGATAGCTCACCTAACGATATATCGATTCAGGAACGTCTTCACTTTCAATTTTAGATTCGATAAATGTATTTTGCGACTTAGTTCTAATTTATTTGTTGTTTCATTCGGTCTGTAGATTCTTTGTAATTTATGCGCCAAAACAATTTTCTATTCGATTTAAACGTTTTGTTTTGAATACTTGATTCATTTGTTGTTTTCTTTTGGGTTGTAGATTCTCCATAAATTACGCGCCAACTGAATTTTCAGTTCGATAAAAACAGTTTGCGTTGTATACTTCATCCATTTAATGTTTTGTTTGGGTTGTATATTATGATTATCCATTAGTTAAGCGCCAAATCGATTTCCAATTCGATTTAAAAAAACCAAAAAAAAAAAAACCAAAAAAAAAAAAAAAAAATTTGCGTTGTATACTTCATTCATTTCATATTTTATTTAGGTTCTATATTATCCCTAAGTTAAGCGCCAAATCAATTTTTGATTCGATAAATGTATTTTGCGTCTTAGTTCTAATTTGTTTGTTGTTTCATTTGGTCTGTAGATTCTTTGTAATTTATGCGCCAAACCAATGTTATATTCGACATAAAAGGCGTGATTCGGGGGGGGGGGGGGTGCGATCAATAATCGCCAGGACATGAACTCCATGCTCTTAAGCACACCTTATAGGAAAGCTGCAACTGCAAAAGTTTGGAGATACCTTGCAGGAAGAAAGAAAAATGTCAAACAAAAGATTTGTTTGTTGTAGCGTGGCTCTAAATACTTCCTGGTTTTAATACTGCATCATTAGAAAGCAAAGAGAAAAAAACAATCTTAGCTTTCAAAGAGAGAGCAAAGACCAGAAGGCATTGTGTCAAGTTTTACCTTCAAGGTGGGTGAAAGAAAAGAGATTCAATAATAGCCATTTAAAACGCTGCGGGTATAATTATGCGAAATTTCCATGAAATTGTAGTTCCTTGTTCTAATTGTAAGAAATACACAGTTATATTTTAATGTATTTTTTTTCAATTAGATATCACGTAAAGTTCATGTAAATACCAATTTAATTATATTTGAACAACTGAAAGTGATTTTTTTTCCTTATAGTTAGAACATGGACCTACAATTTCCTAGTTGAATGAAAGTACATGTAGAACTTTCATGGAAAAATGGCTTGGATTGCGTAATAATTATGCAAATTTTCCATGAATTTATGCTAATTATGCATATGCAAATTACCCAAAGTTGCTTTTTCGACAACAAAGCTGAAACTATTAGAAGACCACAATCACGGATCTATTAAAAAAAAAAAAAAAAAAACTGAAACGAAAAGAACTTTTCTAGGTTTTTAAAATGTAAAATGGACTATATAATATATACCAGCATAAAAAAAAAAATCATAACAAATAGCACGGTAAAGACGGAATAAGTCAATGCGAGAAGCCTTTTCAGTGGCTTGAAACTACTTACTTACCTACCCATTAAAGCGTTAGAAATCATGACTTATATGAATTAAAACTTATGTTTTGAAGAGAAGAGACCCTGAAGGAACGTAGGAACTAGTTTTTGTTCAAATTGATAAACGGTTACTACGGACTTTTAAAAAATCTAGTTGGCATTAAAGATGAAAAACTGGTGCATGAAGACAACATGGAAGTCAAACTTCGGAAGCGTCTTTCTGGAAGAAATACTTTTCCAGAGCCCTACTATTCTCGAGTTTCAAAAGCCATTATCTCCACTAATACTCTCTCTCTCTAGAGTTGACCTTTATATCAAATTAACGCTTATGAAATGGAGAATAATAATCATTAATAAAGTTAAATTTGAAAAAATACGATTTCTGTCTCATTTTGAGGTGACGGGTCACATATTATCCATTAGTTACGCGCCAAATCAATTTCCAGTTGATAAAAAAACATTTTGCGTTGTATACTTCATTCATTTCATATTTTATTTGGACTGTTTATTATCCCTGAGTTAAGCGCCAAATCAATTTTCGATTCGATATATGTATTTTACAACTTAGTTCTAATTTATTTGTTGTTTCATTTGGTCAGTAGATTCTTTGTAATTTATGCGCCAAACCAATTTTATATTCAACATAAACGTTTTTTGTTGAATACTTGATTCATTCGTTGTTTTATTTGGGTTGTAGATTCTCCATAAATTACGCGCCAAATCAATTTCCATTCTATAAAAAAACAATTTGCGTTGTACAATTCATTAATTTCATATTTTATTTGGGCTGTATATTATCCCTAAGATAAGCGCCAAATCAATTTTGATTCTTTAAAAACATTCTCCGTTGTATGACTTCATTCATTTGTTGTTCTATTTGGGTTGCAGATTATCCATAAGTTACGCACCAAATCAATTTCCAATTCGATAAAAACATTTTGCGTTGTATCCTTCATTCATTTGTTGTTTCACTAGGGTTGAATATTATCCGTAAGTTCCACCCCAAATCAATTTTCGAATGTTTGTCAGCCCTGGCGCTGCACATAGCAGACGACAAAGCGATAATGCGATCGCGATAATTCCATTATCGCGTCTTGGCGTCGCTTGGCGTTCGCCGAACGTGCACGCATTAAAAAAACGCACACGCACAGAAAATTGAGTTCCGCGCGTCGATCGTTTACGCTGTCCTTTATTTTCTTCAAACTCCTTAACCGCTAACTTGTAGAATGCCGGGTAAAGTTATTTGGGGTTAATTTTATACATTCTAACTGTATACAAATTATTTTTTTTTGAGCCTCAGAGACCCTTTAATAGCCTCTATAAATTATTTTTCCATGAAATGTGAATTATAATTCAAAGTGAATGTATATAGGGACACATGATAATAAATTTAATTGAAACCCTAACGAAAGAGAGAGAGAGAGAGAGAGAGTGTGTGTGTGAGTGTTGGAGGGGGGGGGGGGGGGGGGGGGGGGGGGGGGGGGGGGGGGTGGGAGTTCAGCCATACCCGAAAGCAAATCAGGCTGGAACGTCATAAAACATGGGGTCATTATCATACTTTGCGTTTCGATAATGCATAGTAATTTTACAGGAAATGATGAAATTATTTTAAATATATTTTAAAGAAGACGAGAAAGAAAAAGGTGGAGAGACATTGGAAGCAGAACATGAAACAAGTGCATGGAGAGAGATAAAGGGTGAGGGAGAGAGAGAGAGGGGGGGGGGGGAGGGGACTAAAGATTAGACATGTTAGAAAGAGGGAATATTGATACATGAGAAGAATGATAAAAATAGAGTTACAAAACAGAGAGAAATACGAGAAGGAGAGAGAAATTGCAAGCAAAGAAGATGGTAGGAATTTAACAATAAGAGAGAAAGAGAGAGAGAGACAAGGGAAAGGATGGAATAGGAGGGAGAGGAGGAAACAAAAGGAATTAAGGGCGAAAATTGTAAACAAAATTGGTATTCGCATTCAAACTCAACTTAGATTTGATTTTATGGTTGTGAAACGAAAATGAAAGAAAATATTATATTTTTGGTGAGTCGTAGGTTTGTAGGATCAAAAGAGGGGAAAACCATTGGAAAGGACGGGAAAGAAAGTCAATAAACATGTCCAAGAAGGGGATCCTGAGCATGAAAAAGACTTGGCATTTCATAATCATCATCATCAACAACAACATTAATTACGTGTTGTATTTCTTTTTATCCTCCTTTTCCACGTCTGTTCATCAATACTTTATGCTTTCTTCCTTAAAAAACCTAGAAAACTTGTTATAGATGAGTTGACCTAGAATACATTATTATTATTTCTCTATTCCTATACTTGGAACCGAGAGGAATCGGTAGTCAACCGGTTCAAAGAAATTAAAGAAAAGGGGGACGGGGAAGAATGTTTTTAATATTAGGTGATATGCAAAACTAAGCATTTCATAATCATCATCATCATCAACAACATCGATTACGTGTTGTATTTCTTTTTATCCTCCTTTTCCACGTCTGTTCATCAATACTTTATGCTTTCTTCCTTAAAACCTAGAAAACTCGTTATAGATGAGTTGACCTAGAATATATTATTATTATTTCTCTATTCCTATACTGGAACCGAGAGGAATCGGTAGTCAACCGGTTCAAAGAAATTAAAGAAAAGGGGGACGGGGAAGAATGTTTTTAATATTAGGTGATATGCAAAACTTAGCATTTCATAATCATCATCATCATCAACAACATCGATTACATGTTGTATTTCTTTTTATCCTCCTTTTCCACGTCTGTTCATCAATACTTTATGCTTTCTTTCTTAAAAACCTAGAAAACTCGTTATAGATGAGTTGACCTAGCGGGGGGGGGGGGGGGGGGGATGGGGGTATGCATCCCCCAACTTTTCGGGTGGGGGGATGGCTTCTGATTTTTCCCGATATATTTTGACACCACTAGAAAGTGAAAACCATCTACTTCAAATTATACAACATGGGTGTTGATCTTGGAGTGATATGGGGGTATAATCTTTTTTTTAATGAAGTGGGGGGGGGGGGGGGGGGGTGTTGCAAAACTGAAATGAAATGTGGTGGAAATGTGGTGGAATCGAATGTGGTGGAGAAAGAGGGAATACATCACACCCAATATTTATTGAGGATGATGATGATCTGTGTCATCATCACCCAACTATACATAGAAGAATTATGAAATGACAATCATAACATGTAGGCCCGGTGCCCCGGTCAGAAGCACCGCTCCGGGCGTTTCATGTGGGGACAGTGCCCCTTCTTTTCCCATTAACTTCAGATAAATACCCCCATTTTTCTTTCGAGTAAATCCCAGTTCCATATTCTTTTAAGTGCCCATTTTGATAATTACACCTCATCCCTCATGCACCTTACCTTTGATAAATGCTCCTATTTCAATGAGAGCATTTCCCCCTTTTAATCCCTTTTATTCCTTTTAATGTAACAAGTCATTTTTTTTCCTTTGTAATATATAGACACTGATTTAATTTTTCTACTTTACATAAGAACATTTTCCCGTTCTTATAAATGCCCCTTTTCAGGTGTTATAAGTGCCCCTTTTCACCTGTGATGAACTGCCTTTTCTACCTTTCCTAAACATTAATTTATTTTTCTAATAATTGAAGTGTCCTTTTCCCCATGATAAGTACCACGTTTCCATTTTCCATAACATGTGCCCCTAGTCCAAAGTGACTTAGAGCCAGTATTCCCAAATGCTCGCTCGCTACGCTTGCTCGTATTAAACGTACAGCTTATTAAATAAATTTTCATTGTAAAATTTTGCAATCACATTGTAATTGCTATTGTTTGCTCGCTCACTTCGCTCGCTTGCTCAATATTCAAATCATACTACAAAATTGCAAAGCATGATGCTAAAGTTGTATCTTGGATATGTAAAGAGAAAAACCATATACATGTTTACACACCCTCACCCCACACACACACACACACACACACAAACACACACACACACACACACACACACACACACACACACATATATATATATATATATATATATATATATATATATATGTATCTGGCCCTTCGGGGAAATCATACCCCCCAGGTATGAGGACCTGTCTACGCCAATCTGACCTGGAATATATTATTATTATGTCACTATTCCTATACTGGAACCGAGAGGACGGGAAGAATGTTTTTAATATTAGGTGATATGCAAAGATCCTGTTTCTTTTGTTTTATTACACCGGTTTTATCCAATAGTCATGATGGGGAAAACGAAGGAAAAGCATAACTCATTTAATTATAGTATGTAATCATCATTTAGGCCAGAAAAATAGGGAAAAGGCAATATGGCTCGAAAGAAAGGTACAAGTTTTTCGATATGAATGAGTGGGCACACCAAATAATGACAAAAATAATCAACAGATCTGTTTTTGTTATCTAAAGAGACGGAAACAGATGAAACATGAAATACCTTTAAAGCATTAACATTCACGAAATGTGTACCTGATTTATTTAAAGAGATACGAATTCGACCGTTGAATGTATATCAGTGCATTATGTCAGATGTATGGGATTGATGGAGATATGGAAATATTTATTTTGGTGCATGTAGTTGTTTTTCAAGGCGTATCCAGATCCACACTCTGCTGGATAGGCCAGTAGTGCATATATCCTTCATAGGATTATTACAAGAAATATTAATAAGGTATATTGCGAACCTTCTATATAAATCTGTTATATTACGGTTTTGTAAAAAACAGAATGGCAGAAGATAAAAAGTGCATGGAAGACAGAACATAGACGAAAAGCATATTAAATAACAAAACACGCATAAGAAATGTTAATGCTGACCATCTTGATTTAGATATATACGTGATTGGCTTGTAGAAAAGATTCTTCATCAGGAAGCCATGCACTTGGCCTAGCAATAAGTAATTCTTGTGCAGTTTAATTTGTCCAGAGATGTTGCAAGAATGGTTTGATTGGGAAAAATCGATATAAATACGTCAGTAAATTTAGGCGCCATATTATATGCAAAATAGAGAGTCTTACATCTTCGAGTAAGGTGCTTAGGTCATCTTTGTCCGCTTGATTGGTAATGCTGGTAACCTCCTGCAAACTGGACAGAAGCTTCGTTCCATCTGCTGTCTCCTGTGGAACTCCTTCTCTGCCCATGTAGGAAATGTCTCAGATTATGAACTTCAAGCTTTTAAATGCAGAATACACGGATATCTCCTTGATGAGGCATCATTTGTTTCCTTTACTTGATTTATTTGGTGATAGTAATGCTTCATTTATTTTTGTATCTTATCATATGCAATTTTAGTAATTTTAATAAGCAGTGAACCACGTCATTGGCCAACAGAGCTCTCGATAAGAGTCTGCTCTTTTATCACTTTGAACAAATCCGTAAATGTCTGATGTGGCTAAATATAAAATTAAAAAAATAAAAGAAGAAGAAGAAAAGAAGATAAAAGAAAGGAAAAAAAACCCGCCTCCTCCCCTGGACCTGGGAACCGAGGGTGCTGTATAATGGTCCATGAAACAGTTGGTGCTGCAAAAACGCAACCAAAACTGCGTGTGTGTGTCTCTCTCTCCCCCTCTCTCTCTCTCTCTCTCTTTCTCATCGTTGTTATTCCTTGTCTTAGATTTTTCGGTTTTGTAGCATTTACTTTTTCTTTTTTTTCTCTGCAGAAACATCTTTATTAGGTACTGCTCTTGACTTTGCCATATATTATAAATATATAACAAAACAAAGACATGTACAAAATATAAACAATAGAATGAACAATAAAATAATTCTGATTATACAGGACATAGTGGTAAAATAGGTTTACAGCAAAACAATATTTTTCCATCTGTTATCAAATGATATAAAGTTGTTATTTTTAATATATAATGTTCAAGAGAGCGATAGTACCTTAACATGCATTTAAAATAGCTGATTGATAACACGCTATTTTTGCATTTGCTGGGAAATATATAGTATTTGGCATATAAAATAATGAAATTAAATTCAACTCCAACACTTCCATAAAACCCAATCAAGAGGTTGATTTTACTCAGGGTAACTTTGTCATCCAAAATGAAATGTTGGATGTCAACAATAAACCTGATGATGATTGGACAATCCCAAAATAAATGTTCTACACTTTCCTCGGATTTATAACGAAATGAACATAATCTGATTTCGTGATATTTAATAATTTTAGATTCTTGTTTATGCAAGTATGCGATTAATTAACTTAATTGGAAATAACGGATACGTGTAGATAAACGTACCCTATAGGAACTAAGTAGATTTTTGCCCAGTCTACGTTTGAAGTATTCAACAGAGAATTCCATTTATCTACTGATTTAGGGGGGTTAATTTGTTTAACACTAAACTTATGAATGTACCGACAGACCCTCGTTACCTTCATTACATTTTTAATCATTTTCTCTTGAGATGTAAGGTTTACCTCTTCACATTTGGGGTCCCCCCCCCCCAGTTATGGGGAATAGCTGTTTTCACAAAATGAAATTCTACGAGCTTGCAGCCAAACTTGTATTTCTTTCGAAATTCAAAGTAGGTAAAAAAATTGTCATTTTCGTCAAGAAGATCCGTAATGTATAACTATCGCTTTATTTATCATACCATGACTGTATGAATAGCAGTGTGGTTAACATGAATCAGGGTGTTGTTCTATATATTTTGTCGTCTGCAGTAAGAAAGATTAATTTCCGTATCAAGCGTTAAAGAGGTCCATGCCTGGGCAACTTCCCGAATAAAAATGTTCTTTATAGATAATATACTAGAATCATCGTTATTAATATCACTATACCAGAGAAAATGTCCTCCAAATGGAGCCGAACAGCATGGGTGTCGATCCGGGGGGGGGGGGGGGGGGGGGATGGGGGTATAATTATATCCCCCCAAAATTTGAGGTGGGGGGGGGATGGCCTGTATTATCATTCCCCCGCCCCCAATATTTTTTGATAAAATAAATAAGAATTATGATACATTAACTTAAAACTAATGATTATCCAAACTCATTACGTTTGATCTTGAAATACCATCACATTATTCAATGATTAGAAGTAAGGAAATAAGAAATTCCATAATTTCAATGCAAAAATATCGAAGAAAATTCGTTTCGCTCGCATTGTTATTCTCAATTAAGGGGTTCCGTCCTTAGGCGTATAGATCCGTGCATTCCTTCTTTTCATTAACAACCATTTTGGGATGCTCTAAAATGCAAGTTTTATAGACAGATTTATGAAAAAGTCCCTGTGTGGGAGGGGGATACCCCCTCCCACACCCTCCCCCGCTCGGTCGCTTCGCTCAGTGGCGAATCTAGGGGAGCAGGGGGCACGTGCCCCAATCGGCACTTGGAGGGGGTGCAAAAAAATGCAAAGGAGAGAAGAAAAAAAGGGGGAAATGAAGAAAAATCATAATCCTTACGGATTATGCGCCCCCAAATCCGCAGGATAAATGCACTAGATATCTAGTTTTTGAAGGTTTGAAATGCGAAAATTTTCCAAAGCTCGGTCGCTTTGCTCCCTCGCATAATTATTTTCTTTCATAATTTCATAATTTCGCGCCCCCATTATATAGTTCTTAAATAGCTTAAAGGGTTCAAAATTTTTTAAAATAGAGATGTAATTGCTTTGGTCGCTACTCGCTATATCATGTAAGTTTCATATGACTCTTGCTAAATATTGCGCCCCCAATATAGGATTAAGTGTATAAAACAGCATTTGCAAAGGTTCAACTTTTGAAAGAAATCTGAACTTCAGGTAGCCTTGCTGAATTTCTCGACTCTTTCTCAAACCTATAGGGTTTTCGTTAGTTTTGCTCCCGATTGTAGAAGTGAGTGAATAGAAAACCGTTTATAAATGTATAAAATTCGAGCTTCTCTACCGCTCAATTGCGGCGGTCAAATGCAAAATTTCCTGGATAAAATGCACAAGAAATTGCGTTTTTTAGGGTTAAAAATTGAAAAATTTTCCGCTCAGTCGCTTTGCTCCCTCGCTTGTACAATAATGTAGATAACTTTGGGCACTCTGCGGGGGGGGGGGGGGGGGGGGGGGTAACTTCATTGTTTGCCCCGGGCGCCGTAATCCCTAGATACGCCACTGGCTTCGCTCCCTCGCCGGTCATCCCATCATGAACACGGATCGACACCCCTGCCGGACAGTGTTCGTAAAAACTTTCCATTGCCCAACATTACTTTCATCAAGCAAACGTTAAACCCATGCTATTTTCAAGCCTGAAATAATTGAAGGTAAATGTAACATTTTCCTCCGTCCACATAATCCCCGATTAAAGTTTTGCAGCTTATTTTGTCTGGCTTTCCGTTCCAAATGAATTTGAAAAGTAAAGATTCGACCTCTTTTAAAAAGCATTCAGGGGGTTTGGGAAGAACAGAAAGTAAATAAATCAATTGAGATAATCCCAATGATTTTACTATAGCAATATTTTTAATGGGAATTTACTATTTCTACCCCCAGTGGAAAAAAAATCACTCTCAGATTCCTGCCCCACCCACGACATTCACTCATGAGGAAAACCAAATGTGCATGGGTACTCGATCGGTAAAAATTGTATTTTAACAACAGCTTCTTATTTTCTACATATACACAACTATATCCTTGACAATTAGTATTCCTTATTGTATTTCTATTTTATATTATGTCTTACCCTTTCCCTGTTTTTTTCTATCCCTGTTTTCCATCTGATAAAAGTAGTCATGTTCTCTCGAAGATTACTATATTTTTAAAGCCTTTAGTCATGTCTCTTGCCTCTTAATTCATATTATTTTCAATGATAGTAGTTTGTTGTTTTTTTTTTGTTTTTATATTGATGTACTATAAAATAGTGCCTTCTTGACAGTGCCTCGGCGTATTTGTTTTTCATGTTCAATTTATTGCTGAAGGAAATCGAATATAACTATTATAACTTCTTCATATCGGCAAGCGTGGTAGTATAGTCAAGGCCACATAACCATAATAAGACATAACAATGGCGTATCCAGATGTAGGGTAGGTCCGGCCCAGTAAACAAATTAATTAGATTTTAAAAAATAGAACAGTAGCAGTGGGTACTTAGAGAAATTGTTTACATATTGTAAACTTTCTGGTGGAGCATGACCTCGGACGCTGACTTCATGGTGGTGGATCCACTGTCCGAACACTTTTCAGAAAATCAACGATAGCAAATAAAATATCAAACGAATATCTGTCAAACTTACATAATGAATGCTCAAAGTCCTACAGAAAAAGAAGTTGATGGAATTTTAAAAAGACAACGTAGATTTAATACGATATTCCCTTCCCAGTGAACCCCTTCCCAACGACGCGGCGTTTTGATCCCTTGAAAAAGGTACTGTATTTCCGAACGTGTGAAACCTATGGGAAAAAGACACGACCTTTGTTTCAATAGTGTGGTTTTCATACGCGTAATCCCACGCGTATGAAAACCCATTTTAGGCGCTTAACTGTACACGTTCGGAAATACAATCTGTTCGGAAATACAATCCTTGACTATATATATATATATATATATATATATATATATATATATATATATATATATATATATATATATATATATATATATTGTAGGGTGAGGGTGTGTAAACTTGTATATGGTTTTTCTCTTTACATAAGAGAAAAACACAAGATACAACTTTAGCATCATGCTTTGCAATTTTGTAGTATGATTTGAATATTGAGCGAGCGAGCAAGCAAACAATAGCAATTACATTGTAATTGCAAAATTTCGCGATGAAAATTTATTCAATAAGCTATACTTTTTAATACGAGAGAGCGTAGCGAGCGATCATTTGGGAATACTGGCTCTAAGTCACTTTGGATTAGGGGCACATGTTATTGAAAAGGGAAACGGGGTATTTATCATGGGGAAAAGGACACTTTAATTATAAGAAAAATAAATGAATGTGTAGAAAAGGTAGAAAAAGGCAGTTCATCACAGGTGAAAAGGGGCACTTATAACACCTGAAAAGGGGCATTTATATATATATATATATACTATATTGTATCATGCTATATATCCATGCAATTAATGCAAATGCAAACTTGTATATACATTGAAACAAGTGAAGCTAACAGGTTGTGTACTTCTCATATAGATCCCCAAAGAAGCCCATGCCACCTTAAAGGGGGTACCCAATGCTGAAACAATGTTAGTTCATTTAAAAGATCATGATTTTATTAGCAGAAAATCATCTGCCTTAAGTTTTTTAAAAATTCGTGTTGCCAGAAAAATCCCCGAAATATGGTAAGACTTCAGGATATTTTGGCCCCTCAGCTGTGTCCCAATTTCAGCTAGGTAACCACAATGACGTCAAAGTGGTTACCCAGGTTCGCGTATTGCACATGTGTTGCGCGCTAGACTGTACAAAATGCATTACACCTTGCGCGCATTTTGCTATAATTGCGCGACAAGGTAACCACTTTGACGTCATTGTGGTTACCTAGCTGAAATTGGGACACAGCTGAGGGGCCAAAATATCCTGAAATCTTACCATATTTCGGGGATTTTCTGGCAACACGAATTAAAAAAAAAATTTAAGGCAGATGATTTTCTTCTAATAAAATCATGATCTTTTAAATGAACTAACATTGTTTCAGCATTGGGTACCCCCTTTAAAAAGCAACACCGACTAGTCACCACGACAACCTTGTCCATATGGTAATCATTCACACTCATTATCTATATTGTTTGCAGATATTCATAGAAATATTATTTACCGAAATAGATTTGTAAATATAGACATGCAAGTATCTTTTCACACACTGATTTATTCTTTTAAAAAATATGCAAATGTATAATAATGATGATGTTAATAATATACTACTACTACTACTACTACTACTACTACTATACTACTACTACTACTACTACTAATAATAATAATAATAACAGACATAACAATAACAATGATAATGATAATAATCATTATAATAATAAACAACATAATTAATATTATTATAATTATATTGATTAGTACTTAACCATTGTAAGAAATTGAAATGTACATTCCGATGTAAATGTCAGCCATCATTTTGTGTTTTTATACAGTCCTGATGAAGATCATTGATCGAAAGCTTGACAAATAAAGGAGGACAATAAAAGCTACGACCGTCTCATAGTGACATTTCTTTCATTATATATATATATATATATATATATATATATATATATATATATATATATATATATATACATATATGTATTGTGGGGTGAGGGTGTGTAAACTTGTATATGGTTTTTCTCTTTATATATCCAAGATACAACTTTAGCATCATGCTTTGCAATTTTGTAGTATGATTTGAATATTGAGCGAGCGAGCGAGCAAACAATAGCAATTACATTGTAACTGCAAAATTTCACAATGAAAATTTATTCAATAAGCTATACTTTTTAATACGAGAGAGCGTAGCGAGCGATCATTTAGGAATACTGGCTCTAAGTCACTTTGGATTAGGGGCACATGTTATGGAAAAGGGAAACGTGGTATTTATCATGGGGAAAAGGACACTTTAATTATAAGAAAAATAAATGAGTGTGTAGAAAAGGTAGAAAAAGGCAGTTCATCACAGGTGAAAAGGGGCACTTATAACACCTGAAAAGGGGCATTTATAAGAACGGGAAAATGTTCTTATATAAAGTAGAAAAATAAAATCAGTGTCTATATATTACAAAGAAAAAAATGACTTGTTACATTAAAAGAAATGAAAGGGATTAATAGGGGGAAATGCTCTCGTTGAAATAGGAGCATTTATCAAAGGTAAGGTAAGGGATGAGGTGTAATTATCAAAATGGGCACTTAAAAGAATATGGAACTGGGAGTTACTCGAAAGAAAAATGGGGTACTTATCTGAAGTTAAAGGGAAAAGAAGAGGCATTGTGCCCACATGCAACGCCCGGAGCGGTGCTTCTGACCTGGCCTACATGATTGTCATTTCATAATTCTTCTATGTATAGTTGGGTGATGATGACACAGGCCATCATCATCCTCGATAAATATTGGGGGTGATGTATTCCCTCTTTCTCCACCACATTCGATTCCTGTGACTATATTTTCATTTCAGTTTTGCAGAATTGCATTATAAAGGAAAGTTACCGTCTGAACCCTCTAAATCCAGAATAATTACATGTACTTTAAATCTAAATAATTTTTTTGCATTGTGGCTTCGAGAAAAAAAAAATCACCTCTAAATATATTTGGGGATGGTAACACATGCAGGCCAACATCCCCCCCCCCCCCCCACTTAATTAAAAAAATTATACCTCCATATCACTCCCAGATCAGCACACATGTTGTATAATAATTTGAAGTAGATGGTTTCCACTTTCTAGTGGTGTAAAAACATATCGGGAAAAATCAGAAGCCACGACAGCATTGCAGATAAATATTAATAAATTTATATAAATCTACAATATTGCACGCAGATATATAGCATTTATATTAAAGTAAAGAATGTATAAAAATAAAATTAATAGATATAATACTGTCAAAATACGTATTTTAATCGATTTTTTTCTTCTGCTGCATGCAAGACATGTATTGCATCACTTTCCTTTATCTTTTGTAAATTGCTCACTGATAGGAGAGCGCTTTTAGCAGGTGAACTGCGGTTTTGATTTCTTTCATTCAACCCTTTCCTCTGCTTCTCCGTTGCTATGTTAGGGCAATTAAAAGAATGAATGAAGCGTGGTCATGTGGTTTGTTTGGACTAACGTGAGTGGTCAGTTTTGTTATTGGGTGCAAGGTTGGGTATTGGAAAGAAGGTGTGCGAAAGCGAGTGGGGCAGACGCCATTATAGTCGTCACTGAAGAAAGTCCTGTTATGTCACCCTTTGGGAGGGAGTCCCACTGCCAGTGGAGGGAAGACTTTCGGCTTGCCGTGTTAGAGCGAGTGTGTTTTTTTTCCTATGCCAATATTTCTGCTGTTTTGGAGTTGATTGGGCAGACAGTCGGTGGTGGACAAGATCCTTCCGGGAGGCAGGCAACGGGTCCTTCAATATCCAGAAATAACTGTAAGTCTTGACCTAAAAGCTGATTGTTCATTTTCCCTAAAATTAGACTTATTACCATATTTTGTGCCTGCATATTGTAAAGTAAATTTCCAAAAGTTAGGATATCATAAAATTCTTGTATATTCTTTTTTTTTTTTGGATTCGTGTCATTTGAAAAGCAAGACACATTTCTTGTACTACAGTGTATTTGTAATATTTCTTATCACTGTGAAAATGCCCTCTTTCGGCAAAAAAGGAAAGACGGTCATTTTGTAATTCCGCCATTTTGGTTGTCTCATTTGGCAGGTAGCCATCTTGAATTTCCATGGAAGTTGTTTGTTTTTTTGTTTTTTCCCTCCGCATGTTAGTTATTGATATCACATTATGGTGACGAATTATTGTGATGGTATATCACTTCAATATTATTATATATTGTTGTTCTTTAGTAAATAATGTACTACTGGTACTAGGAATGTTGGTAACAATGGTTAAATCAACATAGTTATAATTATTGTTGGAAAAGTGACTAAATATTCAAAGCATTAAAAAAACGCTTGTTGAAATGTTTAGGATATTAATACCTTGATAGGATGTTTTGTTTATTACTGGTTATCAATTATATTACAGCCGTTTAGGGTGGTTTTCAACCTTACATCAAGTGAGTCGACTTTCGACTGCAGTTTCTTCACTGGTCGTGGATGGTGTGTTTCTCATGACGTCATCAGGAACCTCGATCGGACTTAGTCTTCGATTTCAGCCACGCTGTTGACAACTCTGTGCATGCACCATGGACACTTGTCTCATCAACTCCAACGCTTTGTTTCGTGTAACTTCACGATGAACTGACAATGGTCTGTTAGAATAGTTTATATGTATATTTAAATAATTGGCCTTCCGTTAATATATTTTCAAACCAGATTTAACCAGGTACATTGTACGTCTCTTTTACTCTGTTATGGAGTAGTTCAACCCTCATCAAACAATTAGTCGTATTTCTAATCTAATTGTATACTTTATTTGTTCATGTCTTTTATGAGAATTTAGAGTGCAAGTTTCAGAAAATGTATCTACTTGCTGAATTAAAACTCAGACCTTGAAACCTTAACGATTTATTTGAATGAATCTTTATTTGTGTATCGCCACGTAAGCTATATACTACAATGTTGTGACAAATATATTAAATTATATTTATCTGCCACATAATAGAAATGTATATTTTCCACCACTTTTTTTTTTTTGGGGGGGGGGGGTGGGGTGAAACCTGGGGGGAATGTTTGTACACACCATCCCCCCACCCGAAAAGTGGGGGATGCATACCCCCATCCCCCCCCCCCCCCCCGCTATCTATGCCCCTGTAGCAATAATGCAATGCCGCTCCAAATATATAATATCAAAATGGACAGGCCTTGTTTTTCCGCCATTGTTCGTCTGGTTCATTTTGCTTCAAGTACTTCTTTCACATTTTATATTGTTACAGACCATTAGACATCACATTTGCCTGTAAAGAGGTAAACTTAGTGCGGTCACTTCTATTTTCACTCAAAGGTATTGAACATTTGAAAATGAATGTTGAAAACTACGTCCAAATGGTAATGAGAGGCAATATGGACTAAATAGTTCATCTAATATAAAAGGCCACGTTCTAGAAGCTGTGTTAAATGTGCCAATTTTCGAATTTAAACACTGGGCATTGATTTTTTTTTCCTCAGTCTGAGAACTGTACAAAACTAGTATACAAAAAATGGCCGAAACTATTGCAAAGTCGCAGTTGGAAAATCATTTCACTCGGTGCATGGTTCCTTTAAAGGTTCCCTTTTATGGAATTACAAAGGAACTTCAATTAGTAGACTTTTCTACTGTGAATCCAGATCTGTCAACCATTTTACCTGAATTCCATTCATTAATCTGTAAACTTGAAAATAAAAAATTAATTGGGAACGCCCCTAAAAATTTTGGAAAATCGGTCCAGCGATCGATGACGTCATGTGACGTCACACTCAGAATGCTTGACTCCACGCAAGCTGAAAGTGTGTGTAGGCTATTGAACTTCGTGTAGATCCTAGCTTCGACTTCGTGCCATTACAGCCCTTCATTTTAGTTTTTTTTTAATCCTATATCAACGAACGATAACATCTTCTTCAGACAGAAGAAATAAAAGAGGAATTAGGGGCACGGCCGTATTTGTTTGAACCAGACATGTCGGATTCTGATTATATGACAGAGACGTCCCTGATTTCAATAACGGAGAAGATATCGACGGGAGACTTGGGAATTATAACTAGTAATTCCTTTTGATAATTAGATTGCCGATTAAATTTTAATTTACGCATATCCACCAATTATGAATCTTGTTTGCGCTTGCAAAATGCCCCAGTCCTGATGAGGCTGAGCTGATAGCTGATCGAGGCAGTGAGCTCGACGTGCGCAGGTGTACACGCCGTGCCGTTCGGTCGTTCGCCTGCTGACCCTGCCTGGCCTGGGCTTGGGTAGGGTTTTACTGGTGCATGGGGTGGTAGCGTTTTGTTTCTAGTAAATTCTAACATTGATATCCAGAAAACCCTTAGCTCTCCTGTTACCTTGCATGTTTTCATTGTGCTGCTATGAATAATAAGTACCGGTAGACTAAGTTAGTGTAGGTACAGTGATAGTTGATCAATAGATATATGATCAATAGATACCGTAGATCAAGTTTGATTTTGGGGATGGCATCTTGCTTCAGAGACGGCCTCTTCTTGATGCCAAACGCCGCATGCAGCCCCGTACTATCGAGGAAGTCCTTCGCACAAATGTGCTCGGAACACACGGACACTGCGGTCACTCGGCCCCTTCCAATTGACGCGAGTTAGTTTCACTTTTGAGGTCCATTTTCTTCTAATATTTGGGTCTTTGAGGAATAAATGTAGACTTACACCCTCCTTTGTGATGTTGCTGCAACCTGCAAAGACACAGCGTTGCGGCATACTTCGATTTAGAGGTGGTTTTCGAGGTGGTATATAACTGCAAGTTAGTTTGCACGCGTGATATATGCAAGATATTGTAAACAAGCACCGGCAATGTCGGTTTGTGACGTCACACGTCAATCATGCTCGAAGAACGAGAATTTGGGGTTTAAAAGGGGGCGGAGCTTAGCAGACTCGTTTAGGCCTGAATACGTGGGGAAAATATTATTTTAAAAATATTCAGATACGTATTCATTGCAAACGGATGTCATTTTTCAATTTAGATGAGTATCATGTACAAAATAACAAGAATTAGAATTTCATAGAAGGGAACCTTTAAAGATATTTGGAAGGAGAATGGTAGAGGTAGTGATAGAACGCCCAAGCCAATCGAGAAGAGAGGAAGGGAGAGAGAGAGAGAGAGAGAGAGAGAGAGAGAGAAATGGGAGGGAGGAATTGGGATAGAGATACTTACAGAGAAGGAAATAAAGACAAGTCAAGATAGAGCGAGGGGAGAAGAGACAGAGGGCGAGAGAGAGACAGAGAGAGATACAAAGAGAAAGAAATAGGACAGAAAAAGGACAGACAGATAAACAGAGGTGAAGGGACAGAAAGAGAGACAAAGATGGGGAGGGAATTTGTATAGAGATAATCTTGATATATAAGTAGGACCTATTTACACAAGAGTGAATAAGAAAGGGACTATCCTATCTTCAGACAAAAGAAATCAATAAATATAAAGAGTTTGTTAATAATAAACAAAAACTTAACATAGAAGTAAAAACTGAAAACTAAAGAGGGAAATTTTTATCACAATGGTAAGAGAAAACACAGGAAGCCTACATAATTCTGTGGCCTTGAATCATCAATGGGAATATTCCGACATAGTATGCCGGATTTTAACGAGAGAATAAAAGTAGTATCGGCGGAAACAACAAGTACAATAAT
Source organism: Heliocidaris tuberculata (assembly GCA_025618425.1). Classification (NCBI taxonomy): domain Eukaryota; kingdom Metazoa; phylum Echinodermata; class Echinoidea; order Camarodonta; family Echinometridae; genus Heliocidaris; species Heliocidaris tuberculata. Next base: position 48,311,592 of record CM046834.1, on the reverse strand, counting down.
GACTTTAGACGGTAATTAATTATATCTTTAGTGAGACTGATCATTTCAAATCCTGGATATAAAAAACATTTTACTCCTGTTTACTTCAAAATGATTTGCTTAGCATTTCTTTGTATATTTTCCGGATTGGGCTTTAAACTATAAGTAAAAATTACCTAATAACAATATACGGTCAAGTAGAAAATATCGATTCCGTATTCGAATCGAAAAGTCCAAATAAGAGAAAAGATGCTTATTCCTTAATTATCTGTTAAGATCTACAAAATGTACCAACAACGAAACGTTTAAAACTATCAAATTGATTATTATTATATTTTACGTCATTAGGCCTACATAAAGGAGAATGAAACCCTGGGGAAAAATCAATTCTAATGAAAAGAGAGGATAGAGAGAAGCAATTTTAAAAAAGTTCCCTCAAAATTCGGTTACGAAATGAGAAAGTTATGAAAGTTTGAAAAGTCTCAATTTACTTCTTATGGCGATCCTCAAATTGGCAATGTTGCTTCAAAGTGACAGGTTCAGTAGTACAACTCTCCATATGTTTTGTACACAAAATTTCATATTTTCTCCATTATCTCTAAAGATGCTACTTGTCTTTTTGTGAACTCAACGTATGTTGTGTCAAATACATTTTCCCAGCATGATATATCTTAAGCTAAGAAGGAGACAAGCTGCAACTTGCGAGATAATGGGGAAAATATGAAATTTTGTGTACAAGACATATTGACAGTTGTACTACTAAACATGCCATTTTGAAGCAACATTGCCAATATGAGGATCGCCATAGAAAGTAAATTGAGACTTTTCAAACTTTCATAACTTTTTCATTTCGTAACCGATTTTGATGGAACTTTTTTCAATTGCTTCTCTCAATCCTCTCTCTTCATTAAAATGGATATTTTCCCAGGGTTTCATTCTCATTGAAAGTTTCTTATAGCGGAAATGAGAATGCTTGGATCGTATGATATATCAAACCAAAATGACGAGAAAGTCTGTTCACTAATACCATATTTGGAGATTCTCTCTATTAACATTATAAAGTTTTAAGTGATAATGTACATGGTGTACATCACAATTATTCATCACAATTTATATCGTCAGCAAAACTAATTTGTAATTCATATCACAATATCGTTATCGCTCCCTCTCTCTCTCTCTCTCTCATTAATGTTGATCACTGTCCAAAAAGTCGACAAACAGGATTTCCATTCATGTTTTCTTTCATGATTTAAACAAATCATACGAAATACAAAGTCCCAACACGGAATGTAATTCAAAACAACGGTTGGAAACACCATTATCAGAACAAGTGAATATGCTTTAGATTAAAAACCATATAAACGATACCAGATGATAACATTTTAATGCTGCATATGTTAGGAAAGCTTGTGGCGTATCCAAAATTCTATAAACGGGAGGGAACGGAATCCGCTAAACGTGGAAAACACGGAATATATACATTGACTTTTCTGGGCCTTAAAACAGGGAGGGGGTGTACACCAGCTTCATCCGATGTCACGCCACTGTAAGCAGACTACATTAATTTCCACTAAAATGCACTGAAAAGTGACGCTCGGCATGAAAATCTTGAAGTTATTATTCATTATTATTATTCTCCCTCTTTCTTTCTCATTTTCTCTCAGGCTAACACCTTCTCTCTCCCCCTCCCCCCTCTCTCTCTCTCTCTCCCTCACTTTCAACTTCTCTCTACTCTGACTCTTATCAGGACTATCGGTGCAATAATTATCATCTTTATTTTTCTTCTGACATAATTTTGATCTGCAATAGTTCAATTACTCTTTGTTCTCGTTAAATTAGTAAACTTTGCCTTTATACAACATGATTTCGATATTTTCACCCTATGGTGCAAACATGGGCTAGAGTACATTGTTTTAATCAACAAAATGAAGTTTTAAACCATGCAGATATAAATTTCACTTTTAAATGCAACTCATTTAGCGATCAACTGAACACGCATTTCCTTCTGTACTGCAGTGGATATTTTTGTAAAGCCACTTCCTTCCTGTATTCAGAGTTGATATAACAAGACAGTAGCTGAATGTCAGAGAAGAGGAGAGGAAAGAGAGAGAGAGAGAGAGAGAGAGAGAGAGAGGGGGGTGTGGGGGGGGGGGGGGAGGACCGGGGGTACAAACTAGCATTTGAAAACCACAGGGAGGGAGATTGAGAAGCCCGTTCTCAACGTACGTAGCATGCAGGGTTGGCCGGGACAATACATCCCTTACAGGCGCACACTATTTCCAAGCTAGACTAACCAACCAAATAGTAGACAATCTTGACTGTAAGCCAAAAAATACAACCAACAACATCAACAGCGGGTGGGAGAGAGAGAGAGAGAGAGTAGAGAAGGAAAAAGAGAGAAAGCTATGTAAATAATTTGTTGTGAGTCATGTACATAGATCCTGAACTTATGAAAGAATATACAATGGCGTATTTCAGGTTATGCTCCACCAGAAAGTTTGCAATGTGTAAGCATTTTCTTGAAGTACCCACTGCTACTGCTCTTTTTAAAAAATTTTTTTGATTTGTTTTCTGGGCCGGATCTGCCCTACAATAATTGGATTCCCATTGTTATGTCTAATTATGGATATGTGGCCTTGGCCACTACGCCGCGCTGGCAAATAATTATGAAGATGACAGAATAGTTACATTCGATTTCCTTCAGCAATACATTGAACATGAAAAACAAATACCGAGGAGGCACTGTAAAAAAAAGTCACGCCTTAACAGTACAATAATATAAAAACGAACAACAAAAGTACTATTATTGAAAATTATATGAAGTAAGAGGCAAGATGCATGACTAAAGGCTTAAGAAATATAGTCATCTTCGACTACATGATATACTTTTATGAGATGGAAAACAGGGATAGAAAACAGGAAAAGGATAAGACTACATTGATAAAATACAAAATAGAAATACAATAAGGAATATTCATTGTCAAGGAAAACAAACACCTATTGTTAAAATGCAAATGAATCTTACCGATCGAGTACACATGGCATGCACACTAAACATTATTTGGTTTTCCTCATGACTTCATGAGTGAATGTCTATATCATCAGGATGTCATAATTATCATTCATATTTATTTTGACTTTGTATGAATTATTTCTAATTCAATATTATGACCTCGCGCAATATCGTTTTATCGATTACAATATTATTTAAACGAAATTTTAACAGCAGACAAAATTAATAATCACAATATCTTTTTGTATAAAAAACTCAATATTTTGCACCCCAACTCCTGATGACCCTCAATATCGCCCCCCCCCCCTTCATGACACTGTAATTTAAATGTTCGTCATCAATGATTTATGAAAGGAATACTTTCTCTATCTTCGTGCTAAGGGTAAAAATAGACATGCCACAAATCCGAAAAAAGGAGAGGCGGTCATGACATTTAGGCTTCGTTTTCGCACAAACAGGGACCGTGATACAGCACCCTCAGCACACTCGGTTCCCAGGTCCAGGGGGGGGGGGGGGGTCGTATTAAAAAAAAAAAAAAAAAAAAAAAATATATATATATAGCAAACAATTATGTTGAAATAAAAACACCGCAAGACGTAAAATTTACTGACGTTTCGGTCACAGACCTTTATCAAAGTAAAAGACTGAACACATTCAAACATACATATATATATATATTTATATATATATATATATATATATATATATATATATATATATATATATATATATATATATATATATATATATATATATGTATGTATGTTTATATACGTATATACGTATACACACACACACCTTTATATATATATATATATATATATGTATATATATATATATATATATATATGTATATATATATATATATATATGTATATATATATATATATATATATATATATATATATATATATATATATATATTTATTTATATATATATATATATATATATATATGGCCCTTGGGGGAAATCATACCCCCAGGTATGAGGACCTGTCTACGCCAATGTATTGCTATAATTATTTTGTTTAGAGAACAAATATTTCAATAGTAAATGAAGTGTAGCTTCCTTCCTGCCCTGCACTTACGATGAAATAACTACCATTCATAGCTGAATAGCGTTAATTTAACAGCTGGTCGAAAGTAGTTTAAAAATATTAGAAGAGGAAGTACCTCACATCTGAAGTAGTTCAACTACTTAAAGGCTTGAGTGACTCCACCAACTTTAATCATGTTAAGAGAAAGTTGAATTTCAAATGTAATAGCACTAGACCTGCTGCGAGGAAAAATCAAAACGAAAAATGGTGATTAAGGTGCAGCTTGTCTCCTTCTTAGCTCGAGATATATCACGGGAAAATGTATTTGACACTACATATGCTGAGTTCACAAAAAGACAAGCAGCATCTTTAGAGATAATGTAGAAAGTATGAAATTTTGAGTACAAAACATATGGAGAGTTGTACTACTAAACCTGTCACTTTGAAGCAACATTGCCAATTTGAGGATCGCCATAGAAAGTGAACTGAGGCTTTTCAAACTTCCATAACTTTCTCATTTCTTAACCGATTTTGATGGAACTTTTTAAAAATTGTTTTTGTCTATCCTCTCTTTTCATTAAAATTGATTTTTCCCAAGGATTTCATTCTCCTTTAATTTATTCAGATTATAGAAGTCATCAAGATAGACAGCAACAAAAATAGGTTTTTCGAACTTTGCACCGGAACTTTTGTAGTTCCGTTGAAGTAAGCTATGACGTCGAACCACTGTCAAAGGTTGTCGAGTGAATGTAGTCAACCAAGCGCGTTCGTATTGTGCAAAGTGATTGAATTGAATGAATTGAAATAGAATATCCGTGATAGGAATCGTCTTTCGATATCTATTTCTGTGCACGAACTCGCATTTCCGGAGAATTTACAGTCTTACTTTGTCATGTTCTTGTTCATCAGTTTTATACAGTTCACAGTAAACGTGTTCAGACCTTGTTGGAGAATCTGTCACAAGGTTCACACGTTGTTGTAATAACTATTGACTTCTTGTTTATTCTTGGTAGTACATAGTACATATTCAACAACCGTGTATGATTCCTGTAAAAATAAACATATAAAGAAAAAGATATGATAAGTCTCAGTATTCAAAGAAAGCAAATACTTTGTAAGAAATTATTCTGCCTAATGAGAATATTCAAAGATACTTATCAACCTTTCATCAAAGTCCTTAAAGTTAAATCAACTAGAGGTAATAGAAATTATACTATTGGTAATTAAGAACAGTAAATATGCAAAGTTATGCACCCATTGTAGAACTGAAGAGTGTTACTGAAAATAAATACATGCATGTTTTGCAAGTCTACATTGTCTTGTCTTTCCTTGAGTAACAACACAATAATTAATTCCCTTAAGCAATCTGTAAAATATCCTTCTCTAGCAATCCGCATCAGGAAGAAAAAAGGAAATGAACCCAAGAGTTAACCAGGTATTACTACTGCAGAAACTTTCCTTTTTGACTATTATAAACATTTTCATTAATTCACAATAAACGAGTGTCTCAAAGCCTACGATACTGGCGGATCATACTAAAAACCTCTAAAAATATCCCTCCGCGTGTAACTCAACGCGCATTACTTTCCAGACTTTCACATTCCCAATAAACAACGTAAGAAAATAGTTCCCACTTGTATACTCTAAGATCCTACATTTTAGGTTTCTAATTATGTGACAATAACAAATACTAAATCATGAGTTCATTTGTACGTAATTAAACTGGAATTACACTTGAGCAGAAAAACCTAAAGCTTGCAAAGGTTTACAACAAACTACAATAATGAGTTACACGTGAACCTGACTTTCCTTCACGGTCAAGGCATGAACTGAGCTAAATTTAGATATTAAAGAAGGCAATAGCCAAAAAGTGGAATATCTAAATCATTCCTTATTACGTTCATTATACAATAACTGAACAACAAAGAATCTACTCACTCTTAATACGTTAAACTTTCAGAAAATCAGATATCAACCTCAGGTTGATGTACAGCAAATAACCTTGATTTCAGCTCTCAGCGTAACCTCGCCCACCAGGCGTTAACATAAACAACACGACCTGGAATAAGCTAGTAAGTAGTTCAGGTTTAGAAAATATTTTACAAATTTCATTTCGAAGTTCTTAAGTAATATGGTCATTCTTTTTGAATAAAAAACAAATCCAAGAATTCCCAAAGAAAGAAAGTAGACATATCATAACAGACCTGCTTATACATGACTTGGGATAAAGGTATCGGAAGTTGTCTGTTTTCACTGCAATGAAAAACCCGGCTGTATCTGAACTTTTTATCAATTGACAATTTGATAAATTGTAAAACAATAGGCCATAATTATGTTAATATTGTTGAAAACGAGACAACGTAAAATATCCCTGCCCTTTTTTTATTTTGAGGGTTGGGGATTTACTGGTATATGAAAACTCATGTTCATAATTATGTTCATACATACAATACTACAAGAACAGACTACTTTTTTGTCTGTTGACAGTTAGATACTCAAAAGAAAGATATGACACTGGTGCATTTGCAAGTAGAATCCACCTATCTGTTAAAGAGTAAATAGTTGTCTGAATATCTCTTCAGATTATATACATTCCTTGATATTCTTCACGGTGAGTTACATAATAGGCCTACCCAGAATTCATACAAAATAATATCTATACTTGTACATGTCCATTTGACAATTCAACTTGTTGGATTAATACATCGTAAAAAGAAATAGAAAATATATCCTCCCTCTGCATGTATAGAATTATTTTACGAGCCTCATTTTATTGTAATCGAATTGTCATGCCTACTAGTCGCTACGACGTGATGTCATGATATATCTCATGCCCATTCATTTCAATTGCACAATCCGTGCCTTAGTGAGTATACTAGCAAAAATTGTAAAACTCACAGTTACTTTATCCATTGATTTCTTTATAATGAATTGAAGTTTTTTTATGGAATGCACAAGACTATAACATAAATTTGAATTATTATAATAATATTTCGGGGGAGAGGCTCTGTATACCGCTTTACATTTGTCTGTATTGTGCTCTGTATAGCATGTATAGAGGAAAATAATTCAGAAAGGGATTATATTTTGTTGGACAGTCAGGAGCTTATCAGTTGTATAGACTGGGTTCATGTAGGATGTGACACTACCATTCAGTCTGTCTGTCAACTAGTCTTTGTCGAAGATTTACCCCCTTTTTTGTTGCATTTTTGCTAGATGAAATTCCTTTTATTATTCTTGCTGTCGACAAGTTTAAAAATCTGAGAACCTTTCTCATTTCATTTTTATTTTTGTTACACATCACTCGTATACACGAATTTGTATCTAACTTGTTCATTTTCTTATAAGATCATTTGTATATTTATGATTATGTATAGAGGTGCTGTGGTCTAGTGGATAAGTACCAGACTGTGAACCATAAAGTACGGGGTTCGACATTTGCCACACTTAACCTAGGTGAGGTAAATTGGTACCTGGCAGGAATTCATTCCTTGAAATGCTATAGAGCAGCCATGCTAAAGCCAGGGTAATAATAAGCGCTAGGAGCTCTGACAGACATGTACGCTATATAAGAACTCACTATTATTGTTATTATTATTGTACATGTATATTCTGTATCTTGTATTTTTATTACTGTAAATTGTTTATAAAAGATTGTTTATAAAAGATTTCACAATTCAGCCTTGGGTACGGAGAAATGTTAATAAATAAACCTTTTCAATGCAATTCAATTTCAAAAGAGGCTATCGACAACTCTGAGGGTAGTGAATTAAAGATTAGATTTAATTAGTTATAGTGAGGTAAATTCATAAACTTTCATCCATTTTATATTACGCAGTGGTGTTTATAGGGCAGTTTTTTTAAAAGAATTATCCTTCTTTCCATTCACATTTCCCACGGTAGTCGTGACGTCATGGATACATAGAGAATCTGTAATTAGGCAAAGTACAAAGTACAATCACAGAGATACCTTTTGTGTACACAGATACTCACATGACTTCTTCATGAAGCGGCGGTGTTTCAATATACCCCTATAATGTCGTGATTTTCTTTATTCAGATTATGAATCACAGCCCCAAATAATATTGATCTTCGTATCTGCTCGAATAGATAAAGTTGTAAAGGTCAATTTTATTAAGGACAGAATGAGGGGGGGGGGGGGTTACTCTGTGAACATTGCATCAAACAGTCCCTGTATTCTATTGATGCGAAGTTTGTTGAAATATCACGATTTAAGGAGCCTGTCAATAACAATTGATCAAGGTTGATGTAATATGGGAAGAATCGGGGGAAAAGGATGTATCCCATGAACATTAAGGGGGAAAACATACTTTGTTAGTGCATACTTGATTGTTGACAAAAATATAATAATATAGCAAGCAGAGAGAAAGACACAAGGTACACAAGACACAACAAGAAAAATGGGAAACATTATGCAATGAAAACCTATACGCTGGTACAAGACATAGGAAGGAACACTGTGTTGAAAATTATAAAGTCATACAGACAATACAGAGAACTGAAGGCAGATCCAGGATTGTGAAGAGCTTTCAAAACTTTGGGAAGTAACATAGTTTTATTCATATTACTATTACATTATAAGAATGATTATTGTTAGGTTATTATCATCACCATTCTCATTATGTTATTATTATGGTTATCATTATTATTATCTTCATAATTTTTTTTTTCTATTTACCCTTCCTCATGGTTCTTTTATTATTTATAAACAATCATTTTCACAGAAGATCGATACATGCACTATTCCATGACTTTTTATACAGTGCGTATCAAAAAAAGTATACCCAACTTTGATAGCCTCTAATTAAAAAGCTATAACCAATGTGATCTTGAAATCTATTTCAAGGCGAAGAGCAACTTGTTTTCTGTCTAATGATATCTCATTCATGACTTTTCTGCCACGGATGACTGAGCACCAGCGTTTTTAAAAAGTGTCGTCAAAATCTCCTTGTACCAAGTTTGGGCTGATGCAAAGAACGTGGGTCAAGCAATACGAATGTAATAACTAAAAACTCGCTGCACTGCACCATTTCACCTGCATAAGGTGCATAAGGTGTTTTCTTCGAATAGCGCATGAACTCAAAGGTTTGCTGACTTTAAAGACTGAAAAAATATAAGGAAGGATACATGTGTTGAGAACATAGGTTGAGAATTACCAAAGTAATTGATAGTAGACTTTCCTCAAAAAAAGCTTCCCAAATAAACTTTGTCCAGTTTGAATGACTCAGTAAAAAGGCGTTCCTTAAATAAGGGATGCAGATGAGACCCAGATAGTGTCATCATGGCAAAGAAAATATGATGAATTATGCTTGTAATAAGCCTATTATTGAATATGAGTTGACATTAACACCTTGTCTATTCATATGCACAAAATCAATTGAAATAACTAAGCAATCGTTTTCAAACCGGAATAACATTATGCATAATTAGTTTTGACTCACATACGTTGCTTCAGCCCAAACTTGGTACAAGAGAATATGACAATACTTTTTTAAAAGCCTTCTGCTCAGTCATCCGTTACAGCACGGTTATGAATAAGCTGTCATTTGACAGAATAAAAAAAATCAGAAACATTTGGTAAAATGAAACCATTTTTTTCACAAAATTCTTTTTCTTTAAGATTTGTTTTTTGCTATCTTTCCGACATATCATTATGTGATTTAACAGCTAACATAACTTTTTCAAATAGCAGTATTTGGTTTTTGCGATTAGCTGAAAACAGTTCTTTTCTTACATTAATTAAGATCCAATTAAAATTGTTGTTATGACATCCATTAAAGCAGAACAATTTAGTCGGGTTTATGGTTTGACCTTTATATTGGTCTAACGGAACAAACTTTGCTCAAGTTTTGACCAGGTTACATTTGAATGTGGACAGTAACAAAAATATAAACAATTGACTCTTCACTGCTTTTACAAAATGTACATTGTTTATCATAATTATTGTTCTTGATTATCATTAAAGGTTCCCACGGTCCTGGAAAGACCTGAAAAGTCAAGGAAAATGAAAAATAAAAAATCTCCCAAATTCGTGGAAAGTCATGGAAATTGATGGCATTTGGTTCTCAAATTTCTGTGGGAACTCTCGATTGTTAGTCTCCAAAAGAAATGGAGTGGTCACTGAAAATAGTGAAAATACACTTTTCTCTTATGAGATCACTCGATATTCACTCCTTAACAAGTGATCACTGACGTAACTCCTTGGGGGTGAAAATAGAGTGAAAATACACTTTTCTCTTTAGAGATCACTCGATATTCACTCCTTAACACGTGATCACTGACGTAACTCCTTGGGGAGTGAAAATAGAGTGATAATTCACTCTTTTCTTTTAGAGAAAGTATTATCTCTATAAATCCACAAGGGTGGGAATAAATGAGCGAGAAAGAAAGAGATGAGGAAGTGAGGAGAGAGAGAGAAAGGGGCGGGGGGTTGTATAAAAAATGAAATTTGAACGTCAGCTTAATAATGCATTGCAATCATTACTTTCACTCTCACTCTCTCGCTCTACTTCCTTGACCATTATCGAAAAATGAAAGAATGACCATCTACCGACATACTGGTTAGGGAGGCAAAAGCAAACAACAGAAAATATCTGTTTTTAGACATTGCTTGGATCAGTATTTCTAAATTGAAACTGCCGAGTCCTCCATAAGCACTTTCCCCCGGAAGTGAGAATTTTAAGTGTGGGTGTTCAAATTGTATAGGTCCTCGATATAATTTTGTATTTGAAAAACATAGAATTTCATACTATCAATGCAGTTTGATGCTTTCAGTTTGATGATTGGCAGTCAGAAATACAGACTTTACGTTGAAAAACAAAGCAAAACAGGAAGAGAGAGAAAGAAAGTCAGAGATGAAAAGAACTGAGAATAAGCAGAAGATCATAAGAACCCCGCCCACATGCTCATCCTTAGATGGCTTTGCCCCTCGCACTCCACACACCTAAGAAGACCCCCCTCCCCTCATGACCGGGCAAACGCCACGCCCCTGAAAAGTATACTTAGTCACATTTTGTTTAACTACATGTATGTTAAAGAAAATATGATAAATCTCACAACGAAAGCATGCAATCTCAACAACTTTTGTGACAGTAATCACTTTCTAATGTTGAAATATGCATTCTGTCCACAGAAGTCCCAATAATTATAATATTTATTTGGATGTATTTGACTAGCATTTGACTGAGTGCCCTTGCCTAAATCCCACGTCTCATTTGAACCATGTCATTCAACTATCCGCAATGTAATTATCTTCACTCCGAAATTACCCGAATTAATTTTGCAATATCGGAACATCATCCTCATTGAAAGAAAAAGAAGAAGAAGAAGAAGAAAAAAAAAACACGCCCTCGCCTAAAATAGAAATCATCATATAAATAGAAATAATTTACTTTTTATTACTTTTCACTGATGGTCCCCAAGCTGAAGAAATTTAGGGAATGTCCTATCAGAGCTTGTTAAGAAATGGAGAAGAAAAAAAAAAATCTTTGATATCAAATGGAGGAGGATGAACATGGGGAAGATTGTTCTGTATAATACAGCTTTTTATTACCTCGTTAGTCACAGACAATAGGTTACATCGAATGTCAATGCTCATCTAAAATTATTTCATCTTGGGCCCATTTTCTCTCTTGTTTTCCCCGTTCTAACCTTTTCATTTTTCTTATTCTCGTCCTCCACAGCATTCACCCTTTCCTCTTCTATACATGTTTTTCCCCTCCTCCCGTTGTAAATCTTTACCATTCAAACTATTTTTGAGCAATTTATTTTCTTTGTCTCATTGCTCTTAGTCATGTTTCATTCTTTTTGTCAAAGCTGATGATTAAATGCTAATTGTACCATCATATCATGTGGTTAAGCAGTTTTATTAGCAGTTATTACCAATTACCAGCAGTCATAAAATTGCTCAACGCGAAAGGTACTTTTACGATCGGAAACCCTCCGCTATGACTTCGTCTACCGTTGATGGGGTAAACTCTTTTCTGTATCTGTGAGTATTACACAGATTGATTACACAGACACTAGCCAAAATATTTAGGCCGTATAGTTAGGCCCTCTGGTCGATTAGGATTCTGTATCCAAACTTTCTGCTTCTCAAATTTTACATCCATCGATCCTGATCTGTTGAGTATATGACAAAGCATGAGGCAAGGGATGCTTAAGGGCATGTCATAAATATACCTCTTCGTGTATAGAAGGTATGTAAGAGAATATAAAGAACATTGCATATAGAATATCACATATAGGATATCTTTCGAAAGTTTTGGCGAACCGTGTATTCAGCAGAGAAATTCTGTAGTGGGAGGGGTAGTACATGTGCGATGAACAGTTAACAGTCTTTGGAAGGGACATCCCCAAAAGACGAGTTGTCTTAGGAAAAAAAATGTCCGGCATGAGGTTAGAAGTCTGGCATTCATGTTTCCACTGTATACATCAGGACCTTTTCTTTCTATTTTTTTAAGGGGAATGGGGATCATTATTTAGGAGTATCTGGAAACCGTACACCTCTTGGCACCTCGGTTACCTGCGGTTACCGTCATCCCTATATGCGAGGTTGCATTTCGACCGAAAAACTTTTTTTCAGGAAATTTTCACAAATCATTGATTGATTATGGGCTTTCAACTGAATCATGGAATAAATGTTTGAAAAACGACAATGCTTTATGTAAGTGTGACATGCTATTTCCTGCAATAATAATATCCTAATTATGTTGTCGCATAGAGGTTCTACATGATCTATGTTGCGTTCTATAGCGCCACCTTGTGACTTTAGGGCAAAATACTACTCCGACGTTCACTTTACTGTATGTCTGAAGGCAGTAAAGTGACTGGGAAAGGAACGAAAATGTTGAAAAGGAAAAGCACAGGGGTCATTAGAAAATGTGAAGAAGGGAAATGAAAATAGAGAGGAGGAAAACGGTTTCGGTGAGATTTTAAAACAGAAGAAGGAAAATGAGAGCGAAAGGTTATTAGAAAATAAAAGCAGAGAAAGAGAGAGAATATGAAGGGAAACATGGAATAGAAGGGCACTTGAGAAGAAGAAAGCAATCGAAAATCGACAATGAATGATTGTAAACAGAACAGCAAAGGCAAGGAGGGATAAAATATTAGAGGCTTGATTGTCTTTCAATTCTAAAATTGTTCAAATCTTATACTGTGGTTTTTATTTATTTTTGTTTGGCAATCAGACAGTCAAGATTGTCTATTTTTTTCCACAAATATTCATTGTAATGTTGTAAAACCTTTTTTTTTTTAAATCACAAACAATTCTGTAGTTTTGTACAAATTTCTAGTCATAGTTGTTGTTGGTGTTGTGTATCTGTGAACTTTTTTTCGTGTATGTAGGTCTCTATAGGAGACCATATTTTTAAATTGCTGATTGAATATATGCGAAAGAAATGAATCAAATCAAATGATGAGCATGGGAAGATGAGAATAGAAAAAACCTAGAGAATCTCGATTGTTACACTATCAGGGGTATTATTACAGCGTTTACAAAAGAGATAAACAGGGATTTTTAATTTGATTACATACATATATATATATTTATTTATTTATTTAATAGAAATTTCATAGAAAACTTTAAATTTTCAAAAATATATAAGTATCATAAATATGATATGGTACAAAGAATGATGACATCAAGAACACATTTAATTGAATAACTTTTAACAGTTAACCTTTTTTATGAAATGAATTCCTTCCACTTCTGAATGAGAAACAAATCACACAAAATCTAAAACCTAAAAAAATTACAATTACAATTTTTTTAAATTTAAAAATGCACATTCATATAATTAGTAAAGTAAAGCGAACGAAGGTATCATGAATTCAATATACATTAGACTTTTAAAAAGGAACAAAAAATTTTTTTTTTTTTTTCCTTCTCATTTAAAAGGTTTTTTTTCCCTGTATAACACAAACCTACTTCTATGAAATATCTACGCCATTTTCATATCTGAAATAACTGCAGGTCTTGCTATTTACAAAACAGCTATTTGATCTCTTTCAGTTCAGTGGCATAATGAATATTCAGATTTCAGATTTAGATTTCATTTCATTATATTTTCATTTTTTTCAAATATCAGTAATGTAGAAGAAAATATAGATATAAAGTATCGTGTATTTAAAAAATAAACACTTTCTGTTGAATATGTAATTTCAAGACTATATACATAAAACACACAGTAGGTCTAAACTCGTTACGTACTTCAGTTAGTAATTTCTCAATAGTATTATTACAGAAACCGTGTGTTTCCTGTATCCTAATCACTATGAATAAGACTGAAAACATGTTCTTGATTATGAAGGCAATTGTAAACTTGGAACTTCGATGAACTTTTTATATATTTTCATAAACTTGAAGATTTAATGTCAAATGAATGATATTTGATTTATGACTGTTCCTTTAACACCGACTGGTATAAACTATACAATGACTTTCCTAAACGGACTAATCATATGGTATTGGCAAATGAACAAAATTATAAATAAACCCATATCGGGGCAAAGAATATTTAGATAAGGTACCAATGTGGTTTACGTTGTTCACTATATTACCACTTGCATTCAAATAATTAAATGCTGGTAATAAATTTTGGAATAATATCAGAAATGAATAGGGTGTACTGTAAAATAATAATAAAATACTCTACAAAACAACAGTTCTAATCTATAACTTTCAACTTTCTATCAAATCTAGAACTTGAATCGATGAGAAATAAAGAAGCATCACTTTATATTGAACAACTGATGAAATATCACATAGACATTGTTACAAGTGTATAATTGTATATATATATATATATATATATATATATATATATATATATATATATATATGAATACTTTAAAAAAAATTAAAACAAAATTAAAAGTCTCTAATATATGTACATGTATATTATTTTATCAATGTTGAACATAACAAAATTAAAAGTCTCTAATATATGTACATGTATATTACTTTATAAATGTTGAACATAACATGTGCTCCCCAGGGGGTGGGTGCAGGGAGCGCGAAAGCTCTGACGTTTGAGCAAACTAATCTGAGAGAAAGATAAAGGCTCGTAGCACCTTTTTTAGGCGGAAAGTTAGTTCGACGCCCTGAATGCTTTTCAATTATTTGGACGCAATACTGCACTGTATGTAACAGGGGTGGGCGCAGGGAGGGGGGAGTTTCCCCCTCCCCGCGCGAAGCGCAAAAACCTTGACGTTTTATAATAGTAAATTTGAGAGAAAGATGGCGGCTCGTAGCACCTTTTAAATCTTTTTGCTCTCACTTTCCCCGGCTTTTTCGCTCTCTCTCCCTTTTTTTTTACTTTTTAGTTGGCGTTTTTGGGGGGCGACCGCCCCCACCGCCCCCTGGCTATGCGCCTGCCTGAGTAAGGGACTCGCCTCTTGACTTAATCTGCTATTTCATTTTGTTTTAGCTATGATGTAAAATAAATTAAAAGTGACAAAACAAGAACAGTGAAACAAAAAATGGTAAACCACTGACAAAAATACTACCATAAAATATAATTTTGACAATATACATATAAAGAACAAAGAAAACTGATGTTGAATTGTAGCTTCAAGTTTCATTTGCGACATGTTTACAGAAAATAAAAAGAATGCATCGCTATAAAGCAGCATTCCTGTTTATAGCATGAACACTGCACATTACTTTTTTTTCTAATGAAATACAGTGTATCAAAATGACTATGTCTTGTTTATAGATGCTCCTCATTTTTGTTGACTGAACTGATATCTGTGATGGCTAAACTTCATTTTGTTTAAAAAGACGCCTCAGCAGTTGGCACCATTAAGAATTATGTTAGACTAAAAATTTACGAAGGTCAGTACTGCATCTTTATGTGCTGTTTTTTATATTTACAAGTATTGTAATATTTTAAATATTATTTGATATATTTTCAGCCATTACGTTATCAGCAAGTTTTTGAATATGACATTCCCCCAATATCGTCATTTTCTTTATAAAGAACCAATGAAATATTAAGATATCAGGAATATGCATGCTAATTCACTTTAAGAAAGCTATAAAGCTTCCTAACCAGCCGTCTGTTGTATGGAATGATGACATCGTTCCTTGAAAGCTGAAGTGTAGATTCTTCGAACCCCACCCTGGTATCCATGAAGACAGCGATCTTTTGACCAAGCTTTAAAGATGGTGCATTGCATCCAGTCTGGCCTGATATCACCATCGGGAGTCTACCATCAGCATCTTCGGGTGTGACGGGTAGAGCCCCGCGTAGAGAATCGACTGGTTCTATGACGTAAGAAGGAGAACTGTCACTGTTTTCGACATCGGCAATGGTTGCAATGAAAATTCGCTGCTTGGTTCGTAGTCTGTCGGTACAGGTTGACGAGATTTGATCACTCCTGTGCTTCAAGTTACATAGGCACTGAGTGTCTAAAAATGGGAATAAATTTGAAATAAAAAGAAATGATTGATTACAGTATTTGAAGATAAAGAAGAAATACTGGAATCAGAGAAGATTAGTGCTATTAAGAAGGCACCAACGACAAAACTATGGACGCTTCTGAATATATACCTTTCTTAAAATTCATTATTCATCATCATCATCTTTGATATTACAATTTCCTATTATTATTTTATTATTAAGGCCTATATGTAATAAAAATAAGCATACCTTGCGATGCAGATAAGTCGTTAGGACATCTCTCTCCTCGAAGACTGATGGTGTTATCATCACAGCATGTCTCTTTAGAAGGTTGGTAGTAGGAAGCACCACAGCATTGGGCGCCTTCAACTTTGTGATGCAGCTCTCCTTGACAGCATTCGAAGCGAGTAGGATTGTAAGGAGTGTCCACACAGCAAGATGTCTTTCCACTGGATGCAACCGATGGCTGGCCGTTACAACATATGAAGTCATCTCGTAAATCGAACACAAAGTTACCACAACAGGTCTGTGTCAAAGCGTCATACTCTTGCTCATCGCATAGGAGGATGAAGTTCGCTTCATTATTAACTTCTTCAACATCAGAGACATTGGACTCTGAATCGATTGGGATGATGATATTTGATTCAGAACACATTTCCCTTGTAACATTGAAGATCTGAGTATCGCAACAGCCTTGTTCTGCCGTGGAAAACGACGTTCCGTCACAGCATCCAACTTCGTCGTTGTTCATCTGTACTTCACCCCCGCAGCACGTCTGGATGTAAGTACTGATGACGTTACCACCACAACATTCTTTGTGGTCTTCGGGGTAGAGGATGATGCCGTTACAGCACGTCTGATAGCGCATGTCAATCAGTTCACCTCCGCAGCATTCGACGTTATCACCGGAGTACTTGGGCCTAACAATTCCACCACAGCAGATTTCTTCCTCAGGGTTCCGGATGATGTCGATCCCGCAGCACTCACCGTCTGAGATGTACTTGTGCTCGACTCCACCACAACATGTGTGTTGTGAGCTGTGGTAGGTGTCAGTGTCACAACAGGAAATGGTTGGTTCGGCCATTCTAGACTGGGTAAAAGGGAACATGTCATTCAAGCAGCAGCTTTCTCTGCGAGGATCGTATGTCATATCACCACAGCATTCAAGCCCGGCCTCTCCTTGGTTGAGATGTCCATTGCAACATAAGGTGTTTGAGTCGTAGCTTTCGTAGATCTGAGAGCCACAGCATTCTGTCATCACGCTTGTCATGGTGTGTCTGTATAGATTTAGTGCAAAAATGGTACAATCGTTTAACATCAATACAAAATGATTTATATAGATTATTGACCAAGTATCATTAGAAATAAGAGTATACCGATTCAAAGAAAAGTGATCTCGGAAACAATCATTTTGAAAACGCTTGGGTTATACTCCACCATTTAGAACTTGGACGGAACTCATTTAGAACTGTCATTCACTTCAACTAGGGTCTACTTACATGACTCCGTTGCAGCAGATCTGGTTATCACCATCGTAAGCTTGGCCATTGCAGCAGTCCCCGTTTCGTATGGAAAATACCCAGCCTTGGCACACGGTCTCAGTGTCAGGGTTAAAGGCAGTATGACCATCGCACTCATCTCGACCACCAAGTCGTTCGTGAAGGTAGCCGTCACAACAGATTTGGTCTTCAGGATCGGTTAGTAGATAATACCCACAGCAAGATGCATCTAATTTTTCAGATTTAAAAGAAGAAAGGAGATGACATGACTGTGCAATCTGAAGTTAATTTGAAGGCAAAAACTTTACATGAAATAATCACAAAGATAAGTATTTCATGATGCATAAAGCCCTTGTATACTTTAGTGATTACGGTCATTTTAACTTCTCAGCGCCATTAACTGAACTTTCAATTTGTGAATGTTTGATAAGACTTTTGTTTCCAGTTAAATCATTAATTTTGCATTGTATTTGTAGGAAATATATCCGGATTAACAAAAGACCTAGCTACTTACCATTGTTTGCCATCATGTGCACATTCCCATCGCAGCACATCTCTGTGGTTGGGTCAAAGGCATAAATGCCGCAACACTCCCCTGTTGCTGAACCTTCTGGTAATGGTGCCGGGTAGCCCATACAACAAACCTGACCAGCACGAAGTAGTTCTTGACCACAGCAGACATATTCATCAGGGTGATATGGGGTATTACCACAGAGCTCAGGGTAGTTGGCTACCTCGGCCTGGGGTCGGATGATTCCTCTCTTGTCACACATGTGCGTGGATGTGCTGTAAGCTTTGTTCCGGCAGCATCTGCGGTGAAGCAAAATAAAAAGGTGATTATTCATTGCAAAGATACACCCTCGAAAAAACACTAACAAATCAATGGTTGCTGCGATTTTGTTTTTCTTCAGATAATGAGAAGTTCATACGGATGCGGTTTCTTACCTAGATTCGGCAGAAGGGATGTCATGGACGGTTGCCATGCAACAGGTTTGAAGCGCAGGCTTAAATGAGATGGTAGTCCCAGGACAACACTCCCTCTCGTAACCATCCTCATCGAATCGCCCCCTGATGAAGTCATCACAGCACACCTCTGCTGTTGGGTCATAGAGTTCTATACCACAAACCGCTAGGCTACGAGATAATACTTCAATAGTACCGTCTTCCATGCAAACCTGAAGTTGAGAAGGTAGAAGAGAAATACAAAGAATATTGCTTTACAGTGATCAAAAGAAAACTGAACTGCTTCTTTCCTATCACATAATTATGAAGTTTTTAAGTTGATGCGAAATAGGTTATGGGCAACTGCAATGTAATTGCCTGTTTGACAGTATGATTATTTGATATCCTCGATGATCATCCAATACGCCGAGTTCTGGGCATTTTGAATATATATATATATATATATATATATATATATATATAAGAAAATTATTTTAAATAAGTATTTGTACTCTATATCACTTGAAGGATTTACAAGAGCATAAAAAACTGATAAAGTGGTACGTACCTGAGTTGCTGTGTTGTAAGTTACATGATAACATATCGCGTTATCAGTGTCGACAGTCTTCACGACAGGATATTTGCCAAGAGGATCGCAGAGTTGGTTCTCTGACAAAATGTTAGTACCACAACATTGTGCTTCACCAGTCGGTACACTGTGCAGAAATTCTGCGATGAAGAATCAGATATTTGAAATCATATTAGAAACAGTTAACCAATAAGGATACGTGTGGAAAATAATTGAACCTTCAACTTTAAATTTTGAGTGGTATTCATTTCTCCAGTCTATTGTGTTGGGTGTTATTGTTCAGTTTTATGTCTAGATTTGGGGCATTTCTTTCTTTCCTACAACTTTTCCATTTTACATGTTACGAAGCTGTCCTTTTCTAATGATATAGGCATAATTTTGTCCCTATTAAGTTTTTCTCTTTTATGAAACCAAAGTGAACATAAAACCATGAGATGAGACATTGATCTCCATACCTCCTTCCAGTCCTCGGCAGCATGTTGCTTGAGTTGGATCATACGCCTGTACATGATCTGGATCAGTACCGCAGCATTTCCCATCGACTATGTTATCAAAGCTTCGGCTTGCCATCTCACAACACGTTTGACTGGTCGGATTGTAGGTTGACAGGCCACAGCACTCCTCGGACGGGGAAGTCTTCTCAATGACAGAGGTTGATTCGTCGGCAAATCCACAGCACAGCTCAGTAGATGAGTTGTAAGTACCTGTATTGGATGGTTTTGAAGGGAAAATTAAATTGATAAATTGAAATTGAATTGAAAGAGAAAATGTCTTCCCATGTCATCATCCAGAATGGGATTTTATATCATGAGATAAATGTATTGCAAAAATTTTTATCTTGAACGCATAACAAAAATATCCTTATAAAAAAAGCTATTCTTAATATGAAGCTCTGGGATGGACACAGTATCATAAACTCTCTTAAATCAAATACCTCAAGATATTAGATATTAGAAATTTGTTTATTCATGGACAGATAAGATAGTTTTGACACAAAAAAGGGAAATTTCACTTACCTTGTCCACAACATGCTACATTTTCTCCTCTCATATACAACGCATCTTGGCAACAAATCTGGTTGGTTTTGAAATATGACACGTCTCCGCAACACGCTTGTACATGTGGCAACTCTGGGATTCCCCGAAATAAGTTATTGTTACAGCAGGATGACAGGGAAGCTAGATACGATTCAGATCCACAACATTGTGCCCCGTTATCTGTTTGAGAAGAAAAATGGAAGAGAAGATGTAAAATTAATCCTACTTGATCTGTTAATGGTGAGAATGTTATACTTGTAATCCATGTATATTGTTTTGTTTTGCTTTGCATTTATGGAACACAGTCACGTCATCTTTCTGTCTCCCCATCTCATCTATTGAATATATCTGATCATCAAACGACGTGAGAATGTTTTTCTCCTTTGAGATAAGTTTACATTTTGTATCTTATATAGTGCTAGAAATAAAACCCATATTAGAGTCATGAGTTTCCAATTTTCGACCATTTATTTATGACCATATTCAGGAAATTTCATGTTATGTTACTAAGTTCCATGCATTTGATAATCATATATTTAGTCAATGTATCTCAAATCCGGTAAATTAAAAAATAAAGATAAAAATGGTGTAGCAAGAGAGAATGGTGTTATCAAGCTTTGTTATTGAATCTACCTTTAGAGTGGACCTGTCCATCGCAGCAGAGTTGTGAGTGAGGGTGGTAAGGGGATTGGTTGTCGCAACACATCTCTGTCATTTTATTGTAGGTAGAATTGCCGCAACACTGCGTCCATGAATCCGTCTTGTCGTGTGCCACCTATCAGATGAAAATCATTACATTAACTGTTTAAAGCATAAGGAAACCAAACCAAGTAATATAGTAAAAATTCTACAAACTCCAGGAAATGTGACTCTCAAACTCTAGCTATGTTAACAATAAGAGATAAACACAATCATGAGTGATTCACTCGAAATTTAGACATGAAACAGTTAATCTACATGATCTAATAATAAATTTTCATAATGACACTATGTTTTCAAAAAGACAGTGTCATTCCTGGCATTCAGTTCAATGGTTAAAATATTTCAGTACTCACCCCATTACAACAGATTTCTCGTTTCGGGTCAATGACTCTGTTTCCACAGCACAGACCAACCCCAGGAAGAGTTGTCATGGTAATATCTCCATCTTCTTCTACCGGGCAACATGTGTTTTCAGCAGTGTTGTATTTAGCCGATCCGCAGCATTCTAAGCGACCTGTTAAAGAAAATTTTAGAAAATTAGATTAATCTGATATAATGACCATGGTATAAATATATTGCAGTATACATTGCGCTCTCTTTAAAACTTTCCTATATACAACATTAGGAAGAAGAAGAAGTTTAAAACCCACAGAATACATAGATTTTTTTTTTATTGGTTTAACCATTGACTAAATTTTTTTTTCACAACATGCAATTGCTTCTGTTTGCAATGATATCACAGGAATATGACAATTTGTGAAATAGTAAAGTGTTATTTCTTTCGAATATGATGTCGTGTTATACCTTACCATTTTTGCTGGAATGGACATGGTGGCCACAGCATATAGACGTATCAGGGTTGTACCACTGACTAAACCCACAGCATCGTTCACCCTCTGATCGACTCTTTACCTCCCCACCACAACAAATCTCATCCCTAGGATTATAGATTCCATCATCACCTGCATGCAGAAAAAAAACACACACAAAAAAAACTGTTGGTAGATGCTACCATAAAGTCCTATAGCAAACAATTATTGAGAGTGACATAATATTAGTGATTACTACAAGTTAGATTTTTGTTGCAAGTTAGCACACCCTTTATTATTGACATATACATGTATCTCACTCTCAAGGTTTTTTTTCTCTCTATATTGTCCAAAACTAAAATAAACTGAAACCATATTTCCATCAAAAGTCTTCCAGTCTTTCTCGTGTAAGAGTCATAATTGTACTACATGTATTATCTTTACTATTTATTAATTTACGCATTTCCATCGATATAGTCATATTATCATAATATTTACATCGTCATCGCGATTACTTTCACTATAATCATCACCATCATCACCACCACCATCACAATCATCATCATAGTCATCAATATACTTACAGCATAGAGGACGAACACCCCTCCCTATTTGGTAGATGTTTCCACCACAGCACACCTCTGAATCTACACTGTACCGTTTGTTTTCGCCTGTTGCTGGATTTGGACATACCCCACTTCGTGCTTCTACACTTTGTGTCACTGAACAAAAACATGGAATTTGAAAATGATTTTTAATATCATGTAATAGTGACATGTGAAATCGATTTTTCCATTGGTTTACGCTATAATAAAAGTATAAAAAACACCCCAAAACACTCCGTTTTCATCGTTTTACTATTATCACTATAATAATAATAATAATAATAATAATAATAATAATAATAATAATAATAATAATAATAATAATAATAATAATAATAATAATAATTATTATTATTATTATATTATTATATTATTATTATTATTATTATTATTATTATTATTATTATTATCATTATCTTTAGTATTAGTATTAGTTTCATCATCATCATTTTCATTATTTAGTTATAAGTGTGGTGATTCTGCAAATACCTTAATTGACGTATCTCGTTTAAGAAATAGCAAATATCCTTCAAATAGAAGTGATGATTGTGCAGTTTCAATTTTTTAGGGTGGGTGAGAAGTGATACCCATGGATTTCCCCAATATTTTATTCTTACAGCAAAGTAGTTCTAAGGATAAACAATATCATTTAATAAAATCAGTTAACGGGGACATTCCGACAGTTCCGGCGTTCCCCCTTTTCTTTCTTTCTCTAAAAATAGAAGTAGAGTGACAGGGGGGAACTGCTATCGCCAAAATAAGGTAAAATCCCATTGCACTCGAACAATACAATCTGCAAACAACCTTTGAACACGTCAGAACAAATATAGAACTGTTTTTCCTCCATTAAAAAGAGTAAACAAAACTTGTGTGAGCTGAATTATCTTATAGGTATAATGCTTCTTGTATTCTCTGTTCTTTCAGAAGAAAAAGATCTACTTTTAATATCAATTATTTTGTGCTTTCACCCTTTTAACCCTTTTCATTTAGGCCTATATATGCCTACGTTCACATAAACTTAGTTCCGTCAAAGAGAAAATAAACGATATGAGGAAGAACTTGAAATGGTTACCCTCCTAAAGAGTTTTTTGCTCGTTATTTTTCTCATTACTCCTGTCTCTTCCAGCAATATTTCATTTTCTTTTCGATATGCGGAGAATATAGATATAAACAGCATGAATCAGTAAATGAAACTTCCGGTGGCATTTTTTTTTTCTTTACAGCGCATACACAATGGATTATTATATTTTTTTTTTAAACGCATTTCGGCGGTGGAAATCCCATAATTTTTCTATCATTATTTCAACCTATTTGTTTTATTTGCCTGTGATTTTCCTTCTCTATCTAGGAACCATGATCTATTGGACAATGTATAAATAACCCAAATTTTATGAACCATATAGCCGCTGTTCCAATTTTCTGTCAAACTGGAAATTTTCCTTCCTCTTTTTTTCCCCCCTCCCCCATCATGGAATGATGACGGAATTTCCTAAAGCGATTTTCTTAAGCCTAAAAGAATCACATGTTTATGATCTATAGTGTGTAATTATTTGCTCATAATTATTAAACACAATTATATCAATGGAAAGCACTCGTGAAGAATCACAATGAGGGTCAGGCGTGGCACCATATGACGTCATCTATTTGTATTTGTACAATAGGAGACTGACGTAGGTATCTTCAATAGAGATACGGTCCAGTGATTTGGGGAACCACGCGAAATGAAATGCAATTGGAAAATTGCGAGGGGAATTTCGATATTCTTATAATTCAAAACTGAAGAAAAATTCATCTTTTTGAATCTGGTAAATCAAACGGGTAACTAAAAATGAAACACAAATTCAGTTATTTTCTTTGACATGATTTCAAAACTATTTCAATGAACATATCGACACAAAATGTTGACACGTTATCCACTTTGTTATTTTTGTTTCGTTTCCTTTATCTTTATATCTTTTTAGATTGCAAACATTGTCTCTTCTATTTATCTGTGCGGGTCATTTGCTAATGAATAGAATATATTATAAAAAGCTAATATTTGCTAGTGGCGTATACCAATTTCACTTTCATTTCGTGTTGTAAAGAACTTAGAAATTTTCGAAACGAATCTACTGATCGGTAGATCGAAGATATGTGAGTAATTCAAATATTGATTTAATTTGCTGAAATAAAGTGGAAAAATCATAATCATTTTCAGAAAATGAAGTTTCAGTTTCCTTTAGTAATTTAAATATGTACATGTCGTTATTGTTATATTGTGTTACTATTATTTACTTATTTTGTTTCATTCAAAAAATTGAGAGCTACTTTCATCATTAATTACTCCAGTCATGCCAGTGCATGCCAGGATCAGGGGCGACGAACACAAACCATCTCAGGAAGAGAAAATATGAAGTCCATTTTCTATCTTGTCATCACTTTTCCAGACCTGACTGTGCCCCCCCCCCCCCCAATAAAAAAAAAGAACATAGACGTTTCGTGTCATTGAACCTAAACGTACCCTGAATTTATACACAACTGGATCAATCTATACCACATCATCAAACCGGATCAGTATAATATTGAATATAAAACCACAATATCTGTTCATTATACATTAATATTTTCCTAAAATATCTCAATTATTTTTTTAAATATTCGAGCATTAAGAAAGGTTCCTTCAATCGGAGAAATGAGAGTGAACCAAATTAGCTAATATCAAATTTAACAATTCACCGCTTTTGCCACTACCGAAAAGATGGAAAGTATTGGATGCTGATATTTATATCTTCGTATTTTTCGTCGTTAAATGATAAGATATGGAAGTTATTTAAGAAATGCAAACAACATACGTTTATATAAATAATATTCTAGATACAGAAAAAAAAACTCAAAATTTTTGACAAATCTTCTCCATTACAGAGCGTTTAAAGCCTAAAACCATGTGAATATTGTATTAAACATGTATATGTAAGTATATCATCTCACATTGCTCCATTTATAGCTTGACATCTCATAACTATATTTCTATTCAATAAAATCGCTTTATTTTTATATAGTTTATTCAAGCATTTCGACAGAAAAAAAAAAGTGAAAAATGTATTAACTTGCATGCATTTACTTCATTTATTTCTGATTGTGTGTTATCATGTTTGTCTTTATTCGGAAGCTTTATCTAGATCCCCAAAAAATTCTGTCTAAATATTGAGAAAGTCAAGTATGTGAGAAGGAAGAATTGTAATCCAAATATATTTGTATAAAAATTGCATATCAATGTTTCATCAGAATATGTTGACATTACTCTCCCTACTTATGAATAATTCAAACTCTTTATCTTATTCATTTTTGGTTTGTTATTGTTTATTGCGAAACGTTTTACCTTCTAGATGCAATTATGTATGTCAACACCGTTATAAGATATTAAGCAATACACCTAATAACAATAATGGTAAAGAACTTGTTTTGGCGAAAATAATACTTGTCGATTCTTGTTTTTATACAAAGAACATTTGAAATCATCCTTAGAAATTCATTTCTGCTATTGGAGAATAGATTCATTACAAATCTTAGAGTTGTGCAAGTCATGTGAACGTTATCGTCATACATGCATAGGAAAAAGAGAAAGAGAAGAATAATGTTTGACGGTTTGAATCATGAGTATAGTAGATAAGCATTCCAATACCAATGAACTAATGCAAAGAGGGATGTAACCAGGTTCACATAGGTCTACTCCAGCAATCATTATTACATAATCAACATAATAACACATTTACTATTAACAAGCATGTCATAATCATGGAGATGATCATTATAGCTATAATGATAAGAATTCTTCGAGAATATAGAAAAAGCAACTTACTACATGATGCAGCGATAATGACTATCACTGAAATACTGCTGATAGTGGTAGATGTCATAATGTCTTTCTATAGAAATTATATGCGAGATGTAGTGTTTCAGTATCTTTCTTCTGACAGCAGTTGGTTTGCAATGTTTCGGCTGTTAAGATTTAGCCCTGTATTTATTGAAGCACGGAACCACCGCAGTTCTCAAAATAGCTTATGATGTAGTTCAAGGGAAACCCCCAATGCTCTCGTTTGTTCCTATATTCGCAATGTACGCCCCCTACAGGTCCTCGCCGATTCCCATGGGTGACCCTTTCTCTAAAGGTGAGGTTTTATCTTCATTCTTCTGATTCCTGATGCCGTGAGCTTTTAACAGTCTTCTCGATGTTTTGCTTGGAATCATGGTTCCTGGATAAAATGTAAGTTTGTGAAGGTAAGCTTGTCCTCGGGAGCGATGAATTTATCACCCTGAATGAATTCGCACATCTTATATTTGTCAATATAAAAACACCTCGAATGACATTCGCCATAAACTTCTTACTCTAATGGCATCACTGGTTTTACAGTAATGTATAATTTGTTGCCGGTGTATGGCGAAAGACCTGAATTTGAAGTATTCTGTTATGCCTTAAAAGCATAATTTTAGAAATGCGTCTTTGTTAGATGAAACATCTGAGGCTTTTGTTTTCAAACTTATACGGGTTAATGACTCTATCATAATCTATCATATCCAGCTCCTCAATGGGCATTTTCAGGGTAAATTATTCTCGTGTTGATCAGTAATTAAGAATCATTGTTGTATCCCCTCATTTTGGCAAGACGTACTTATTTGGGGGAATGCGTGGTAAGTTTTTCACTTTAACTACATTTCATCTGTAGCACTGCATACTCGTTGATTGTTTGGGAAAGAAAGAAGGCCGGTGGTCTTCTGATTATTTTGACTTTATAATAGATGATATCTCTTGTATCTCACACTCCTGATATAAATGTTTGATGCTAATATCTTTGTTGAAGCATAGTTGGGTTCCAGTTAATGGGAACTATAAGTATAATGAAATCTTCAGCTTTTTAGATGAGGTTACATAACTAATGTTACAATGCTGAAATTTTATACAGTTTTTAAGGACGTTTTCACAATGACTTTTACCAAATGAAATGTATTTTAGAATACACAAGTGAACTGGTACTTTTAAATTAAGTTCACTTTATTTGAAAAAAATGCACTACAAGTTCAGAGTAGTTTACACTGAACTGAATGTTAGATATTTACAGTTCCATTAGTACGATTTCAATTCAATTCACTTCTGTTCAATTCAATTTATCTGATGATTTGAAATCAACTATAATTCGGATGAATTTAAATTGATTTTGAAAGAGCAACGTTATTAATGAACACATGGTAATTAGAATAGGCCTACAGAATTTGCGTTTGAGAGACTTTTTAAAATGTCATGTCCCACTTAACAAGTCACTGTCGTATATAGTGAATGAATTAAACCAATACTATTCAAAATGAAATCAGAATGAGTAAGATTAGAATTTTGTTAGAAAAAGACAATTTGGGAATGATACAAGGGAGGGGAATAAGAAGAAATGATTTACAACAAAACTATGAATTTGTGAGAAATGGTGACTGATTTGTGTCACGTCGGTATTAATGTTGAACATATTTGTGTCACGTCGGTATAAATGTTGAATATATTCAACATTTATACCGACGTGACACAAATCAGTCCAAATAGTTATACTTGACAACTCTATCACCACAAAAATAACCCCCAAGAGAGATTTTCTCGGAAGAAGAGAGATTTTAGAGTACAGCACGTTTCCTTCGTGTCTTTTGCCAAAACAACATAAAATTATTATAATATAAATATAATAAATATAATAATATAATGAAGTGATTTTTTTTTTATTAATACGCAACGTGATGATCATTTGCTTATATTATTTCCCCAACATTTTGTAATATATTTATTGCACAATAAACCAATGTAAACTGATTTTTAAAATGTCACATGGGCCTGTCGATTTAAAGAAAATCAAGAAAATGACAACTTTATTGCCCAATTTCTTTGATTAATTGTGCATAGTTTAAAATGAGCAATTCAACCATTTCAATCTTTCTTTTAAATAGTTGGAATCCTTGCAAAGAATCTGATTTATTTCATGTATTTCATACTCTGTGTTTTTACAAACCTGACGTATCTTTGGGGTCGATCATCCAGCCACCGAGGTCAATCTAGAATTTATCGTTTAACGAGCAAAGAGATCGATTTGGGATGTTAGTCATTGTATAAGAAGTGACTAAGCTCACATATAAATAAAGCTAAAACAATCTTTCATTAGTCATTTGACACTTTACGTAATATTTGAAATGAAAAATCAAGATATTCAGAGGACAAACTGGCTTTCTGACTACCGGCGCTCTTCAGGGGTCAAAGTGTATGTAAACCTATTTCAAATTATTTGGAAATGCATGTTGGAAAGTTGATTTCCAAGCAAGATTATCCTTTCAGCAAAAAAAAAAAAAAAAAGAGAAAGGACATTTCCTGACATCCGTCTGGCAAATACATACGTAGCACAGGCGTATATACATGATGGAAGGGAGGGGTAGTGAATTAATAATAATTAGGGCAACTCCTTCCACCGTAGACCAACTCCATTATGATAATTATATAATTCATTATACATGTATGTATATATTTTCTTATCGTTCAAACAGTGCGTACAATAGCTTAATGATGTTTGATACACCGTTTGCCGTCTAATTCTATAGGCCTGAAAAAGAGAATTAATTCATTGTTCATTTTCTTATTTGTGGTCATATTCTTCTTACAATATTGCAATGCGTCACGTCAGTTTAAATATCTGACATCTTAACTAGACGTAAAACTAAAAATGCTAATGCATTCCATACGCCTACGTAAATGGAAAAAAAAGAAAAGATAACACACATTATAATCGCCAAACACATGCACCCACTTTATCAGATAAAGTGGTTTTTTCCAAACTTTGACCATGTTAAGCACATAAAGGTGTAGAGTCTGGACCATAACATTTTCCTGTTATGTTTTTTATTTTTGGTTTGTTAAGTTTTCTTCATGACCAATGTTAAACTATTCAAGTTGTGATTATAATTGTGTCGAAATGTACAGTTGATGTGGTTAAAATTCGAGGTAGTCCGCTTATTATGAATTCTTATAGACTAGAGTATGAAAGATTTCTTGTCTCTCTATATTAACATCGTGTGTATTCAGTTGATTTTCCTGAAGATTCATTTTTTTAAAACTGGAATTAAATCTCATACATTGTCGACTGAGTGTTAGCAGAAATTTTTTTCTCATTTGTTTATGTTGAAGCAGACATTATCATTGTAATGATGACATGTCTTCATTATATTTTCCATTTAATAACTTGAGTGACCTCATATATTATGATAAAATTACTAGGTTCTCCATGTGATTATCATAGTGCTCTCTCAATTGTTTAAAAAAAATATTGCTTTAAAAATTGTATAGCATTAATTTATATTACGTTGTATTATGTTGTTATATTATTCTGTTCCCGTTTCATTAAACTTGTTATCAGCGACAAGTTATGATAGTTTTTATAAGCTACTGAAGTCATTGAATTTGATTGGCTAAGAACAAATTTGTCATATATCTGCAGCAGTTGTTATTGATAACAAATTTTATTTTCTTTGAATGTTGTTTCTATCGGTTATCGGTAAAAATTGTACAATTCCGCTTAATAACTCCGATATGAATGTGAAACGTTAATATTTGCATATCAAGGTAAAGTTACAGGTTAAAAACAACAAGCATTACTGGGTAACGGTCAGACCCCGGCATCATATAAAGGACACTTTTTACCGTTACTTTCTATTCTGACTGCATACTCTTGCCAAAAGTGTCGGGATATTCTTTTGGGCTGCCCTTCCATATTATAAAAAAGGCTGGCAAATTAAGTTTGACAATCAAAGAAATATCTCTAGCATTTTTTCCGTGTTTTCATAAAAGAAATTATGTCTTTGTTAAAATGACCAATGTAAGAGATTGTGCATGAGGTTATTTTGATAATGGTAATAATAAACCGTTCTTGTATATCACATTATGATATAACGTATGCGCTTCCAAAGGGTTTGGTCATTGTTTCTGCATGGTAAAGCGCTTATAAGAACCGTTATTACTATTATTAGCTCCGGGGGCCGTAATCTGGCAGGATAAATCCTGCCAGATACCCATTTAACACCTGGGTGGAGAGTGGCAAATGTGGATTAATGTCTTGCCAAAAGACGCTAGTGCAGGGCTGAGATACGAACCTCAACCCTTGGATTGAGAGTCAAGTGATTAATGAACCACTATACCACGACACCTCCACGTGATATAACCGAATTGTCGAATTCTTCACTGTTATTTAAATTCAACCTCCTCTTTATCAGGGGATCAGGAGTTGGTCTAGCGGTAACGTCTACAAACTGACTCTGATCGGACCCAGGTTCGAATCTCTGTCACGTCTTTCGGATGGTGACGTTAAAGGTCGGTAATCATATTTGATTGATTGATAAACGTCTGGTAAAAACCCATATTAACAACAACAATAATAACCTCTGTGCCATCATGTGACCTTATGATTCTAATCACGTGCCCTTTACTATGAGTATTGTTCGCTGAAGTTGCACTGTTGATGTTCATCTAGTATGAACCGGTTTTCCTTAGGCTGAATAGTCAAATAGATATTGGCATATTGAGTGTCATCATTTTCTCCTCTGTATTGCTTGTTCACAACATTTTTCTTTTTTGTCGTTTTTTCCCAGTTCTCTTCACATATTTGTTTTTTTCCTTTTCCTTTCTTCTTCTTTCCTTTTCCCCTTTATTTCTTTTTCTTTTTCTTCTTCCTTGATAATTTTTTAGTGTTTTTAATACATCGAGGGTAACTGTTTTTTAATTTTTTCAAACAAGGGTCTATAAATACAAGCCATGCTTTCTTAATAGATAACTGGGCGTTGTGGCGTGCGCCTGTAATCCAGCTGACAGTGGAAGTTATAAACTGATTCAGCGGACCCATGTTCGAAACTGAGTCACGTCTTTCGGATGGTGACGTTAAAGGTCGGTCCCCAGACGTAAATAATCATATCTGATTGATACACGTCTGTAAAAACCCAATTACACACACACACATAATAGACCCCTCCACTTATGTTTTCCTTTACAACATCATACCAATTGCTTTATCAATGTTAAAAATACCCAAGTCTATTGAATTATGATCTGTTATCTATTGGTTAAAAATAAAAATGTAAAAGACATAATTATGTGGAAATTAATAAACTTTGAACTGTATCTCGAGAGGGAAGTTATTGAAAACCTAACAACAGGAGTATGAGGAAAGAAGTATCGCACATATAATTGATTTCAGACGAGGGACAACATTGATATCATTAATTACACTAACTGTTCCTCCTTGTTCAAGAGGAAATAGGATTAACCAACCCTTTGGATTAAATAGATTATGGATGATATTTCAGGAGGTATATATGCTAAAGGTGTATTTAATACTTGATGTTAATAATGTTATCACATTATGATTTCATATAGTGTAAAATGTACAGAACTGATTTTTTTTTTGTATTATAGGCTCTTTAGAAATGTAATCTATTCTTATTAAGGTGATTTTGAGGTTTGGTAAGAAACCGCTTGTAAGAGTCCCTTTGTAGAAGAATGATGTTGTCAGGTTTATTTTGAGTTGAATCTATTTAGCCCTTTCGAGATAATAGACCACATTTTGTGATTTGGCTCAATAACTTTTGGTTCAGAGCCCTAGAAAATATACCAGATGCATGAATAGAAAGATAAAAAAAATTCTTCACAAACTGTGTCTATTTTTGTTGCGTTTGATGCCATGAATTTTAAAAAGGAGAATAAGCTTTAAAATCCTTAAATTGGCAACACATTAAGAGGTTCAAAATCATTGCTTTTATCAAAATTGACAATTTTTCAACTTTTCGACAAAAATCCTAACGTATTTTTTTCAAAGACATTACACCTTATTAAAACCATGTAGCAATAAAAAATTATTGTTGTCAATTTGAAGAACAAAATGTGATCAATAATATTTAGCCCTTAAATAATTCCTGTCTAGAAAGGGTTAAGGTACAAGGTTACCTATCAGTAATATCGGATCTATTTATAGTAGACATGAAGATTTTTGTTCCTATTATGTAAACATGATTAGAAATTCTTTTCATTCAAGTATTATTTTGGCATTGATCATGACGTAAAGAGCAAATTATCTCGATGAAGAATACCTGTTATATATTTCTTTTTTTTTAAACAAATCAAATGTGAAATATCAACTTCTTTTTCACTTATTTCCATTCTAATTAATTGACTTTTTTATCATCAAATCATGAGTAATCCAACTATCTATATTTTTTTTGTTAATCTATTGATATCCTCGTGATTATGTGACACTTTTATTAGTTTCCTGACTCTATCGCTGAATGTTGCAACGAACAAGGTCCACCCACCCGCTAACTAATAAAAGCCCACGTCTTTTTTTTTTTTTTTTTAATTTCTTTTAGAAAGAAGGTGACTGTGGCATTTTCGTTGTTGATTGAGTGTCGCAATGTGCCTTCAGTTTTTATGAATAAGACAATAGCCTTCAACAATGTATAAGTGATGTCACATGGATAGGTGGTAGAATCAAAGGCGTATGGGCATATTTTCACAAGGAAGTGGGGGGGGGGGGGGGGCTGACGCTTCTTGCTCGACTATCAACTTTCGGGTGTATGAAAGATGTCACTTTATTGTGCTTATAAAAAAAAATCAAATACACTTGATACGATATAATGATATATTTGGGCAACATCGGCCTTTAAAATGGGTCAATCGAAATGGCATATCGTGGTAGTATTAACGAAAAGGGAGCCCTATGTGCAAAAGGAAATACAACATTCTAAAACACTTCAGTGGAAGTTAAAGGTGACCATTCGTATTCCATACGATGACTATCATGAAATGACTCAGCACATCGGAAAACATACATTTAAGTACTAATCACTAAACCCATTTCTTCCGGGGACATATTTTGCAACTGGGGCAATCTGGTTAAAATTACTTATGATAATAGTTAACATTATTTGATATAGCGCTGATACACATATTGCTTCGAAACACTTTACATGACTTGAAAATATATTTAAACAATATACTTAAACAATAACATGATAATGAAATAATACAATGAATAACATAAAACTGCAAAGAATTTTGAATTATGAATTAGGAATGAATTACAAGGGGGTGATAGTACATGTACTATGAATTTGGGATCTGCGGATTGGTTTGCTAAAATACACACAGTCAAATTTTCATGCATTCGGAGATTCGTATCGAAAGCATTTTACTCTAGGCAGACTAGGATATAACCTTAGAGATATAACTAAAAGCTGAAATGCCAAGGATAGGTTTCATTACAAATTTTTTTTTTTTTTTTTTTAATTACTGAATTTTTAAAGCAAAATTAGTTTATCAAAAATGCAATAGAAGATATCTCAATTGTTGTTTTATTCCCAACTTTAGCTTGTGCAATCGCTGAGAACTTGAAAGACAAGTGTGGAACTAAGTAAACGTGGTTCTATTTGATATAAATATAGATCCCATAACATGAAAATGCATTCTTTAACATCAAAATTTTGATTTTTGCAGTTCATGGTTTTCACATGACCCTGAAAAAACAATGCGGGGTACTATTCTTACTAAAAATATACAAACTATTCCGTATTGACATGCAGAATCATGAATCAGAGTACAGTATGACGTGACGTTTCCATTCATGCAATTCTTCCGCTTCCCCTATATATAGCCTGTCATAATTAGGCCATATATAGGTCATGTAGGTTATTGGGGGGAGCTATGATTGAAATGTATGTGAATTCAAGGGCGTATGGGGTGGCCGATGATATCTTGGTATAGGGTATAAATATAGTGCTATGCATGTTCGTAGAAGAAGAGAAGAAGAGAATTAAGGAGGAGAAAAGACTGGAGTGAAACAACAGGATGACGAGAATGAACACAATAAAGACATATAAACAACTGTCATAATTCATACATGATATTCATAAAGATACTCCGATCACTGTCCAATGACAAATAAAAACAAGTGCCTCCAAAATATCAGTGTTGGTATTTATCGCAAAAAATATTATTGCAACTATTGGGTCATATAGCTAGCTAGGTATATGGTATGCTTGTATAAGACATTAGTTTTGACATAGAATGCTCAAAAAATAGACAAACAAGTGGTCAAAAAAATAAGTGAAAAATAAACCTACAAGCAAAATCATAGTATAGCTGTGGATGTATTTGTGAACACTGATAGGATTTTGTAGGATTCAAACTAATTTGTAAAAGGTTAATTGTTTTTTTAGTTAGAGGTGGTGTCCCAGGCTCCCGCGTCCCATTTGCACCCCGTTCTCCCAAATGAAGCTTAAAACTTTAAAAAAAAGCTCATTATTCATCCAATATTTTTTAAATGGGCATGTATCTTTAAGTCACTTTACTAGTGACTCTTAAGCATTTTTTTTAAAGGGATATATTACATTTAACATTCCCAGTGTAAGAGGTTAAACTTGTTGTTCTGAGTTCTTCAAATTGTTTTCCTTTACTTACAGCAGTTCTATACTCCATTTTCTTTTCATCATCTCCACCCAGCTTATGACTCATTTGTTCACCCTTCATTATTATTCAGAACATTCACCCCTGCTCATACTCATCCCATAGCATCCTCACTGGTTCACCTTTCACCCTTGGTTATTTTAATTTCTACATTCTTCCATTTTCTGTACTTTTATTGGTTACTTAGTGATGTTTCGTTTGCATGTATTTGAATATATTTTGTAAACGCGTGGAAGGTCTGCTGTGCAGGCCAATAAATCAGAGCACTTCTGGACTTCTTTTTGTCGACATCTTTCATTTGAGTACTTCTGTTTTACTACACTTAATTTCTTCTGATATTGATTTGGTACTCTCGCTAGCTGATTATTATTATTTTGACTGAGTTTGATTCTTTTCTGATTGATTTTGGGTTGTCTCAGCATGAACTTGTGAAGTGTTACTCCAGCACTTATTCATAGACAACTACCTAAAAAATATTTTGTTTTTCGCATATTCAAGAGTTTTGTCCCACTTTTCCCCGATTGTCCCACCGTACCTTTAATATTCCCAGCACTTATAGTATAGACAACTACCGGAAAAAAATATTTTGATTTTAGCATTTTCAATGGTTTTGTCCCACTTCTCCCTTATGACTGTCCCTGTGCACCTCGATGGTGTCCCACTTCACCACCCCGTTCATGTACCTCCTTTAAAATGTTTATTTGCATAAATACTAAAAATATAGGGATGGTGTCCAACTGTCCATGGTGTCAATACCTTGTTTTGATGTTTTGAAGCCTATATTGAAATTATTTGCCATGTATGTATATATATATATATATATATATATATATATATATATATATATATATAAATATATACAAGTCACCGAGTAGAATGTTGTATGAACTCGGTGACTTGTTTACTCTCAAATATATGCACTTGGTGCATTTCAGGTATTTAATGAATATTCATGATATTACCCATGGCAACACATGCGCATTGGCAAAGCGCAGTACGCTTTTTAACACCAGTGGGTATCTAAGCAACTCAAAACTATCAAAACTATTAACATTATTCAAGGAATTCAACAAGACCTTGGCATCACTTCTGTCTACGACAGGTATGTCGGCTTTATTATAATTCATTTGAAATTTCAGTATTTTTACATGATATTTCTACTGACAGTAATATTAGTCCATCAATTTTTGAATGATTGTGTCTTCTCTTTGTATTTTGTGAATTATTCTTACACACTTAGTGCTTCGTTAGTTTTTGTCATGCCTTTCTTAGTGATTGTATCTTCTCTTTATAACTGTTTCAGAATAAATTTCTGAAGAAGTCGAAAGACGAAAGCTTTGGTTTGAATTCATCCCACTACATATATATATATATATATATATATATATATATATATATATATATATATGTATATAGCGAGAGAGGTGTGGATGTGTGTACCAGTCGGTTGAACCATGTTAAATTTAGATATGTGAAGAGAGAATGATAGAACAGAATGAAGCAGGTCACTCGGTGTATTTACAAGCTTTCGGCTCCTGGCCTTCTTCAAGTTTATTTGCTAAATAAGCAACTTAACAAAACTAAAGACAACAGAACAGAATTATCATAAAGCTGGCAACATAAATCAACAGGAGTAAGTGAAATTGAAAAGATGTTACTCGCCAAAACAAAACTAAAGACAACAGAACAGAATTGTTATAAAGCTGGCAACATAATGTGGTAATGAGATTGTTACGTAATAATAATGAATTACCTTTGTTATGCATCTTTGCCATCAGCGCGTTTTTGGCGCCAAGCAACCACCTGCGCGTTGTTAACAGAAGATGCGTTGCGATGTCAACGATGTTCATCATCGTTTTGTTTTGCCAAGCTCAGCTTAGAAAAGAAAGATTTTGGTGCACCAGCTTGTTGTTGCAAGCCTGAGCTTGAGAGTTTTCTGCTAATGTCAATACTTTGAATTTGGTTTATTTTGGAATCAGCTACCGACCGTCAACATTGTTACTTTGAGTTTGATGGATGCTTCTATTTTCGATTCCCCTGTTTAAGACAGATCGCTTGGGACTGTTTGTTTACTTGAAAATAAATACCATCATTATACTGCTCACATCACTGCGTACACGTATCGTAATTTCGAGCCCACAACAAATGGTGTCAGGAGTGGGATACTGATGATGACCTCGTCGGACATCACCGGACGAAACGGAAGTGATTGCAGGAACAACAGCCCCGGAACAACAGCTTTAAGTCACCAGGCTTCAATTTTGAGAGACTCGGTGCAATTTTGAATGTACATGTAGTTTACTGTTAATGTATCACAATGATAGTATTGTATTGTATTAGATCTGTGAGATATTGAATATTGTATGGTCTAAAATTGAATTTAGGACACATTTATTATCTGTACATTTTTAGCATCTATTTGTGTGGTAGTATCATAATTGAATTATGTCTCAAGGTGAGGGAGAAGGGATAGTACAAACATGGAAGTAATGGCACAAGCTTTCAAAAAAGCTTTGGGACTTGGCGGCATCCTCCCTCCTGGGAGACTGGCAAAGTTTAGAGGCAGCCCACAAAGAAGTGGTGAACCATCTCTTGGTGAATGGTTGGAAGAGTTTGATGAAGCAACTAACGGCATCGGTCTCAACGAATCAGAGAAGGCTAAAGTGTTCTTGGATCATCTAGTCGGGGCGGCAAAAGACGAAATCATGTGCTTGCCGGGAAGCTCAAAAGGGAAACTAAAGGAAATGAAAGACGCTTTGCGATTGTGCTTCAGTCAGAACCAAAACTCACATTCCTTGAGTAGCATCTTCTTCAGTCGTACACAACAAGAAGACGAGACACTCGCAGATTTCAGTCGCGCCCTCAAAAAGCTGTATGGCCGGATGGAGAACGCAGCTGTATCTCAAGAAGAATCAGAGGCGCTGAAGAAATTGAAGGATAAGTCACTCTGCGAACAGTTCACACAAGGGGTGAGAGAAGTCTGGGTGAAAAGAGAACTTCGCAGGATTCTTCTTTCCAAAGAAAAAGAGAACTTCGAAGAAATGCGGAAGGAAGCTCTGTTGCTCTTTCAGGATACAACTGAACTTACCAGGAGAGCCCGTGTGAGAGAAGCGGTAGTCGAAGAGTACGCAGTTCAGCCCTCAGCTCCGAAACTGACTGATGTTCTGGACCAACAGAAGCATCTCATCCAAGAACTCGTCTACATGAGAGAGGAGATGTCTGGCCTTCGTACCATGGTGCAAGATTTGAAGTCCCCAAATAGACCACAACGCAAGCCATTGTCCGAGATCGTCTGCTACAGATGCAAGCAGAAGGGACATTACAAGAGTTCCTGTCCCTAGTCCTCCGCCTCCGGATATGGATCGTCCCAGGCCACACAAGCAAGTACGTCGGAAAACTAGATTACTCTGTTGTTGCGGGCAAAACAACAGAGACTGACACCCCTATGCCCATGGCTGAGATGAACAAAGTACACATTAATAAAGGGAACATTGACTGTAGTCAGGATAGATGCGGGTCAAAATCTTTACAGGAATTGCTGATTTCTCCGAGCCCAAGGGTAGAAGCGGAGATAGGAAATGTAAAGATTGGATGCATACTTGATACAGGTGCAGAAGCTTCTCTCATACCAAGTCAAGTCTATCACTCGAGGTTAGAAGCGTTAGGTCCAATTGGAAAACTAGAATCCTCCGTCAAGATTGTCGGCGTGGAAGGATGTGGAATTCCAGTGGAAGGATACGTTAAAGCTCCAGTGAAAGTTGGAAATCATCACGCCATGGTCGGATTTCTAGTTGTGCAGCAGGAATTAATACCTGGGACAAGACAAGAAGAATTTCCTATTCTACTAGGATGCAATGCCCTACGTATACTTCTCGGTAAAGAACACCATACTGATGATCTGAATATGACATTTCAAAGCATGAAGTTTTTCCCGAAAGATCAGAAAGTCAGACGAAATGCATCCGCCAAAAGAAACATCATCACAGATGCGGTACTGGAAGTAATCCCTCCAAACTCAATCAAACCTCTTAGATGTACTTTTGACATTGACGTACAGGATGCGGAAGGACTGTGGTTGATAGAATCAACGGGACAAGATGCAAACCATCCTTGTCAGGTAGTGGAAGGATGCGTACCTGGGAAGGGAATGCTTAACATACTCGTTATCAACGATGCTGAACATGAAGTTGTTTTACAACCCCACACTTCTTTAACTACCGCCGTTCAGCTGGAGACGCAAGAAGAAGTCATCACTCGCACAAATGAAGAAACAATTGAAGTGAATGTTTCTGAGGTTTTCGTTGAACATTTTACACCTTACGATACCACTGACTCCATGACGATGAGTAGGACGACGCGAGACGATCCACCAGTTCACACAGAATCTGACAGCAATGTAAAGGAGCCAACTCGTACGAACACGTTTACGTTTCCTGACGGTAACACCATCGATTTACCAGATGGCGTCACTCTAGATTCACTGAGTTACGAAGAAGCTTGCATAGTAGCGAAAATGTTGCATGACAACAAAAGTGCCTTTTCATCAGATGACTTTGACCTCGGATGTTGCGATCTCATTCGACATGAGATAAAATTAACTAGTGAAAGGAACATCCGATTACCATACAGGAGAGTCCACCCTCATCAGATGGAAGAGGTCAAAAACCTACTTCAAGACTTACTAGACAGAAAAATCATCCGCCCTTCGTCAAGCCCCTACGCCAGTCCGGTAGTACTTGTAAGGAAGAAATCAGGAGCGCTCAGACTTTGCATTGACTACAGACAATTAAACGCAATCACGATCAAGGATTCATTCCCTCTTCCGAAGATCGATGATAGTCTAGAAGCTATGACAGGAGCGAAGTATTTCACGTCTCTCGACCTATCTCATGGATATTTTCAATTAGCCATGCATGAAGATTCCATTCCCTTAACGGCTTTTCGAGTGCCCTGGGGACTCTACGAATTCGTGCGTCTCCCACAAGGACTGTGCAATAGTCCAGGAACATTCCAACGCGTTATGGAACAGATTTTTGGGGACATGAATCTTCAGAAGTTAATCTTGTATTTGGATGATGTCTTGATCTTTTCGAAGACATTGGAAGAACATGGTGTCTACGCTGAATGAAGTTTTCAAACGGTTGACAGCAAACAGACTCAAGCTGAAGGGAAAGAAGTGCAAACTGTTTCAAACAGAGGTTGAACATCTTGGTCACGTCGTAAATGCCGATGGAATTACAGTCAATCCCGACAAGGTCACACGGATTCAAAATTGGCCAATCCCAAAGTCA
This sequence comes from Heliocidaris tuberculata, assembly GCA_025618425.1. NCBI lineage: Eukaryota > Metazoa > Echinodermata > Echinoidea > Camarodonta > Echinometridae > Heliocidaris > Heliocidaris tuberculata. Next base: position 48,271,159 of record CM046834.1, on the reverse strand, counting down.
GCCAAAGAACTGAGCTCATTTCTTGGACTTGCCTCATACTACAGAAGGTTCGTGCCAGGTTTTGCCAAAGTAGCAGCACCTCTGCATCAACTAGTGGGGAAGAAAACGCCACGTGGCAAGGGACATAAAAAGCAAAGTTATGCCCAGATTGAAAACCCACAGACTGACAAATTCCAATGGACAGATGAAGCTCAGAACTCTTTCCAAGCTTTGAAGAATTTGTTATCATCTCCACCTGTACTAGCGTATCCGAAGTTCAATCAGGAGTTCTTTGTAGAAGTAGATGCATCTCTCAAAGGACTTGGAGCATGTTTCCTGCAAGCTGACGAAGAAGGTAATCTACATCCAATCGCATATGCGAGTCGAGGACTCCGTGGAGCAGAATGTAGATACCCTGACTTCTCAAGTTTCAAGATTGAATTACTAGCTTTGAAATGGGCAGTTACTGAGAAGTTTAGAGGATACCTCCAATACTCAAAATGTACAGTATTGACTGACAATAACCCTCTTATACATTTGCAAACAGCACAACTAGGATCAACTGAACAAAGATGGGCAGCACAATTAGCTCCATTCAACATCAAGATATAGTACAAGCCTGGACGCCTGAACACTTGCGCAGACGCTTTGAGTAGATGCCCCGCAAATGATAATGATGACGTCATCGCCTCGATTGGTGCAGTGACAAATTGTACTGTTCTTCCTACAGAACTACATGCATGTACCAGTGAATCAAACACGTCTTGCAAGGAACCAAGTATGAATGATTCATCAATGGCTACATTATTTCCTTCCTACACGCATGCCCAACTAGCCTCCATGCAAAGAGCCGATGAATCTGTCAGTGTAGTATTGAACTGTGTAGAGAGCAATTGGAAATCAGGAGATGAAATTCCACCCTCTTCCCCAACAGAAGTCAAAGGATGGTTGAAACAGTTTTCGAAATTGACTGTGCACAAAGGAGTCCTGTATCGCCAAGTCACAGATCCAGATACTGGTCCATACAGACAATTATTGATTCCCCGATGTCTTCGCTCAAAGATGCTGGAACACGCTCATGATCAATGGGGACACCAAGGTGTCAACAGGACAACAGGGATACTCAAGACAAGATGTTTCTGGCCTGCACTACAACAGGATGTTAAAGCATACGTGAAGAAATGCTTCACCTGTAGAGTGACGAAGACACCCATCCCCACAATTCGAATCCCGAGAAGACATCTCATTGCGTTTCAGCCAATGGAGTTACTCGCTATAGACTTTCTGAAACTAGATCAAGGCAAAGGAGGCTATGAAGATGTACTCATCATGACTGATGCTTTCACGAAATTCGCACAAGCAGTACCTTGTAGGAATCAAACGGCACCAGTAGTTGCACGTGTCCTGCACGATAATTGGTTTGTACACTACGGAGTCCCTCTGCGAATACATTCAGATCAGGGAAAGAACTTTGAAAGTGATCTGATCCGAGAACTCTGTCAGTTATACAATATTACGAAATCGAGGACCACACCGTACCACCCTCAAGGTAATGGACAAACAGAACGATTCAATCGTACATTGTGTGGTATGATCAGATCTCTTCCCCCGACAGATCGGAAGAAATGGCCTGACCTGATCAGTGATATAGTGTTTCTCTACAACAGCACACCACATCGAGTAACAGGGATGACACCATTCAGACTACTGTTTGGAAGAGAACCTTATACCCCTCTTGACCAACTTCTGTCAAATGTTGACCTCTCCTGGGACGATGATTTTGTTGACCAGCAAGCGAAGAATCTACAATGTGCTCATGAATGTGCGAGAAAACACATCCAAAAACTTCAACAAGCGGAGAAGAAAAATGACACTCAAACAAGGAGCATGCCACTACCAGTTGGTTCGAGAGTACTACTGAAACAGTGCTCTTTTGATGGACGTCACAAACTGGCAGATAAGTTTCATCGATCTCCTTTTGTTGTAACAGATGTGAATGAGCATCAAGATGTTTATGCCATCCGACCTCTACTCGGCGGATCAACGAAATGGGTATACAGGAAACTCCTCATCGCCGATCCAAGGGAGGAACCCTTTAGGATGGAAGACAAAGATAATGATGACCTCCCCGCAGGAGATCTAGAATTAAACACGGACAATGATATCGTTGATGCTGAAGTTTTCGACGACGTTCCAACATGGTATCTAATACCTCGACCGGAGGATGGGCATTATCAGTCTTGCCGAAGATCAAAAAGGTTCAATAAGGGACAACATTCAAACCCCTTTCATATGCCAAGACCAGCTGTCAATCATCCATAGAAAGATTATAAGGAGAAACACATTTTCCTTTTATATTCTGTTGAGGTGTTTACGTTTATGAATAGTCTTCATTATTCCTACTTTTGTTATGTTTGATTAATCATTTATTATTTACACGAGGTCGTGTAACAAATTCGCGGGGAAGATGAGATGATAAAGTTGAGAATATGGTAAAAATGCTATAGATAGTTTGTTTAAATGTCATACATGTCATTTCGTTTTTTTACCCATTCGTGCCATTACATTCAATCTGTAAAGCGGGGAACTGTACAAAAAATGTATTGTATAGATTACGCAATTTGCAAGTCTATGAAACGGTTATTGAAGTAAACTTCTAAACCGTTCGCTCCCGAAAGCAGGGAAATAATTAGTATTGAACTACGAAATGTTTTCTATTGATGTTTTCATAATATCTCTCCATACACTACTTTTCAAAATGATGGAGATTATTCTTTATGTCATGATTGGAACAATATACTTTATAACTCCGTAACAGGTAAGCAGTCGCTCGCAGAAGCGGGGAAGTTCAAAACATTATTTTTATATTTGTATGTATAATATGTTCATGGATGTGACTGCATCTCGCATTTACATGGATCTGTAAATCATTCGCTTCCAGAAGCGGGGAAGACGGGAAGTTGCTCAAAATTGTACTTTGTATAATGTTTGATGTTTTGATTTGTAGTAATTTCAAAATGTCAGCTTTTATGTGTCAGATACTTTAACAATGTGTAAAGAAGAGAATGAGTATCTTCATGGTTATGATAAAGTATGATATATCTTGATGTATTATAAAAGTGGAAGGTTAAATGCAATGTATATAACGCCGCTCGAATATGTATTATTCCACTTTAACCAGGTTTTATTTCAGTCTCGTCATTCTTTTATTTTGTATTTGATGATATAATGTTCAGAATAGGTATTTTTATCGTATGTATATAAATAAGAGTTGATTTGTATAATTTGATTATATAACACGGGTCGTGTGTATATAATCGCGGGGAATTTGTGGTAATGAGATTGTTACGTAATAATAATGAATTACCTTTGTTACGCATCTTTGCCATCAGCGCGTTTTTGGCGCCAAGCAACCACCTGCGCGTTGTTAACAGAAGATGCGTTGCGATGTCAACGATGTTCATCATCGTTTTGTTTTGCCAAGCTCAGCTTAGAAAAGAAAGATTTTGGTGCACCAGCTTGTTGTTGCAAGCCTGAGCTTGAGAGTTTTTTGCTAATGTCAATACTTTGAATTTGGTTTATTTTGGAATCAGCTACCGACCGTCAACATTGTTACTTTGAGTTTGATGGATGCTTCTATTTTCAATTCCCCTGTTTAAGACAGATCGCTTGGGGCTGTTTGTTTACTTGAAAATAAATACCATCATGATACTGCTCACATCACTGCGTATACACGTATCGTAATTTCGTTTTTTTACCCATTCGTGCCATTACATTCAATCTGTAAAGCGGGGAACTGTACAAAAAATGTATTGTATAGATTACGCAATTTGCAAGTCTATGAAACGGTTATCACTGAAGTAAACTTCTAAACCGTTCGCTCCCGAAAGCAGGGAAATAATTAGTATTGAACTACGAAATGTTTTCTATTGATGTTTTCATAATATCTCTCCATACACTACTTTTCAAAATGATGGAGATTATTCTTTATGTCATGATTGGAACAATATACTTTATAACTCCGTAACAGGTAAGCAGTCGCTCGCAGAAGCGGGGAAGTTCAAAACATTATTTTTATATTTGTATGTATAATATGTTCATGGATGTGACTGCATCTCGCATTTACATGGATCTGTAAATCATTCGCTTCCAGAAGCGGGGAAGACGGGAAGTTGCTCAAAATTGTACTTTGTATAATGTTTGATGTTTTGATTTGTAGTAATTTCAAAATGTCAGCTTTTATGTGTCAGATACTTTAACAATGTGTAAAGAAGAGAATGAGTATCTTCATGGTTATGATAAAGTATGATATATCTTGATGTATTATAAAAGTGGAAGGTTAAATGCAATGTATATAACGCCGCTCGAATATGTATTATTCCACTTTAACCAGGTTTTATTTCAGTCTCGTCATTCTTTTATTTTGTATTTGATGATATAATGTTCAGAATAGGTATTTTTATCGTATGTATATAAATAAGAGTTGATTTGTATAATTTGATTATATAACACGGGTCGTGTGTATATAATCGCGGGGAATTTGTGGTAATGAGATTGTTACGTAATAATAATGAATTACCTTTGTTACGCATCTTTGCCATCAGCGCGTTTTTGGCGCCAAGCAACCACCTGCGCGTTGTTAACAGAAGATGCGTTGCGATGTCAACGATGTTCATCATCGTTTTGTTTTGCCAAGCTCAGCTTAGAAAAGAAAGATTTTGGTGCACCAGCTTGTTGTTGCAAGCCTGAGCTTGAGAGTTTTTTGCTAATGTCAATACTTTGAATTTGGTTTATTTTGGAATCAGCTACCGACCGTCAACATTGTTACTTTGAGTTTGATGGATGCTTCTATTTTTGATTCCCCTGTTTAAGACAGATCGCTTGGGACTGTTTGTTTACTTGAAAATAAATACCATCATGATACTGCTCACATCACTGCGTATACACGTATCGTAATTTCGAGCCCACAACAATAATATATATATATATATATATATATATATATATATATATATATATATGTTATTTCCTTACAATTATTTATAATGATATTATTCTAATGTATACATGTATCTCAAAGCATTCGCTTGGATCCAGCTGCAGGCATGCGGCTTGTCTTTGTTCAAAACTCACCTGCCCCCGACAAAGGAATTAATAGTAAGGTTGAAGATTTGTCAATCTGTCGGTCAATTGAATCTGGTGTCGCCTAAATCACTGGCCCGTCTCCGTGGTCTAGTGGTTAAGGCATTGGCGTTCTAAGCGAACGACCCGGGTACGATTCCCGGCGGAGACATTTTTTTAACCTTTGCAAAAATTTCAAAAAGGGAGGACAGCTCTGGGGGAGCTTTGATTTAAGCTACGCAACCATTATTTTCTCATTTTCATTTCTCACTATATATATATATATATATATATATATATATATCTGGTTTGGTCTATCTTAGCGTAAAGTGCTCAATGTCTACGCAGAGCAATGAATATTATGGTATAAGACAAACAAATGGAGCATGGCTTAGGCCGCTCATCAGGCAAGTGATAGCTTCTTTAAAATTACATGATTACTCTACTATACATGTGTACAAATACGTTCAAAATGAGGTATTGACTACAATGGTGGTTACTCATGGGTGAAGGGGGCTATTGTAGATAAGTCCTCGGCCCCCTTGAAAATAATATTTAAAAAATAAAGCCAGTTTCCCTCCCCCTGAGAAAATGAATCTTTCTCTCTTTCTCTCTTTCTCTTCCGTGTGTAATATTTCGAGAATATATGCCGTCTTGAAGTTTAAACAGTAAGATCCACACAACTTGCTAAGCATAAGGACCTATACCATGATAAAGCTGAATATCTCCTCTATTTCATGGTGTAATCAGCTAAGAATATGAAATGTCTTGCGAACATCTATAACACTTTTTTCTTCAGAACTTCATTATTGAGTTACCCGAAGCTCCACAATACCATACGGGCGCTGTAATGCGGAGTGTAATATTTCGAGGATATATGTGCCGAATTTAAGTTTAAACAGTAAGATCCACACAACTTGCTAAGCATAGCGACCTATACCGTGATAAAGCTGAATATCTCCTCTATTTCATGCTGTAAACAGCTAAAAATATGAAATGTCTTGTGAACTTCTGTAAGGCCCTGTCTGTAACACTTGTAATACTAGCTTGATTCATTTTGAATTGAGCGATGTTCTTCGCCGGAAGTACGGTTTTCGAATTCTCTCGCGAAAGCAATAAATTTCGCATTATTACTTTGAAATTGCAATAGTTTGGCCCATGCTATTTAAGATGTAACGAAGGCTATTTTTAGACAAATTTTCTTCCTCCATAGATTCCAAATTTAGTAAATGAATGGTATTACATGATTTTTTAAATATTTTTCTGTTTTCAGTTGGACGTTTCGGCGACACCCTAATTGGTCGCCGACCTTGTGGTCGCCATGCCAGATTCAAGGAGCGAAATGTAGTGCGCTAGCTTTATTTTTCTCCCTGACATGGTTGCCTTTCTTGTGCCTGAAAAATGTCCAACGAAGGTAATTTTCATCTTTTATCTCTCAAAAATAAAGCTCTATGGAAAGTTATTTTTACATTCATATAATACAATTATCATATGTACGAAAATGTCTCGTTTACATAGATCTAGATTAAAAATTATGTTTTTCGTGCCGTCGTTATTGCAGTCCGGTGTGATCATATTGATGTCTTGTTCTGATAACAATTTTTCACAAAGCTAGATAAGATAGACCTATAGAGATAGGCACTCACACTTAATATTGGAGATTATTATTGGAGATAACCTCGCACCTCGCACTCTGTACCTTCATGCCGTGAGCAATTGCCTCCCATAGGCAAGTGTGTGATATCTTGCCCATATGTGTGTAGGAGGGGAGCAAGATCACTGACAAAAAACAGCCTGTAAATTTCACTTGATCAAGCCGATAAAGATCCTATCAAAGCACTCATAGCGACTTTACTATACCTAGTGTGTAGACTCTAGGCAGTCATCCACCTCGACACTTTCAAAACACCACTGCACAAAAGTCACCAACATTCACTCATAATCAGCATTTAATTTACAAAAAACGACACCAACATATTCATGAAATACAATAAATTCAACTCACCGATGTTGGAAAAGATAATTCCAAAAATGAAATCCGTAATTTACTGTCACTTCTGGCGAAACGGGGTATCGCAAGTCATCGTGTACATTTCCTGATCGCCGCGAGCGCTGACATCTCCCGCTAAAAAATTCGGTCGTTAAAAGTTCGGTTCCTATCACGCACATGTAAGTCCCGATTTTCCGTGTGTGCGATCGTAGAGATCGATGTGCACGCGATACCGAGTTTCATTGTGGACAAAAAAATTTTGGCCGATTTAGTCTAAAAACATCAGCAGCAGGAAAACAACTTGCGATCGCGAAAAAAATTGGCGGGGATTTCATAGGTTTTGGACATGATTTTGACTTTGGATTTTGCTGGAAATATCAGAAGTTCTTCCTAACGACCATTTAAGGTAGGAGTGAGATTTTAAAGAGCTGAATTTGAAAGAAAGTATTTTAAATATTTATCTAATTTTTCCCCCCATACCTTAAGTACATGCGATAGAAAATGACTAGTATTTTTGCATTCGTTCCGCGTAGTGGTCAATATGACCACTATAGTATTACGTGGTGTGTATCAAAGGATCTGACATGAAATTAGATATTAGGAGGAAGTAATTTCTCAAAATTTTGCCGATTATATTGGTGTTTTTACCTCTTCAACTTAGAGGTCGTAACAGGCCAAAATTGACACAGCCCCATATAGTGATGGTCCCGTGAGTGGGAGATAGGCATTTAGCCACTTATACATGTATGGTAGTGGATCCAGTTTCCGAACACTTTTCAGAAAATCAACAATAGCAAATAAAATATCAAACAAATATCTGTCAAAACTTACATAATGAATGCTCAAAGTCCTACAGAAAAAGAAGTTGATGGAATTTTAAAAAGACAACGTAGATTTAATACGATATTCCCTTCCGAGCGAACCCCTTCCCAACGATGTGGCGTTTTGGTCCCTTGACAAGGATATTGTATTTCCGAACGTGCCCCATGTGAGAAATTTCCTCATTATGCTCAGTCTAATCAACAAAATATTACGCACACACTTTTTGTTATCACTCGTAGTTGGCAGGTCGATCGAGCGTTAGGAACGGATCGGTCGTGAGGTCTTTGAAATCGGCAGTTTTAGGTTAAAGTTTCATTCAAAATAGAGATATTTTTCAGAATAAGGGATTTTTCTATCAATTATTTAATTGTTTTCATAAAAAATAAGATATTATTTACGTTTTTTTAGGCCTCATTTTATGATCTGCTGCCCTCTGTTCTCTGTGTCAAATAGTGTGGAGAACTTGCGCGTAGTCCCACGCGTATGAAAGGTTAAGCCATTTTAATGTGCCTAACTTAATAACTCTACACGTTTGGTAATACCATCCTGTTCGGAAATACAATGCTTGACTATACAAGATTATCTGAAGATAGGCATTTAGCCTATCTCCAATCTCCAATAACCTCGCATAAGTGTGAGTGGGCATTTAGTTACATACGGTCACTCATAATATACATTATACGAGGTTATTCTTAAGAATAAGATAACCTCGTACTCCAGAGACGTTATTGTGGCAGATTTGAATGTATACTCCCTTGCAATTCCAAGGGTTTATTCCCTATTTTCCTGTATTTATACACTCATAGGCCCTTGCCTATGTGGAATGCCGGCTAACTCGGCACTAGGGCGAAGTTGGCCCTACCAGAAATTTGAGGCCGAGTTAGCCCAGAGAGGTTGAATCGATCATGAAATACAAATCCGTAAGGTTTCTTTTTTAATAACTAAATACTAGCTAATAATACGTTTTTAACCGTTTTTTGATAGAATTGTATGAAATATATATTTTGAAGATAATCTTGCAATTTTCTTGAGCTAATATCATATCATAGTGACATTTTAGGCAGTTTAATCACAATTCACAGCTCGCATTCGCAATCGTCGTGGGTTGCACTCACTGACTCAGTGACTGGGTTGGGTATCTGGAGATATATTTTGATGAATGAATTACTGTAAAATTCTGTAGATATTAATCATGTCTGAAACATAAACTGAAACTAACAACCGTTCATTTGATTGTATTAACATTACTTCCATAAATTCTTGATGGATAACATTTTTCTACTGACTGAGGTTTTGCAAAATGTGTGTCGGACTCCGAGTCCATGCAAACAAAGTTACATATACGCACAGCGATTGCGAGCTGTGTCGTGTGATTAAACTGTCTAAAATGTCACTTTTACATCATGTTACATCAAGAAAATTGTAAGATTATCATCTGAGTATTTCATACAATTCTCTCAAAAAGAATGGTTAATAAACATATTCTTAGCTAGTAATCACAACAAAACTTTACACATTGCTATTTCATGATTGATTTAAATCCTCCGGGCTAACTCGGCCTCACTTTTCCCATAGTGCCGAGTTCGCCCTAGTGCCGAGTTAGCCCAACCCCCCTATGTGGGACTGTGTCCAACATTCACTGTTGCAGCAGTCAAAAACAGACAACAAAATTGCTCTAAGCATGTGAAGCAAGATTTAATTTTCTTAAATTTGCTAGATTACCTGATTCAGGGACTCAACTCTTACTGTGCCACAAATTTGGGGATTCAGAATTGAAAGTGAAATTTTAAATAATTATTTTCCTCTCATGTATGAATAATCTAGACTGGAAAAAGGCCTGCTGATACACACAAAAGCTATTGAAGCCTATTCACCCGTAAAAGCTAGTCTGGAATACAAGGTTGTCTTCAGATAAGCTTGTACATTTTGTATAAGTGGTATTTATATGAACTCACTTATACATGTAGATTCTACAAGCTTATCTGAAGATAACCTTGTACTCCAGTCCAGGTAGACCATGGGCCGAGGCCTGTTTTCTTGCTTAGTTTTCGAGTTCCGTGGTCCATCTCTGGGAAGTACCTAAAAATGTGCTAGATATGTTCAAAACATGTACCTGAAACAGGAATGACATGTTCCCACGTTTGAAACTTGGGCATTAAGTAGAAATGGCAGAAAACAAAGAAAAAGTAAAGAATTGGTTGCTAGGGACATTTTGACCTTAGCAACCATGAAAGAGAGAGGTATTTCTTCGAATATTTTGCATCAGATATAGTCATTAGACACAGAGATGGTATTTTGAGCAATGTGATGTCATGTAATGATGGTCAATCATATAAAATCTAATTTGCATATTAATTAATACCTTATAGTAAGTTATCCTTATAGAAACCAAGTATACATGTATGTGATCAAATGTCTCATGAAATGATCAGTGTAATCAGACATAGAATCAGATGTATTTGCTTTGCCTGAAGGGAGGACAGTGTCTGTCTGCTGCCCTATACCCCCACGTCCACCCCTCCCCACCCTAATCAGTTCACCCATCAGCCCCCCCCCAAAAAAAAAAACAAACAAAAAAACCCAAAACACACACACACACACACACACATGTACATCCATGAAGTTAAAACAACAAAAATGAAGACGGTGTATCACACAAAATAAGCAAGATGTTTTCTATCCAAATTTTCATAATGTGCCCATTTTGTTTTTTCTTTTACACACAGCCATCCTTGTCACACATAATGATCTACTTGCACATATGCGGGCAAGCCCCCCCCCCCCCCCCCCCCAAGTTATACTAAACAATTGGCCTATAATGAATCCCACAATCAGCAAGATGTTTTCAATTTAAATTTCATACTGTGCCCATTCTCTTTTTTAAATTTACACACAGCCATCATTGTCACACATACAGATCTACTTGCACATGTACTGGCAAGCCCCCCCCCCCCCCCCAGTTAATACTGAATAATTGACCTAATAATGAAAATAGAATAAATGAATACGAGAGATATTAAAAGTGTTTGAGGTGTACAAATTAAAAGGCCTCTGAAGGTTAATCTCCTGTTTATCCTGGATACAAGCACATACCCCTGCACCCCCCCCCCCCAGCACTTTTCATGTATTCCTTTTAATCATTTGTTATCCTGTTCTCTTAATATGTATCACCTTATTTCTCTCTCTCACTCTGTGACCTTACATATGAAAAACAATGCAGGAATATAAGCATGACACATAACTGTATATTCATGTTGCATGTATATTTTAATTTTTAATAAAATTCACTGTTGGATACTTGGATTTACAAACACTCTTGATACAATTCAAACCAGTCTTTACGTTCATGTAGTTTGTATTAGCATCAAACAAGTACATGTGCGTAGGCCTGTATATATATATAAAATCACATTTTGCACAAAGTGTTCAACAAAGCTTGAACATTTTACTTTTCTCAGCAAGTAGTGATGTATTTTATTTATTCATGATTAAATGTGATCATGTCTGCCAAATTAATCAGGTAACCATTGTAACTTCTAAGCCCATGAATTGTACTTCCCTAGTATTTTTGAAGTGTAAAACTCCTACTCTCAGGTGCATTGAAAACCACTTCCAAAGTGAATGATTACTACATCTCATACCCCTAATTTTGGAGCACATCAGCAAAAAGTACATCTCAGTAACAGTCAATAACTATGTACATGTACATCAGAGATTTCACATCTGGCCTAAAGTATAGCAACTTCATGGTCCTGATTAGAAAGCTGTCTATTCTTGAAATTCGCTTCCATCTCATTCATTCAAACTTAAAAACAGAGACATGGATTGTCCCTATTTAAAAGATTTACATATAGATTAACCTTGAATTTGACATGTATTCAAAATCATACAAAAAAGATTCTTAGTACATTGTTATTGTCAGAATATTCAATCCATTTCACTGTACTTGAGAAAGGCTTAAACTTGTTATCCAATTCGCACTCACAGAAAAATACAGAACATTGCATTATTTATCATTTTAGGATATTTTACTGCTCCCACTACAAATACATGTAGTAACACATGATTCCACACAAAATTACAAAATTATAAGATAGATGGACTAATGACTATGAGAGGGCATATGAATCATGAAAGCTAATATGCAGAATCACGGTATTCCACACAATATGGAAATGCTTGTGAGAATAACTGGCTGAAAAATTGTAACTTTCAAAATTGGGATAAAACATGTAACACGTGTTTTGAAAAATTCTTTCTTAAGGTATTATGTGTTATGAGTGCAGCTCATCTGCATATTAACTGAAAAACATACGACTTTACATTTTTTTAAAAATTTGTTCTCGCAAATAGGATTAACCAGACCATTTTGCGAGTGGTTAAATTTTAGATTGGGTAATCAACAAGCAGCAATGATATTATACATGTACTTTTGCAAGGTGAGGGGGTGAATTAGCACAGCCTGCATTACATACAGCCACGCTGCGCTAGTATGTATGAATGTTGCCAATATTTCAGCATGTTGTTAAATTCGTGAATATAAACCCCCTGCAGAATATATGGCATATACAGAAATTTCTGTAATTTTAATACATGTACTTCACGGCCCTTCCCCGCTCCTACTTCTGCAATTGATTTACAGAAATGTTCATATGACTGTTAATAGTTCTTCTCAAGACCTGCTTCTTTGTCCTTTGGGAGGAATCTTGTGTAGTTCTGGTAGGAGGTGAAGTATGGCTGAAGTGATATCTCATATTCAAAGCAAGAAGGTCTTTCAGACAAGTCTTGAGCAGAATCGTCTCATCTTTGCTCATTTCTGCAGCTTGTACCAGCTTACCTGCATAAATTGTTTCTCTTTCGTTCTTTTTCTTGTGAATTGTTTATCCACTGTTTTGTCCCTTTTTCCATATGATGCACTGGACAGGAAGAACATGGTGAACCCTTGGCTAAAAATATCATTCACATAGCCTCAGTCATAGTTGTCGGACCTTCAAATGTGGCTCCATTACTGCTTCCGTCTCGCGTGGAATATCGATGGTCCTTGTGGCTGGGAGCATTGTTTTCAAAGACTATTAAAAAAAGAAACAGAAAAATATAAGAGATTTAATGCCATTTGCTCTTGTATATAAAAATGAAATACAATACACTATTTGATTTAAAAACATATTAAATCTAATCACCTTCTCCTACATTAATGTATATTGAACTTTTGAAGTGGAAATTAAGTCCCCATAGCATACTGCCGGGAGTGGGGGGGGGGGGGGGGGGCTATTTTAACGATAACGCTGATTGGTCACAATGTGATAAGGTCTATCTATAGATTGTCTTCTCCCAATAATTTTAGTATTTGTTAATATTGTAAAATAGGACATGCCATTCATTCACTTAGCATAGAAGTACTTCATTGCCAGCTTACCTAATTCAGGGACTCTTCAACTCTTACTATGCTACAAATTTGAGGTTTCAGAGTTGAAAGTGAAATTTTAAATTGTATTTTCCTCTCATGTATGAATGTTCTAGAATGGACCATAGCCTGTTAACACACACAAAAGCTATTGAAGCCTATTCACCTGTAAATGCTATTGTGGAGTACAAGGTTACCTCCAGATAAGCTTGTCCATGTACTATAAGTGATTAATTGTATCGATAAATCTACTACATGTATAAACTATAAAGTATAATCATGCATAGCTTTGCTAGAAAGTGACTGCTTAGTTCATAATAAAAATGGGTGTTTAGACATTCATATTTTCATAATGAGACAGTCTACCTACAATGTTGTGATATCCTAATAAGGAAATGATTATTTGTGGGTAAATTCAACTGATTTTTTAGATAAGCCCACTCAAAAAGTCAACTAAACTAAAGGAGTCAATCCACAACACAAATACCAATGCATGGGACTGGTAGTTGAAAAGTTGTGCCCACAGTTAATGCAAATAAAACCTGGTGAAAATTTGACTGTTCATAATAATGCTTTCCCCCAAAACACAAAAACATAACACTAATCAAATACCTTCATGTCTGCTCTTTCTTGCTTCTTCCTGGCCCTCTCAATCTTAGTTTTGTTGGTGAATCGCTTGATTCAATGGTCATGGTGTAAGATGCTCTGTGTGGCAGACATGGTACATGCACACAAACACTCAGAGTACAGGGGCTGTGATTGGCCATTTGCACTCAGGTCTCTAATAGCCCAGCTGTGATTGGTCACTTAAGGACCAGATATGACATCATCTTTGCAGGAAAGCTGTCTGCTCATTGTAGCAACTTTATATCAAAATTGTGAAAATATGCCCAAAACCTGCAAATGGGAACATTCACCACTGCTCTTAGATATATGTCCATTAATCATTTATGACAAAATAAAGTACTTCCCAGAGATGGACCACGGAACTGAAGAATTTTGAGGCTCGGCCCATGGCCTAAGGGGCCTGTTTCTCGAAACCGTCATATGTCTAAGTTCTTGACTAAGTCAGGGCTAGTTCTCTAGTTGTCCGCTACATGTTTCACGAAGCCATCTTTACCAAGATGCACAACAACTTCCTGACTAAGGACTTATGACGCCTCCAACCCTGTCATATCTTTTCTAGTCGACGTACAGCGCCATCACATGTTATTTATTGGGTAGATTATGGTCGGCAAAAAGGGCTCAACATACTTTTACAACTTTTTCAAAATTATATTTCTATTCATTTACTTTATCTGGAATTTATCCATGTTTATATTATGAAAATTATATGACAATATGCAGTGTTTCTACTAAAGGCTTGTCTCCACTGAACTACTACAGTGAATCAACACTCTTTCACCATTCTAATTGATAAACATACAAAAAACAAAGCAGTTTGATTGAGGTCATTTCAGTACGAAAGGAATTTTTTTTGCAAAATCATGAAAATAAAGAAAACCAAAATCAAAACGAAACAATAATAGACTGCTAGGCCTATATCAAAATGAGGTGGGATAAAAAAATAGAAGTTAATCCAAAACTTGTAAAAATTAATCCCATCATTAGGAACTGAAAACAAAATATTATACTATTGACAAATAAACATTGGGCAAGAACAAAATGCAAGCCTACTGATTACAGCAATGCAAAGTATTATAATCTAGAAAAAAATATAAATTCATAACTGTTGCTAGGTATGTTTTTATATTAAAATGGATGTAGTATGTCTCATAACTTCTGATGGCAAAGCTATTTTACGGTCTTTCATATCTGATCAATTAGCATAAAAATGACGTGCTATACCATAATGAAAATCACATTGTATTTCTTGTATCATGACAAGTTTGCAGGTTATGTGAAAATGAATAAAAGATCTTTATGAATGGTTTCTACAAACATGATAAAGATTTCTTTGATGAACTAAAATCCGACGCGGGAACTGTAATCTGGCACCATAGGCCAGCCATAGTCAAAGGCATATTCTGTGCTTTTCAGACCTATATCAGCGTAAACATAGATTATATCAATATTTGAAATAAATACTTTGAAATATACATGTTTAAACTTATAATATGAAAATTTTTTGTAATTACGATATCATGATCAAGCCTGAAAACATTGTTTAAAACGTTCATAGCATCTTATAAGTACTATGAAAATATATGGGTATATTTTGATAAACTGTCAAATGACGACATCAGGGGTAGCTATCTAAAGTAAAACTGTCTCACCAATCATGAAATCAATAGCTTATAGTTTTCAACTTACAAGTGAATCCATCGTGTTAGTTACATACATGTAATTTAAAAAGTTTTTGGCATCTATTACACCGTTCTTCTATTTAGATATTTTAATCTCCTTATTCATTCAAATATTTGCAGTTTGAGTTAATTTAGCTTTTTGAAATACAGTGTAATTGCAACCAAGGTTACATGTTAGCTATTCTCGCCGATAGTATCGATATCACGAAATGTCATGTCTAGCTAGTAAGCTCTTCGTGAAACAGTTTAGGAAGATCATAGACATCTCCGTAGTTGGCGGATAAAGTTCTGACTGTCCTGTCGTTGGTTTCAAGAAACAGGCCCCAGACTAGCTTTTACGGGTGAATAAGCTTCAATAGCTTTTGTGTGTATCAGCAGGCCTTTTTCCAGTCTAGATCATTCATACATGAGAGGAAAATAATTATTTAAAATTTCACTTTCAACTCTGAATCCCCAAATTTGTGGCACAGTAAGAGTTCAAGAGTCCCCGAATCAGGTAATCTAGCAAATTTAAGAAAATTAAATCTTGCTTAACATGCTTAGAGCAATTTTGTTGTCTGTTTTTGACTGCTGCAACAGTGAATGTTGAACATAGTCCCACATAGGCAAGGGCCTATGAGTGATATGAACTATATCTATATGATATAGACTTATGTTGATATAGACCCTAGACTCATTTCATTTTTGTATCATAATAAAATTGATATTTTAACTTAAAAAGGACAAAAATTTACCAGTTTGCTTTCCCTTCAGCGGAGTTCTCGTAGAAGATGCCTTAGCTGTGGCAACGTTGTCGTAGTTGTTTCGGTACCTTAGCCTAGAATTACAGCCGTTTCGATATAAACTAACGCTGATGGCACTATATAGAAATATATGATCCTGTGGAAGAATTATGGAATGCAAAATATTTTTCCCAAAACGTCTGGAGAACAAAGCTAGATGCCGAATCAAGCTTCTGGGGCACTTTTCCGTGGAAATCTGTGTTTCTATAGTGTCAAGGCAAATTACTATCTCATACTTACATAGTACATTTGTCAGGCGTAAATTGCCGTGTTAAAACGAGATTTGAAAGATACGTTCACCTTACGAGTGCACCACAATATGCACGCATGCTAGCCTAGGTAGCAGGTTGAGCACTCTTTGCATTTCTACTCTTTGCTTCATGTCAAAGGCATATATGCGTACCGTAGATGATTTTAACTTGGCCCAGCGCCCTCTGCTGTATACACGAGGAGCAAGGAAAAAAGTCCTTCAAAATACACATTTCCAGTTAAGTTTCGGAATCAGAAGTCAACATGGAAGAGTTGAAGAGTCTCTGAATCAGTCTGTTTTTGACTACTGCAACAGTGAATGTTGGACACAGTCCCACATAGGCAAGGGCCTATGAGTGATGTACGGTATACATGTACAAGCTTATCTGAAGTTACGCTTGTACTCCACAATAGCTTTTACGGGTGAATAGGCTTCACTAGCTTTTGTGTGTATCAGCGGGACTTTTTCCAGTCTAGATCATTCATACATTAGAGGAAAATAATTATTTAAAATTTCACTTTCAACTCTGAATCCCCAAATTTGTCGGCGGCGGCCGTGTGTTTCTACATGTATGCAGTCCAGGCGAATGCGAGTTCGGCGATTTCTGTATTCGTACACATCAATTTACGTACACATAATAGTACATCACAGCAATCTATGCGGATTTTTGCGGAGGCCGAGGAGAAGGACATTTCGCTGATCCTCAGTATACTTTCAACTAGACCCAGTTTCGTATGCGCACTATTTTGCAGCATCAGCAAAACAGATTTTTCTCCATTGAAACCACTGCCTGACCACCTTTAAATCTTGCTTAGAGCAATTTCGTTGCCTAATTTTGACTGCTGCAACAGTGAATGTTGGACAGAGTGCCACATACATGTAGGCAAGGGCCTATGAGTGGGCAAGGTCCTGTGAGTGGGCAAGGTCCTGTGAGTGGGCAAGGGTCTGTGAGTGGGCAAGGTCCTGTGAGTGGGCAAGGTCCTGTGAGTGGGCAAGGGCCTGTGAGTGGGTAAGGTCCTGTGAGTGGGCAAGGGCCTGTGAGTGGGCAAGGTCCTGTGAGTGGGCAAGGGCCTGTGAGTGGGTAAGGTCCTGTGAGTGGGCAAGGTCCTGTGAGTGGGCAAGGTCCTGTGAGTGGGCAAGGTCCTGTGAGTGGGCAAGGGCCTGTGAGTGGGCAAGGGCCTGTGAGTGGGCAAGGGCCTGTGAGTGGGCAAGGGCCTGTGAGTGGGCAAGGGCCTGTGAGTGGGCAAGGGCCTGTGAGTGGGCAAGGGCCTGTGAGTGGGCGAGGTCATGTGAGTGGGCAAGGTCATGTGAGTGGGCAAGGTCCTGTGAGTGGGCAAGGTCCTATGAATGGGCAAGGTCCTGTGAGTTGGAGATAGGGGGCTTTAATTCATCAGATTTGCTGGGGATGATTTGGAAGGCTTATCCAGGGTAAAATTTTGCGCTCATTCCAAAAATGAATAAGATCTTATTCACCCTACTTGCGACATTTTGGTCATTTTGGCCACTTTTTAACCAAAAATGACCATTTTGGTCAATTCTGATCAGGGGCACTCATAGTCAAACACATACAAGGTTATTTTAAGATAACCTCGTACTCCATACATCTTATATACATGTAGACCGAAAATTCTGTCTCTCGTTCGTTAGCCTCTTATTTTGGTAGGGTCAGCTCTTCACTTAGAGACAGAAACGGGCCTATCACTCTGCTGTGCAAACCGACTACTCGCTGACGCGTAGTTGGAAAAGCTGTACAAAATACCATTTTGTACATTTTGGATTACTTCAAGGAATAACAAGCGAATAAAGGGAGATTCCTCCAAAACTTTGAGTAATGGTGAGTTAGCCACATGGGCTTGATGTTTTATAAAAATTTGACATTGAACATCAAGCCACACAGGGGAAACAATCTCCCGTACGGAGAGACAAGTAAAGAAAAAAATAAGTGGGCAAGGTTCATCCATTTCCATGTACGGTGAACCTTGCAAACCACCTTGGAGTTTACTAAAATCCTCCCCTTTCAGATCATCCAACCACTTCAACGATCGGATCTTGAGAAACGTGAAAGAATTACAATTTGTGGCGTCATCGATATAGATTTATTTTCCTTTCACGTGTAGCTTTTGCTGTGCTGTTAGCATTACAAAGATGGCGTGATCGGCATGCAATATGCGCTGTAGATGAACGGACTACAAGGCAGAGCAACGCTGAGTGGTTCCGACGCGGCATGCTAAATTTATTTGTTTAAATATTTTGCACCCTCGCAGACGGCAGTATATACGGTACGCGTGCAAGATATTAGATTCAAGATATTTGTAATAGGCTGACAATTATCTACATGATTATAGGCTAATATTTGTTGCCTTTCATTCCTCTTTAATGTTAAACCCAATTGCTGCTGTGACCCTTGGCAAGGCCTTGGCCGCATACATTGCATTGCCATTGGATGAGTGACTCACTCACACATCTATAATACCAGGGGGTGTTTCATGAAGCTGTTCGTAAAGTTACGCATGACTTTACAAATGACTTAAATATGACAAGCCAAATGGGATGCTCAATTATTTTTAACTGCATCATCTTAAGTTGAACTGTGCAGATGTAGATTAAAATTCTTATTATAACAAACATTTTTAATGCAAAATATATTTTTTGCCATAATTTGATTGAGGTTGTTGGAAATACAGTCACATTTTGTTAAAACATCAGGAAAAACTTTGGGCATCCTATATGGCACTTCATATTCAAGTCGTTCGTAAAGTCATGCGTAACTTTACGAACAGTTTTATGAAACACCCCTCAGGCTATTTAAAGTAGGCTTGTAAAGTTGTAATAGTAAACAAAATATAAACCGTGCTCACTCCTGCAATGCATAAGGTCTAACATTGACCATAAACGGTATTGACTAGATGTGGCTCTGGTGAAGAGAAGAGTGAAGCAAGGAAAGGAGAACATTAGACTGGAACAGATTGGTGAAAGTTTGAATGCAATCAGACAAGCAGTAATTAAATTCTGAAAGTTGTAATCACTATAATATGGGAATTTCAAGATTCAAATTGACCATTCTGTAACTTGGGTCACTGTGATGCTGTGGATGACTTGCCCATTGCTTTCTCTTTTATTGTTGGTTGTTTTAAAACAAATGTAAGCTTTATCATGGTGTATGCAAAGAATATCCCGTTTTTCCATTTTAATCTTGGAACAGACTTATTGTTCATGATGAATTATTGGTTACATACATGTACTTTAAATTTATGGACTTATTGTTCATGATGAATTATTGTTTACATACTTTAATTTTACATCCCCCCAAGAAAAAAAGATCAGTTCCAACATAAGTTTTGATGGAAGGTATAATTTGAGTTATTTTGGTTCAACACATTTGGAAGAGTTCTCCATGTGAAATGTGACACATCTAGACTAAATTGTCAATAGGAGATTCCCCATATCATCAGTGATCTCAGCTATCAAAAATTCTTAACATTTTTCATATTTTGTCTGGTATTTCTGAATCTTCAACTGTTCTCTTTTTCTAAATTTTATGCTTCCACCCAAGCCAACTTTCTATGATGAGTTACTTTCCCTTTCGTTTCTTTTCAAAGGATTGATGATGATTGTAAAAACACTCATGCGAACTGCTATGGCAATCTTTTTACAATGGGTGCCCTCAAAAGTCAAACTATAAAGTAGGCTGTTGTGATTCTTTTTTAAATTTTTTAAGCGAGTTCACTCACATTTTCCCAACGTGTCTATTAATCAAAATTATTTTTTTATTGTCTTTTTATACCTTATGAGAACTAAATGATTTCCTATACCGGTATTTTGTTTACCATGAAACTGTAGATAATTCCCTGCATATATCGTGGCATGACTCTGCATGGATACCCCACCTCAATCAAGCTAACATCATGGATTACTTCTCTAATCGAAGCAACCCTTTCTATGATCGTACATGCAACAATGAGATTATCAAGATGCAGAGGTTAAACCCAGAACAACTCAAGTAAGTTGTATGCCTATATTCTTTACAATATAGTAAGGGAAAGTTCTGCTGCAAAGTCATATTAAAGGTACTCTTCAGTCTTTTACGTGGTTGTGAAAGTGGTCAAATTGTACATGAATTTGTCATTCTGATAATGTAGGGGAATAAAAAAATAATAATCTAAGCTTTTAGAAAAATGATCAGTGTTCGGTAATAGGAACTCTATGTTTATTTCTAAAAAAATCCTGTTCATAAAATGGTACAAAATACCAATCACCTAAATTATAGATATCTCCATAAGTAGTTGATTTATTGCACAGAAATTAAATACCAATATTGTCAATATTGCCTTTTTTCTAATAATCTTTTGAACTGATTTTCAGCATGTATTTGAAAGAGTATAGTACATGTACCTTTAAAAAAGATATTCAAGAACAAAAATAGTTTAAGAAGAAGTGAAAGTTATCATCAGGAGAAGGTGATTAAGAAGAAGAAGGAGAAGAAGAGAGATTTGTACACTGATGTGTAGCATATTAAAGGTGAATTTATGATAGAAAGAGAGAAGTTCAATGTACTGAGAATGAATGATAATAATGATAATAATAATGATAATAATTATACTGATATTGTCCATTTATATAGTGTAGCTATTATGCAGATATACTCTACTGCACTTTACAAAGTATCATATTATTACTGTAGCTTTAGCCAAGCTGCCATGATAAGGCTCTGAAGCATTCAAAGAATTTCTTCCTACCTGGTACCCATTTACTTCACCTAGGTGGAGAGTGGCAAATGATAGAAGAGAAAGGAAAGAATATTGAGGAATAGGCCTAAGAAAAGGAAAGGAGAACCAGTGAGAAAAAAAAAAGGGAAAGAAAAAGATTGAATAAATGAATGAAAGATCAGCATCATACGAAGAAAATACAACTAAGTGCATTGGTCAAAAACAATGTCAGCAGATGTTATTGATTATTATATTGTTATGTTCTTAAGTTATCTGTAGCTGTTAGTTCATGTTGATGTATTACTATATGTTTTATACAAATCTGAGACCGTAAAATGATTTTACGCCTGTTCACTTGTGCTTATTGGGACTGCGCCTTCTTCCCTGTAACTTTGCAAGTTCTTGATTGTACTGATATTATTTTATATGCATGTAAATTGTACTATTTGAACAGATATTGAATGTTGTCAAAATCAATGGAAGAAAATAAATGTTAATTTGAAGTTTAATTTTAATGTGCATGACAAGAATTCAATTCAATTCAATTCAATTTATTCCTAACTGTATACAACCTTCTTACTGTATGATTTCAATCTGTAGATCAATGACAGGATTAGAGTATGTACTGCTCCATGTGCAAGAACCAATCCTGTATGTTGTGAGAAAGCAGCATCGTCATTCTCTTGAAGAATCTACTCCCTTAGCTGATTACTACATCATTGCAGGCAGAGTTTACCAGGCTCCTGATATATGTGCAGTCATCAATGCAAGAATGGTTAGATAATAATAAATTTGGGATCTTTCATTAAAGTTTAAAGTTATTAAAGAGTTTATTGCAGCTGAGATATCATAATAATTGAGATGTTTCTCTAGGAAAATGAGAATATTTGACCTCCAACCTTGGTAATAATATGATTTGTGTGAAAGCAGGAATATAAGAAAAACAGGACAGTGAAAGTTTGAAAGAAATCAGACAAGGAACAAGAAAGTTACGGATGTCTGAAAACTGAGATCACTAAATCTGTGCGAATCTCTTGGTAATTTGGTGAGGTGATTGTGCTGTATTGGCTGTCACGTCTACCATTTATCATACATTAATTAATTTGAGGTTTTCTCATAAGCACCTTTAGTCATTTTGTGTGTAGGAGCAAATGGGGGAGTTGTCTGCCACAAAATCACAGGGACTTTATCAATTCGGCCAATTTGAAATTCCCATATGTATAGTGATTACAACTTTCCAGAATTCATAATTTCTTATTGCTTGTCCGATTTCGTTCAAACTTTCACCTATCAGTTTCTCTGATTTTTCCCCATTCTTTCAGAACAACTTGCCTTTAAGGTTAGATTTCCCTTTAAATATGATTTACTGTGCAGTTCCAATGTATTCTTCATTGATATATTCACTGGAGATATCTTAAAGATAAAATACAGTTCTGGTCATGCAATTACATTGTGAAAGAAACTGTCTCAAACCAATTGGGAAAGGTTGATCATGTCTACATAAGAATTGTTTTATACTGTGAGGATTTGGAATCATCAAAATGATAAGAAATTGACCCAGTGTCGCTGTAAAGCACATGTACTGCACAGAGAAATGGATATATGGGACTGCACACACAAGTGCCATGAATGTTCGGCCCGAACATTGCAGCTATTTCTCGTCATATTTCGAATATGAGGGCATTTAAAGAGCTATCCTTTTTATTTCTTTCATGATAATCTTCCAAACTGACATACAAAGAATAAGAAAGCTCACAAATTATTTGTTTACCTCTCCCAGAACTCAACCTTCTTTTTAAGGATATATAAAATACATGTACACTTTGTTATAAATGAATATAATATCATTCTCAGTCTACAGCATTTGTTACCTCAAAAATATTCTTATAATCATAGCAAAAATGATTATAGGTAACAGTAAGAAATATTCTCCCTATAAGAGTGTAACTCGCTTAAATTTGAGTTTCAATGCTTTCTTTTCGTAATTACAGACTACAGCAGTTCATAATATCCGATCAGCATTTGAAGAGTCCTTGTCTTACTCAAAATACCATCCAAGTAAAGGATATTGGTGGGAGTTTAAGGAGAAGGAAAGTGAAGTGGGTAAGAACCTTTTTGCTTGCCTGTAGATTTGAAAGTTACATGGAGCTTGACTTATACACCGCATTTCATAGTTATACAGTCTCTCTCTCTCTCTCTCTCTCTCAAGAATTTTTTCGTTAATTAAAGACTGATATTTAGAAGAAGAAAATGGTATGGTTTGGGAAATTCCTGAAAATGTTGAATATTGGCTGCTCAAAGTAAGTTGTGATCATAGAGGTGAAATGTGACATTCACTTTCCAACCCATATTGATATTATTATTCTTTTGTTCATGATAGGTTATTATTTTTTCTCAGCCTGTGCAGTTTTATAATTTTAAGTACCCTCCAAAATGAAACCTTCGTAAAGTTTATTTAGTTCTGATATCTTGCATGATATTACTACTTCTAATATAGATTATAGATTGTATTTGTTAAAGGGATTTGGTAACATGGTCAAGCAAAGCTGAACTTGGTCACATAGTACTAGTCTAAAAGGACTTGTTAATTTATCAATCTCAGAATCTGTCTACATATCCCTACATTTGTGTTTATGAATATCACATGAAATCTGCAATAGATATCAAGAAATGTTACCAGATGCATTTTAGGCAAAAGTGTATTGTGTATAATTCTTGTTTTCTAGTACAAGAAAGGATCAGTAATAGATGTAAATCAAATCAAATACATGACTTGAAGAAAGCAAAATATGACAGACATGTTGCATGATTGATGATACACACTTTAATATCCTTGACAACAGAGAAGAAGAAGAGAAAGAAGCCCAAGGAGGAACTAAGCTCTGCCTTTCAGAGAAAACGGGTTGACGTACTACTTGGGAATCTCTCCCGAAAATTCCCCTTCAAAGTCATTCAGGTAAGAAGGCCTCTCTTCACTACTCTTATTGACCCCTACATGTAGCCATTGTGATGTATACTGTGAAATGCCTACAGTTGTGAAAAACAGTTGCATTTTCTCTAGAATGATGCAATGAATTTATTTCAACACTTTAAGGCTGAAATGTTTGCTTGGAGTTACTGGATATCTGAAGGTGTAACACTCTCTTAAAGCCATGTTTTGATTCCAGTCACAATGATAAACAATTTATCAGCATTGTGGTTTTAGATCATGTAGCTTTACTGGGAAGAAGGAAAGAATTATCGAAACCAAAACCTAACCTATACCAACACTTCAGTCAACCTGAGAGGCAATAAGACAATTTATTATTTTTTGTGTTTCTAGGACTTTGAAGTATGAAATGAATTACAAGGATTTCAACTCAATTTTTTTTTTTTTTTTTTAAATATTCAAGCTGTTTTTAATTCAAATTCAGGAAGTGATAAATTATAGTGGTGTCTCTTTGGATGGAATGTTAAATATTTTAAATAGACTAAGTTTCCAATATGTAGTTATAAAAAGACTTAAAGGGAAAGTCCACCCTGGTATCAATTTGATTTTAAAAGAAGGAGAAAAATTAAAGAAACATATCACTGAAAGTTCTAGTAAGATCCAACAAGAAATAAGAAAAGTTATGAATTTTTTAAGTTGTCATCAATCAATCACAAATTTGCAACTGCGTGACGTATCTTGCGGGTTCTGCTCCCAGCCTCCCAATTTGCTTCGGTCACAAAAATTCATGAATTTTCATTTTCTTTGTTTTTGATAAGGGAATTGATTTGTATCATACAGGTTTTGTGTAAAAGCATAGGTGAAATGATTATATCTAGGGTGCATGTTTGATAAAATATTTTCTTTAGACTAAATGGAAATTTACGATATTTGGAGTACAGGGCAAATGGGAGAGGAGCTCGCAAGATACGTCATGGATTTGCCAATTTGTGTTTGATTGTTAACAACTTCAAAAATTCATAACTTTCTTGATTTATTGGATTTTGCTCAAACTTTCATTGGTCTGTTTCTTTAATTTTTCTGCTTCTTTTAAAACCAAGTTAATATCAGGGTGGACTTTCGCTTTAATAAATCAACTTTGGTGTGAGTTAAGGCCCTGTCACACCTTTCCGGGCAAGCCTTGCGTGTGACTTGCGGGGAACAATTTTTGCTATCGGAGGTCTCCGCAGATGGCCCGCAAGTGACAGTACCTAGCACTTATCTCGCCCGTAGTTGCCCGGAGGTGCGCACGCAAGTCCGATTTACCCGCAGCCAAGTTTTAAGCATGCCCAAAACTTGTTCCGGGTGAGTCGCGGGAGATTGCCCGCAGAGGTACACGCAGAACACCAGTAGGAGGCCCGTAGCGGCCGCAAGTCACAGGCAGTTAACCCGCTTGAAGTACGTAGGTTGCCCGTGGATCTGTGGCTATGCGCCATAAAAGGGTGTCATCTGCGGGCATTCTAGAGCATAATACGGGTGTTTTACTGGCAAGGAACGGTGTCGATACTGCCAACATCCGTGTAGCTGGTCAGTTCTGCGGGCGTGGAGCGAGCTATACGAGCAAATTGCGTGCATGTCGCGAGTCACTTACTGCCTTTCTGCTGGTTAGTTGAGGGTCGCCTGCGGCCAAGATAATGACGTTCTGTCATCTTTATTCCAACTGAAGAAAACGAGAAATGATGGTCTCTCCATCCACTCGACCAGCATTACCCAGGCTCGCACCTCGCAGGCAACTTCCACGCAGGTAACACGCAGTTGTGACGCAGGTACCTTGCAGCGCCCGTATGTCGCCCGTAGCTAACACGGATCAGTTTCGAAGCTCTTAGCGCCACCCACGCGCCTGACACGCAGGTCACACGGAATACACGCAAGTAGAACGTAAGTAGCACGCGTCCAGCAGGTAAGACGCACGCGAAACTCGCCAAAATCCTTGTCCGTCCGCAGAAATTATTCTGCGTGCTGGAAAATCTATACACGCAACAAGCCCGCGTAGCTTGCCCGGAAAGGTGTGACAGGGCCTTTAAGGAAGTCACTTATGAGTACATGGAATTTTAGTTACTTAATTGTCGCATTTTGTATGTTCTTTTTTACCGATAATTTTACCCTGATTTTTGGGGGTCCCTGTTTCCCTTCTAAGGAAACTGCAAAAATCTTAATAGATAAATAGTGGTATTTTTTGGATTCTCTGGAAATAGAGAAGTGGAAATTTGTGGCTTTGACAATGATAAGGGATTATGCCTGGACATTGTTATTAATTGTTGTTCTCATATTGTTATGACAGCCCAAGCCTGGAGACAGACCAGTACCTGTTGAAGGAATTAGCTCTGAGAGTGCTTCTTCAAGACCTGTAATCAACGAAGAGATTAAAGAGGAAAACAACCAATCTCAGAACAATGCAAACACTACTAGTACTGGCCCTTCAGTCCCAAGTATAGCTACTAGTGTTAGCTCTCACAGTAACACTGTCAGTGGACAAGCAGCAGCAGCAGCAGCTGCTGCAGCCGCCGCAGCCGCAGCTGCTGCTGCAGGACACAGTAGTTCAACCAATACAAGCAGTGCCAGTGGCAGCAGCTTCTTCACTAGTACTGGACCTTCAAGTATTAAGCCATCTCTAGCCAAGAAGCGCAAAATCATGGGGAAATGATTCTCATATCAATAATATAAACTCCAGTGTGAGCATTGTCAGATTCATCTTGTAAAGTAGTGATTAGCTGCAAACATCAATTAGATGACATCAGTTGAGACAGGATGGACCCACATGGAAGTTTTCATTACCTTGCTCTCCAAACTTTATCTTTACCTATAGTTGCAACACTTCATACAAAGAAGATAACTATCAGACTCGAAAAGAGTGATGGCTGAAATGTATCAGTAGATGAAAATTTGCACTAAGGAAAGCATTAGTAATTTGAAGCATGATATTGATTGATTTTGACTCTAGTTGACAATCCAGTAATAATAATAATAATATTGGATGTTTTTAGAGCGCTCATATCCACCATGCAACATGCTCAAAGCCCTCCACTATTACCATGGTCCCCATTTAACACCTGGGCCTTTTTACTAAATTATAAGAACATTAAACATACATAGTTAGATGTCTTGAGACAATTTAATGAAAAGTGTGACTGTGGATACACAGAATTGTTTCCTGTGTACCTGTTTTCCCTGGAGATTTAGAAGAAAACCACGGAAATGTTACAGTTGTTTCACACGACAGGACCCCGCTCTTCATTTAACTCTATTCCATTTCAGAATATCCCCCCCCCCCCCCTCCTCCTACCTCAGTGGATTGCCTTCCATTCCACAATGGACCATTTAAATAAGAAAGATTCTCTCATTTCTCTGTAATAAGGGGCATATCTCAGTGTATACATATATATTGTGAGTTGATTTCAAATTGAGGCTATTTATGTTTTCCTTAGGAACCATTGTAGTAATGGCTTGTGTATGAACACATTTGGTTCTTTGCTGTAATGTTTATTTTCTTATGATTTCTTTGTAGACAACAAGATAAAGCTTAGGAAAGAATCTAATGATTCCTTACGGCCTCTAGGTCTTCGTGTCATTGAATGAGCCTATAACATGTGCCATATGATATAAATACCATAATAAAACACATACATGTATTTTGTGAAATTTTAATTCTTATTACAATTTATGTTGAAAGTGATCTTGATTAAAAACAGTGAAACTGCATTTGAAGATAAAATTTGTAAGACTTATTGGTTTATTCCAGCAAAAAAATAACAACCAAATTAATAAATAAGATAAAAAATAAACACATTGGAAAGTCCCAACACAAATGTCATGTCACAGGTGAAATAGTTTGGAGTCCTCAAAAACGACCATATTCCATGTTTAGTTTGCTAATAACTGAGCAGTAAGCAGTAATGCATCTTCTGTCAAATTCATTTCGCAGATATGATATAACCACTTACAGTTAGATACAATTTCATTGGCTTATGTGGGGATTTAGGTGATGGTTATCATATTTAAAGAGATTCTGAAGAATGCTCTGTAAATACACCATTTTTGTAATACATTCAAATTTAATTCTTACCTCTTTGTCAAATGCATAGATACAAACTATTACATTAATTTGTTACAAGTTATTGTATTTAGTCAGAATTAAGTGTTGCTAGGTCAGGCAAGCCAAATTGTTTGTCTGACCTAATAATGCCTCATATATAAGCAATTTGCATTCTTACTAATGAAATACAATAGTACATTACACGTGAGTTAATAGTTTGTCTCTAGGCAAACATGTATATATTAACGTGGGTGTGAGAATAGGTCTTTTTGCAAAGACGTTCGGTTAGAATAAAATTGATGGATGATTTTGTAATTACAGATGAGAAAAAAGAGTGTGGATGTGTGCGTTTGTTCGTATGTATGTATGTGATATGGCAAGAGAGAGAGAGAGAGAGAGTTTGTGTGTGTGAGAGAGGGCGAGAATTAGAGAGATAGAGTGTGCTTAATATGTGTTTGTGTGTGTGTGTAAGAAAGAGAGAGAGAGAGAGATGATGGGTCGGGCAAGGAATTTGGAAACTATATAGAATTACATATCACATGGAAATTGGTGTAAGAAATGATTGAAGAGTATAAGTACTTCTTCCTTTCGGAAGAAAAGGAATTGAAAGGTAGCATGAAAGAGAGAGAGAGTTATCGAAAAAGAAAATCAAATAATTCCCATCAAATGAGAGAATATACCCCATATCCTCTGTCATCATTATTCATCTAGGGCCTATGCACCAATGGTGCATGCCATGACACCGGAGGAAGCATTCTTTTAAAGTAGAGGAGAAAAAAAAGGATATCCATGAAGCACCCCCCCCCCCCCCCATCACTTTGGGAGTGATTATTCCAAAATGAAGAAATAAAAGTGAAGCTTCAATGTTTAAAAAAAAAAGCTAGTTGTGGTCATTTCGGGCATGAGCTACAAAGTAACTCCCAACTGGTCCCAAGAGGTGTGCGTAGGTTCCCCGATATAGCAGCAATGAATAAAGGACAAACTTGTCTAATCTAGTAATGAATAGCTGGTAGCGTGCTATAAGTATATAGGTCAAATTCTTTTTGTAAGATGAATAAGGACTCTAAATAAGAAGACCTTCCTGACATATCAACAAGGAAGTCTTGACCCTACTCTACTAAGTGAATAGCTTCTACGCTTGTCTGAAAAAAAAACAGAGATGCACGAAATCAATAAGTTGTATCTGGGGCTGTAGAGTAAGATTTGATGGTGAAAACAGGATGAAGAATGTTTCAAAGCATGGAAAGATCATAAAATAGAATCCCTGTATATAGATTCATGAGGGGAGGAGTGGAATAATATTATAAAGAGTGTTGCACAAACGCAATAGAGCTCGACAGCTAAGATGGCCTCAACGTAACAATTTGAATTACCACTGAACATTTCCACATGGTTATGAATGTGATTGAATCATTAATTAATCTGATAGAATATAAGAAAAAAATTCACCTGAATTTTTATGAGTTTCAGAAAATTGATCACTGTCTACTGAAAAACGAATCGTACTGCAGAGTTCGAATAACCCTAAAATCATAGATATCAT
Organism: Heliocidaris tuberculata; assembly: GCA_025618425.1. Classification (NCBI taxonomy): domain Eukaryota; kingdom Metazoa; phylum Echinodermata; class Echinoidea; order Camarodonta; family Echinometridae; genus Heliocidaris; species Heliocidaris tuberculata. The sequence continues at coordinate 48,241,255 of CM046834.1, read as the reverse complement.
GAGAAATTGAATAAGTTTAAAACAAATTCATACCATTCTTGCCACTCAATCAATTTAATAATCTTGTTCCAAATACCTTTCTGACTTATTTATTTCAAAATTTAAATAATACCTTTAAGGTGAGGTAAATGGGTACCTGACAGGAATTCCTTGAAATGCTAGAGCGCCTTAAGTGCAGCCATGCTAAAGCCAGGGTAATAATTGCGGAGCGCCAGGAGTGTCAAGTCTGACAGACATGTGCGCTATAGAAGAACCCACTATTATTATTATTATTATTAAGTAGGCGTAGAAGAGAAAATTCTTCTATTTAATTTCGGTTATCAACAGCTAAGAGTGTACTCTTTGTATAGGTCACATTCATACTATTGTACTAGATTACTAAAGGCTCTACAGATAACCAGATCAAGTACCCGACATAGCAACGATTGGATTTTAAGGTATGACCCTATTCTGTCACGTAGAAGCCTGCTATATAGGTATTGTGCTTGTCTTCATTGTAAACAGCATTTAAAGCACCGTGAATCATTAATCTCGAATAGGGAAAGTTGGGACTGTAGTGAAATTGTAAGGAGAAAAACAGAATGGACAAAGTTTTAAAAAACGCAAAACATGAAAATCGATTTTAAAAGAATAACACTTCCTTAAGACGCAGGGAAGACGTTGTGCTTAGTTCAGAATTCGGCGCGCAAGCGCAATCGGACCCCAGACAAAGCTGTCGGGGCCAGTCCACTGGTAAGTCCTTGGCCTCCCTGAAAATAATATTTGAAAAATAAAGCCAGTTTCCCTCCCCCTGAAAAAATGAATCTTTCTCTCTTTCTCTCTCGTTTTTGTACTGTCTTTTTTTTTTTCATTTGTCGTCAATCGATTAACCCTAAAAGGGCCGGGATATTTTGGCTATGCCACAGCCGGGGGGGGGGGGGGGGGGACGGAATCCACCCCCCCCCCCGAGATCTCGACCGTCGACCGCGCGATCGCGCCGAAAATCGGCACGCACGTCGTCCACAACGTAATCTACAAAACTGTATAGTTCAATGCTCCGAAATTATTTCACATTAATTAATTATGCTAATTTATGCATGAAATCAAGATTTTGCTCTAAATCATTAAATAAAGCTCAAAAAATTCTAATTTTTGGTCTAGACATTCTTTCCAGTATTCTTAGCAAATATACTTGAAAAAAATTCCGTATCAAATTTGATTTCTTATGTATTTTATTGTATTTTAAATTTCTTATGTATTTCTTTGTTTTTTTTTACCTTTTGTTTGTTATCGTTTTTTGGATGAAATTTGTCGGGGACACTTTGACGATCATAAACAGCATAAAATAAATTAATTTTAATCAGTAAATGTAAAAATATTCATAGATTTCTAAATTTTGGCTGAAAACACATTTTGTATTGAAATTATACATGAAATCACGTTTTTGAGCAATTTTTGGTCCGACGTGCAAGTACGAAATGTTGAGTAACTTCGGAACCGCATGCCCGGACATCGCGAATATGGTCTCAAAAGATGCGTGAGATTCGAAAGAAAAAAGTCATGAAACGCCGCGGCGACTGCTTTGCGCGTTGCGGACATATCGCAAGAAATGTCTAGGGGGGGGGGGGGGGGGGGGGGGGTGGATTCCACCCCCGGCCCTTTTAGGGTTAACCGCTAGACCACAAAATATAATTATTAAGAAAATTAATACGAGTTACTACCGCTTGATAGAGAGATAGATGAATACACACACGCACATATATATATATAGAGAGAGAGAGAGAGAGAGAGAGAGAGAGAGAAAGGGAGAGAGAGAGAGAAAGAAGAGGGAAGAAGAGATGTAGATGTGTAGATGAGCAGGAGGAGATGGGCATTTTTTCAATTAGTGTGTGTTATGAATTAACCATTTACTATTTTTCCATTATAATAAAGCTACATAAATAACACAGAAATGATTCTAATGAGACCTTAATGGGATCATATGATCTTAAAGGTCTAGTCCTATTAGCATTGCCCAATTTCTAGATTTCCACCCCTTAAAATTACCACAAAACTTTCTGCCAATTTACACATGGTGTAAGGAACAATCAAGTGGCGCTGTGGCTTAGTTGGTTAAAGCGCCTGTCTAGTAAACAGGAGATCCCCGGTTCGAATCCGGGCAGTGCCTTTTTGTCAGTCGCTACCATTTTAAGCAGGGAATAATCAAACAATCATTTGGACGTTTTGCTTTTGTGTCTTTGATAAATGGCATTAAATCTTCCAAATGATGAACAGACCATGCGAGCTTAAAGTATGGACCTCACAATTCAAGTTGTAAACGTTGTGCGAATAAAAGCCACCCTTAAAAGTCTTCTTGACTGGGCGTTGTGGAGTGTGCCTGTAATCCAGCTAACAGTGGAAGTTATAAATTGTTTCAGCGGACCCAGGTTCGAGATTGAGTCACGTCTTCTTCTAAGCTTCTAAGCTGGTCTCTGTTTTCATTCTCATTTTCATAAAATTAATCTTACGTAGTCTTCATTGATGTTACTTATTTTTTTTTCTCTCACAACTAAAACTTTAATGCACTTTGTTTTGCTTGTAATGATCGAAAAATGTTTATGCACTAAGTTGTGTTGTCAATTATTTTGAATATTGTCAGTTTCATAAAACTTATTGTTATATACTTTGAAAAATGAAAATGTAATGAAATAAAATCTAAATCTGAAATCTGAAAGTCTTTCGGATGGTGACGTTAAAGGTCGGTCCCCAGACTTAAATAATCATATTTGATTGATACACGTCTGTAAAAACCCAATTACACACACACTTCAAGAATGGATGAAGTTTTTGCAGATCTAGCTTTATATAGGACTTTCTTGATGGATGATATTAGATGAATTCAGTTATATTCATTACATTTAAAATGCATCGGAATGCACCATTAAGATCAATTTAACCCCGTATCAATTTATTAAATATTTATTATATCATTATATTATTTCATAGAACTGCTCAATGGAATTTCATCACGTAAGCATAAAAGAAGAATGCATAACGTATTTTGATGAAAATGGTCTTTTAATTTGTTACATTTCAAATACAAAAAATAATCTATTAATAATTGATTTCAATTGATTTGGTGATGCATTTCAAATACAGTGAATATTTTTTTTTCCTCTTATATTTAGACAGGGTGACTCATTATCACCAATAGTGGTGGTGTTCCACAAGGCCCTGTTAACTATAATACGAAACAATAATAAAAAAAAAACCCACAACAAATCATGAATATAAACTCACAGGAATCATATATAAACAGGAACAAACATAAGAAGATGTATAAACATATATACAAAGTATTTGGTATCCTCGTAATGAATGTTTTGTTTGTTTTGTTTTGTTTTGTTTTGTTTTTGTTCAAGAAAACCTTTTTGCATATATATAAAATATCTTAATATATCATTATAGTAAAGACGGTATAGTTTTAAGATCCGATGAAAAGTTAACTATTAGCATATTTAGGTATGTATTAGACTTTGAAAAAAAACATCATATACTTTTGAGAGTTCATAAACAAAGTATAGAAACTACTTAGGCTCAGGAAAGACATTATAGGGATACCCAATTTTTTATATACATATTTACATAAAATATTACAGGATAGTAAATTACTGGATAATAAACACAATTATTGCATGATATCTATAGTATAGCAATTGGTAATGCACACCCTTCTATAACTGTAAAAATACAAATATATTTATAACTGATAATGAATTATATGAAATTATTCTTCTTTTAGTTTGAAAAGCATTATGTCGTCCTACATTCGGGGGCTAAGAAACAGCCAATCATTCATCAGAAAGTACAGTGATATCGGTCTGTCTGTCTGAATTTTAAAATAATTATTCAAAGGATATGATATATTCACTGGGTAATGCATTTATGCATTCATAATTTATGTACGCTCTGTTTCCAAAGGGCGTATATCAAGTGGCGCTGTGGCTTAGTTGGTTAAAGCGCCTGTCTAGTAAACAGGAGATCCCCGGCCGGTTCGATTCCGGGCAGTGCCTTTTATAAGTCGCTACTGTTTTACATGATGATATGTATACCCGAATATCATTTAAAACAGACGTGGGACTAAATTACTGGGTAATTCGTGTAGCTTTATTATAACGGAAGAAATAGTAAATAATCAATTCATAACACACATCATTTTAGACTTTTATTTTCGTTAGACTCGACTTCCCAGTGGCGGATCTACGGGGGGGGGGGGGGGGGGGTTTTAGGGGGTTTAACCCCCACCCCTTGGGCTGCCAAGTAAACATTTAATGTGCATAGGAAAACGCCATCATAATACTCAGCCCCTCAAACCCCCCCCCCCCCCCCCCCTTGGAAAAAAGCTAGATCCGTCCCTGCTTCCGACCGAACTTTAAAAACCCACGGTGTCGGGTTATTCTGATGTTTCTCGTTCATAAAATATCACATAGTCTTTCCCACGAATAGGTCATACTATATGGTAATGAAAAGTATGGATCTCAAAAGAAGAGTCTATATTCTTTTTTTATTTAAATGTCGTGCATGCTTTGCGGCTAAAAGCTGCTTTTAAATAGAGTTTTCAGATCTAGCTTTATCAATAATGGGGAGGGGAACAATGTCCAAAATAACAAGGTAGAAAAGGTTATCGAAATTGGGCGTGGGCCACTCACCTTCAGGGGTCTATGAAAGTATAGTAGCAGATTTGGAGGAGCGGGAGGAGGGCGGGTGCGCGTGATCAATATGTCTGCCACCTTATCCCCTATAAGAGTTTGTTTGTTTATTGTTTTTTCTTGCGTATATAGTGTTTAAATGCATGACAAAAATCATGAAATTCAATTCGATTAAATTCAATAAAGGTCTGTTAAAAGATGCTTAGCAATGCACGGACCTAATTGTTTATGTTTAAAGCAATTAAAATACAATATCAATACAAACTACAACAGTAATCATGGTAATAAAACATGTAAAATAGAATGTAAACGTTATATACCATAAATCACATAAATAAAACATAATTATAAAACAAATAACAATAACACTCTTCTCAAAATCAATGACAGATGTTTTATATGATTTACATTTTCTCTGTCTACCCAACATTGTCTTTTTCATTCAGTGTATAATCCTGGGGTATAATCTTTCTCTCTCTCTCTCTCTATTTCTACCACTTCATTTCCCCTTAGTAAGACAAAGAATACATATGGTCGTTTTGACAATTTTATTGTAGGGATATAAATATAAGGTATTATAGCTTTGGTAAATGTATTTCTTACAGTTTAGAAAAATTGAAATACAGTTATATCTAGCTTAGGATAAAGATTCAGTTAAGTTAAATATCAATTAAAGATTCAAGTTAACGAATTAAAAAACGGGCCATAAGAAATACTAATAATACTCGATTTGTCTCTCGTATACTAGCCAATTGTGTTTTTAAGAATAAACTCTTATAGTCTGGGAGCCTGTCCCGAAATAGTCACCCCATTTTACACGTGAGATTTGACCCCTGAAAGTTACTTAGACCATCCATGTCATTCACAAAAAGCTTGTCAGCTTGAACGAAGCTGCCGGCTTTGGCCCCAGAGCACCCCCCCCCCCCCCAAGGGCCCCAATGTCGGGTCGATTTCAACCCATCTTATTATGCGCCAAACATTTTAAGAAGGAAGGCGGATGACTATACATTACATTTCAATAATAAGTTATTAAATTGTGAAAATTGTATTTCTTTCTCAAAAGTAGTCAAATGATATTGTCAGGATTATGTCAACAGATCCATTGTCCATCTGCATCTGTTTTGACAAAACATAGTAGAGGGGCTTCTTAAGTATCTGGCTATGTGGCTGCCATGCTGAAATTTACCATTCGTGTGTTAATTACACGAATACCTTGCAAGTTTTCTATTATACTTTGTCAAACAGGCGCAGATGGACAATGGGTGTGTTTACATAATCCTGACAATATCATTTGACTACTTTTGAGAAAGCAATACAAGTTTCACAACTTAATAACTTATTATTGAAATGATCTTTTGACACCAAATTGCACCCGAAAAAAGGTGACAATACTTAGATTAAAAAATTGTACTAGGTAAATGTGACCTGAATTGAATTACACACACTGGAGTTAATGCTATAGTGCAAAAAAGGGGTTTTCTCTACATCCAGAGCATTTTGGACAGCAAAGCTTGGTTTAGGGCACTTTGTTGTTTTTTTCAGGGGCGTGTTAACCACCCTTCCCGATGGAAATTGTTGTCAGTTTTATATTTTTGTATTGTACACCCATACCTCTTCCTCCCGACAAAATTTGGCCCATGGGCTTTACAGGGAAAATTTTCCACCAATTTTAGGGGTAATCTGACAACCCATCCCGACAGAAAATTTTGTCAGTCTATGTGTTTTGGTAATGTATAGTCATACACCTTTGGTAATGTATAGTCATAGAGCCACACTATATACGCAACTCTACGCAGGCCCGGTGTGAAAGCCCCTTAACAAGTTGACGGTACTAAACTGCCTTGTCGCCATTTAAACCAAAACTTTCGGCGACATATCTGTATAATTATGATGAAACATACATGTGTTCAGACGTAAATTTCTTCCCGTGATTCTAGTATAAATGTATGTATCCATGGACAGTTTCGAAGGCATATCTGTCATGTCTGCATGGGTCACCTTTATTTTCGTCTTGATTCAGAAGCAGTCTCCAGCGAGATAACAAAAATCTTCCAAAATTAATGTGTCTATAGAGCTGCTCCAGGCAGGTTTTGTCTTCTCCAAGACCACTATATTCCTCAACTTCAGCAGTGAAAAGTTCCCAGTTGGCTTCATATCATGAATGCGATGGTATTAAATAGATATTCTTTATTCCGAAAGTTTCTTGCCTCCTTTACTACTTTCGTGGAAAAGGTAGATTGATAATTGATAATTAGTGAGACTAGGGGGTGGTTGTAATATGTATCCTATTATTCCGATTATGCGTTTCCCCCTCCCCCCCCCCCCCCCCTCCCCCTCCTCAGCATCATGAACCAACCCCCTTAATCCTCTTTAATCATAAATGAAGAAAAAACATATATGTTGTAAAATAATAAAGAATATGACAAGGTAGATCGAGGAGGGGGGGGGGGGGGAGCCAACTGCCCAACCCTTCCATTTAATTGGCTCTAATGACGACATGACTGAGATACCTGATCATTTGTTGTATTTGTGTATTTTCTTATCGAATTATTTCATATTCTATTTCTTTAAAAAAGTATCCCTTCAAACTTTTTATGTTGTGTTCTTTCAGACTTCTCTTAAAATTGATTTTTTTTTAAAATGATATTGATAACGACACCTCTGAGACTAATATATTATTTTAAATGGTTCGCAAGTTCCTACCCCCAAACGGTCCCCTTCATCACACAAAGAAAAAGACAGAAAAAAAACTAAACAAATCCAAACAAACAAACAAAAACACATCAGGAAACATTCTGGTACATTCTTTTTAAACCGATTTCATCATTCAGAAATCTTTACTGGTACATCTGTGCATCATCTGTGTCGGATTTTGTTTAAGAGCAGATAAATCGGCATTCCACCTAACCTCAATCTGCACTATTCTTCTCCTCATGATGTCGCCTAGCGACCAAACTCCAGCTAATCATGCCCGTTATATGACCAGTCGATTTATCCGATTTGCAACAAGGGCATAATACAGCTTCAAACCCGATTATATGTCCCTCAGCTTAAACCCTTTCAAATCTGCAGAGACTCAACAATTGAGTACACTTTGTCCCAATTTTTATCCCTACTTATCCACCAGCTAAGTGTGTAAGAACAAGATTAAGTAGATGAAGAGAATAAAAGGATTTTAATGTAACGGGAGCTGTTGGAATATTCTCGTTTTAGCATAGGCCTCATAGTCTGAGTCTGCTGCAGGAACAATGACTACTAAATAGATTCCATCTGAGAATTTTATTAGTTTGAAAAGTGATTGATCGTCAATGAAAAGGGAAGCAGTGATTCTAGTTTACCTTAGGATACGTGCTAGAAATATATATGTTTTTATTGTGTGGATCAAGTGCGAAATAGTTTTTGGAAGGCACATTGATTTAATATGACAAAGGAAGTTATTTGGATATCTCACTTCGCTCTGACTTTTATTCTGAAATGCAATATTCGGTTTCTCTGTATCTGACTTGGTACCAATAGAAAGTGTGTCAAAACTGAAAAGATATTTATATTTATAAATCTACTAATTATTTTCGTGCTACTCTCGAAGTATTTCGCTAAGTCGATTGACTGATTTGTTTAAAAATGCCGACTCGTCCAGTCAAAGATATCTACACTAGCCAGGCCTCTGAGGTCGATGCACGAATGTCTGCTACTATCAAAGCTGCTCACGAACTCAAAAGGAAAACGCAAGAAATAGATAAGCAACGACAGGGTAGCCTCCAGATCTACCATCAACGGAAAAACGAATTAAAAGACTTTTTAGCTGGACTGTATACCAACAGTGGAAATCATATAGTGATACCAAATGAGGAGATTGCAGATGAAATAAACAAGAAGACAGAGAAGAAAACAAGACGAGGAAGGAAAGCTGGTAGACCATTTAAACAGAAATGCCATCAGACGACAGCCGCGCAGTTTCTCTCTATCAGTGGGGCGGGGGGACTCAGCGCTCTAGGTATTCCGATGAGCGATGATGATACCGATTCGTCTAGCGATGATGACAGCAACTTCAGCATGTTCAGTGGAAACAAGCATAGTGACGGAAGTAATGACCTCATCAAGAACGGCGAGAGGGACAACGAAGATGATGACGAGGATTATAGTAAAACCAGGGTGCGAGCACTAGCAGTGCCAAAGCTGCCGAAACTTATGAAGCACAACGCGCGAAGGCGAACTGTTCCCAACATGAAAATGGACCGAAAGTTTGACATAGCCAAATTTAGGCGCAAATTTAGCCACTTCAATAGCAGTGTTGCCTTTGATGGCTTTGGTTTTGCACAAAATAACATCGAGTATGAAGACGACAATGGGGTTCGTCCGCCACCATTGACGAGATCGACATTGGCGAGTCTCGATTCAAAACCTACAGAGTTACGAGCTAAGATTCAGCAGTGGTGCGATAGCATCGATGAAGACTGGTTTAAAGGCAAGGATGAGGATGTGCAAAGTAAACCTGATCAAACTGAAGATATACATGTAGTTATAAAACAAGTGAATGATAAGAAAGGGAACCCTGACGACCATGGCGTCAAGACGAGTGAAAGTCAACTTCTTCGTCTCCCATCTACATTTTCGCGCTCAAGCTCACGTCAGAGATCCCCGTTACCGTTAGCATCACAGTCTCGTAGCAGACGATCAAGTCATGTGAACTTACAAATACCACGAAATATCCGAGTTCATGATAAATCAAAGATAGCTGCCGATGACGATGTATCATGCGACATCGAGTTGGTCGATGGTGGGTTCGGCCTTGTTGGAACAAGAGTTGTGAAGAAGCCAAGCCTTCCCGTGTCCCGTTTAATGAAAGACGGTGATCGTGTCGGGGATCCTCTAGTCCCTGATAATCGAAACTCCACCAATCATATCGACAAGCGAGTTCACTTCGCAGTCAATGGTGAGATCAACAAATTACCGACAACTCGTATGAGCTCAGTGTCCAGACCGAAATCTCAGAGTAGAACTAAAAGCGACTCTGGAGTAGAATTACTAGACGGCATGGATTTTGAGGTCAGACTCTCGATTAGGAATTCATCTGATGTGAATGGAGATGACATGCATACAATCAAACGATCACATCATTCCTATCATGAGTGTAAGGTATATCGTGGAAGGGACAGGGCTACAAGCCTCGCAGACCCTCTAACTCTAGATCGTATGGCTCAAGCCCAGACTCGAGTCGTACAACGACAACGGGCTCGTATGAGGAGAGAGTCGTACTCATATTCAGCCAGTGCTAGTATTGACGCGGCTTTGAGATACAAACAGATGAAATGGAGTATGTGAATTGATACGATGATATGAAGATGTATTAACTAGATGATTGTAATGCTTGATGAATCCCGTTTTACACCTGATTATGCTTTTCTGTCAACTCATAACTCTCTTTTCTCTTTTTTTCTGTCACCTTTTCGTCATCCATTTTACAATATTATCTTTTGTTGCTTTTTTTTGGATTAATAAGAAGGGGCAAAACAATGTTCTTGTGTAGGCCTATATTATTAAGATGTTATATTTTGTCGGACCACGTCCGCGGTCATGATTTTATTTGTTTTGAAAGCAAATTTGTTTTACATGTAGTATGTTATATCTTTTGTACTATTATTAAATGGCTCACAAACCGTGGTTACAATTACATTCATAAAATAGGCGTGTCACTGCTCTTGGAATCAAGTCAATTAAGAGTTGAAGAAGGAATGAGACACAATTAGGAAGTGATATATTTGTCTTATCAAAACGCTTTTAATTTCACAAAGAATAGTAAAATGCAAAGTTTAATTGAGAGAATAATGGTTATCAAAACACTTTTAATTTCACGAAGAATAGTAAAATGCAAAGTTTAGTTGAGAAAATAATGGTTGCGTGGCTTAAATCAAAGTTCCCCAGAGCTGTCCTCCCTTTTTGAAATTTTTGCAAAGGTTGAAAAAATGTCTCCGCCGCCCCGGACAAATAACAATAATGAGGTTGAAGATTTGTCAAACTGATGGTCAGTTGAATCTGGTGTCGCCGAAACCACTGGCCCGTTTCCGTGTTCTAGCGGTTAAAGCATTGGCGTTCTAAGGCAGTGACACGGGTTAGATTCCCGATGGAGACACTTTTTCAGCCTTTGCAAAAGTTTCAAAAAGGGAGGACAGCTCTGGGGAACTTTGATTTAAGCTACGCAACCATTATTCTCTCATTTCCTTTCACATTGTATTTATTTCCACGGAAGTTGCCAAAGCTGTTGTATATGTTATTTCCTTACTATTGTATATATATATATATATATATATATGATGTAGGATATAAATAAATAAATAAATAAATATATATTTATATATTATATAATATATAATATATAATATAATATATATATATATATATATATATATATATATAAATAGTGTATATATGTATATGTATATTATATATATATATATTTATATATATATATATATATATATATATATATATATATATATATATATATAAATATATATATATATGTATATGTTGAACTTTGACGTCTGTTATCAGCCATAACGTTCAATGAAGACTAGTTTATAACGGTTATATTTTTTTAAAAACTAGGTTTTTTTTTTTCTGTAACCAAGCAAATTTTAGTCGTTCCTGTTTGATAAGCCTTTTGATTTTTTCCTCCCTCCCATCTCTCAAATTGTTTAGTCTCATAAATATTCTCTCTTCCTTTTGTTCTGTTTTACTATGATATAAAATTATTAGTATTCCGTAATATGAATATATTTTCATTCTATGAAATTGATAACTACTATAACCTTTTTTTCCATCCAGTGAAAGTAGCAACTAGTTTAAATTTTAAAAGACCATAATAATTTCATCTCATGCCAGAGAATGTATAAAATTTCATGTCCTATTTTGCTTTTTCTAAGCTATGGCCATTTAATTAATGTGTTTTGCTAAGAATGTACTTTTTAACTTTGTTGCGTGATGCAAATATATACGTTAATGTATCATGAAAGTTTAGTATTTCAAAGACATCTTCTCAGAGTTTATTATCATCGGCCGCGGAACCCGGGGGGGGGGGGCTGGGGGCTGAAGCCCCCACACTTTTTTGAATAGACACGTTTCATTGAACCTCGGAAAAAAGGTTCGAAAACTGTCATTAATGAGTGAAATCAAATCAGCCCCCCCCCCCCCACTTTCAAAAACGCTCCGCGGCACCTGATTATTTATTTTTTAATAACCCTTTTTCATGTCTTTGATATACGTTTTGGTGAAATATGAATAAACTATAATAATATAAACTAAAAGTCAAATTTGAAAGTTATTTATTTTCTGTATACACATGCATTTTTCTTTAGTTATTAAAACATATAGGATTCCAAGATCAGATGTAGGACTGCTCTCCATCTTGGTCCTGATTTTGTAAGGTGTAGGCCTGGACCTGGATAGGCCAAAATGCAGTTTTATATAATATTCCTTTATGTGATGTAAGTAAATACATTATACACCATCACTGACTATTGGTATGAACAAGAGTCTCCATTTTAAAAATAAAGTTATTATTTGTCACCACACGCTATCTTACATGATAAAATACAAATGATGTTAATAATTACATAAAATAAGGACACATAAGGATAAGAAAATCACACATGATAATGTATCAATAGGGAGGGTATAGGGGTGTTTTGAAAATGTTCCATCTCTTCGAGATGGGCCATTGGTATGTAATAGGCATATAATTTATGTAATACTCAGTGGCCCGCAACGTAATTTCAAAAACTATTTTTTTGCCCTCCTGACAAATTAATTACGATCCTCTGTTCTGGGAGAAAATTGAATGAAACGGAATAAGGAGCCGCTGATCTACTTGCCCTCCCTGATTTATCACGATCTGTGCTGATCCATGTAGGCTATGCAGTGGCGGATCTACGGGGGGGGGGGGTTTAGGGGGTTTAAACCCCCCCCCCTTGGGCTGCCAAGTAAACATTTATTTGGGCAAAAAAGAGAAAAAAATAGAGCATGCAAGTATGCTTAAAATCGCAAGCTAGCAACCCTAAAAATGAAAAATCTCCCTACTGAAGGAGGGGGTATACCCCCCTCCCACACCCTCCCCCCTCGCTCGCTTCGCTCGCTTCCAAGTAAACATTTATTTCGGCAAAAAAGAGAAAAAAAAGAGCATGCAAGTATGCTTAAAATCGCAAGCTAGCAACCCTAAAAATGAAAAATCTCCCTACTGTAGGAGGGGGTATACCCCCCTCCCACACCCTCCCCCCTCGCTCGCTTCGCTCGCTTCCAAGTAAACATTTATTTCGGCAAAAAAGAGAAAAAAAAAGAGCATGCAAGTATGCTTAAAATCGCAAGCTAGCAACCCTAAAAATGAAAAATCTCCCTACTGTGGGAGGGGGGATACCCCCCTCCCACACCCTCCCCCCTCGCTCGCTTCGCTCGCTTCCAAGTAAACATTTATTTGGGCAAAAAAGAGAAAAAATAGAGCATGCAAGTATGCTTAAAATCGCAAGCTAGCAACCCTAAAAATGAAAAATCTCCCACACCCTCCCCCCTCGCTCGCTTCGCTCGCTCGGGCTCGGTCTCTACGCTCCCTCGCAATACCCAGCTCAGCTCCTCAAACCCCCTCCTTGGAAAAAAGCTAGATCCGCCCCTGCTATGGCGTATAGCTTGGCATGGCGTAACGTGGCTTCGATCCGCCATTGGCGTGGGCGTGGCGTGTAAGACCCTCTTATGATGAATGAAATGACCCACGAAGACCCACGAAGACAGAAATACAGTGATAGTGTAGAAAATATCGTGCACAATGTTACACACACCTGAAGCATTGCCCAAGTATGTAATAAGAATGAATTAAAGAGATTACCAAAGAGTATGTCTATACTGATAATGTACTTTAGATTGTATTTGTCTTGTAGATTTGGACTGTGCATGTAAATTGGCGATACGTTGGTAAATAAGACTGTTATCCATTTGATTGATTTACCCCTCAGGCAGTCATTAGTAACATTCGTATAGTTTGAACGGAGGAGAGAGAGAGAGAGAGAGAGAGAATGGGGGGGGGGGGGTAATAATGGACATTCCAACACCTGCAAAACTAAAGGACCGGTCCTTTAAAACGATAACAATACAATTGTATTGTATTTTATTTGTTTAATCACGGTAAAAGATCTGCTATCAGCCAAAAGCTGCTTTTCAGCAAGGCCGTGAACATAACGATAACATAACGATAAATAAATATTTACAAAATTATATACAAAAGAAATCACAACAATCATATACAAAAAGAAATCACAAAATCATTAAAAGAATTAAAAGAATAAAGTGAATACAAAGAAACATAAAGAGAAATGGTATATGAAAATCAAAACAAGAAACATAACATAAAATCATATAAAATGAATTTATGAGTTTAAAATCATAATGTAACAAAGAGAGATGGGTGTGTGTGTGTGTGTGTGTGGGGGGGGGGTGGGTATTGTTAAACTGGGGATAGACTCCTTAAAAATGTTGTCGGGTTTTTTTCTGCTCGAATGTCTGCCGGTAAATTATTGAAGAGTTTTGAAGCGGAATAGAGAGGAGTATTTCTAAGATAGTTTGTGAGTGGCCAGGGTAATCTAATTTGACAACTGATATTACGTAACATATTCACTTGTTTTAAGACGAATGCGAGAGCATAGTGAAGATGGGGCAATGTTTATTCACTAATTTGTATATCACTAAAATAGATTGTTTTTTCCACTTTTCGGAAAGTTGATCGATTTCAAGAGTATTATACAATGCGACTCTATTAAAACGATTATCTACCTGTAATACGAATCTCAGCGCTCTGTTCTGTAGAATTTGGAGACGATTTAACTGGCTTTCATTGCCATTTCTCCACAGGGTACTACAGTAATCAAAAAGTGGTTGAATTAACGATTTATACAATAAGAGCGAAGTCCTTCTTTCTACGTAAAACCTAATACGATAGTGAATAGTAGGTTTGTAATACCCTTTTTCTAACATTGTCAATTTGGGGAGTCCATGTTAGACCACTATCTATTACTACTCCAATATATTTACATTGTGTAACCCTCTGTAATTCAGTATTTTGAATGTTAATTTTCACATTTTCAAATGACCGTAATTTTGCCTTAGAGCCTATCAACATGAACTGACATTTATCAATATTGATCAACGATTCATTACTTGAGAACCATTTTGAAATAGAGAGTAAATCTTCGTTTATGACTGTTTCTAAAACTGCCGGGTCTTTTGAAGAAAAATAAACACACGTATCGTCTGCATATAAGGAGAGAGAACAATTTTCGACTGATTTAACCAAATCATTCAGAGTAAGTATAAAAAGGAGGGGCCCAATATACTCCCCTGGGGCACCCCGCTTTCTACTCCTCGAAACCTTGACATGTTACCATTTACATGATTTACAACTGTGGACCAATTAATTGCACCTTCATCAAATCCAAAGTATGACAATTTTTCAATCATATAAACGAAATCAAATCAAAAGCTTTCTACAAGTCCATGGTAACCATGCCCACAACATATCCTTGGTCGATTTTTTTTGCAAAATCATCAGTAATATTTAACAAAGCAGGAGCAGTTGAATGACCTGGGCGGAACCCTTGTTGACATGGATCAAGTATGCTAATACAAGACAAGTAGTTATACACTTCGTCACCGTTTTCACGAAGTGGCCTCGTAGTGCGCGCAGCGACAAAAGTAGATTTCGAGAAAAACGCATTTTAAAAGTTAACGTTATTCAAATTGTGATTTCGGGGGTTAAACGTACATTTTCCAGGATTTTTTTTTATAACGACATAGTACAGAATTTAACTATTCTGCCCATATACTTTTTGTTTACATTAAATACATAATCAAGAGGGTATGCTGTTACAAAATGTGGGGACGGTTTGTGAAAACGACGCGTATATGGAATACGCATATTTTCGTTTTCACGAACCGTCCCCACAGTTTGTAACAACATACCCTCTTGATTATCAGCTCAGTATGTATTTATTGTAAACAAAAATTATATGGGCAGAATTGGTAAATTCTGTACTATGTCGTTATCAAAAGAAATCCTGGAAGATGTACGTTTATCCCCCCGAAATCACAAGGTGAATAACGTTAACTTTTAAAATGCGTTTTTCTCGAAATCTACTTTTGTCGCTGCGCGCACTACGAGGCCACTTCGTGAAAACGGTCTTGATCGAACACAATCTTTTCCAACACTTTAGACAATGCAGGAAGAACCGAGATCGGTCTATAGTTGGATGGATTTGTCGTGCCGCCACTCTTAAAGATCAGCGTAACACGAGCCCTTTTCCATTCACAAGGAAAAAATCTATAACCATAGATAGTTCTTATAAATAGGTCTCATGAAGATTATATGGGAGATATTATGCTAACGATTCGAGAAAATAAGTGCTTAACGGCTAAAATCGTCGGTGAGATGTATCATGTGGCCATGAACACCGATGTCCAATGCCTTTTTCACATAACCTACCTCAATAAGGAGAGGGACTAAAAAAATAATGCTGGGGGAACAACTGAAATGTAAGCTAGACAGAAACAACAGGAAGAAAAGGTAAAGAGAATCGTATTACAATTTTATTGATGGAATAAAAATAAAGAGACAGGCGTCAAACAAAAATAATGATAAAAAGAAGATGAAAAGCGCTTTGTAATATTCAGTTTCACATCAGTCTATAATACGACATGAAAAAAATCATTAATTCACATAAATGATACATTTCAGATTTAAAATATCCGAAAGTTTAAATTAAAGTCGTAATGCTAAAGTTAACAAAGATTTAATAATTATGTTATAAATAGATAAAACTTGGCACGGATTCTCTGAAACCTGTTTTATGGAAATGCCAGCATGCGCGTCATGATGCAATGGCATTAGGCCTATACTACTGATCAAAATTGTATGTCCAAACTTAATCAGAATGGTTGGATATTGCTATTTCTTGTTCTTTTGAATTCGGATTTCTTAAAAATCTAATCCGTTCTCAAAAATTTGATTTAATAGTTTATTTCACCAAAAATTTAAATTTCAGCATGCGGTTTGTTTAATTTGCATTGACTCTTCAAATATGTTTGCTCCATGCATTTATTGCTACACCGAGAAATCCTCAAGTTTGAAAAAATATTCCGTTTGAAAATGGTTGAAATTATAGGGCTATGTTGGGAAAAATCCTATTTTGAAAATAGCAACCATCACGACTAAAAGCCCCATCGCAAAGTTGTTATATCAGCTAAGAACATTCAAACAATCAAACAATTGTAGCAAAGCTCCTGCTGAGCTGTCATTAATTTGCTTTCTTTTCGAGACATTTTCTGGTACTCAATAACAACTGCGCATGTTTATGCACCATTTGGTTTCTAAAGTTGCATGCCATGGGTTGTAGATTCTCTCCTCGAGTTATTATTCAAGTTGACACAGTTATCATTTGAGTTAACAGAAACTCTAAAACCGTTCCTCGTACTTCAATGAGGTGAAAATGCCTCCAAAGATGTTGATTTCAGTGCCTTGTCGAGGTAATCCCTAGTAACAAGCTTTATACCAGTGAATTTATTTGGCTTCTTTTACCTTGTCATGAGAGCCTCCTAAAAATGTGTGTTTGTGGACATTGTGTGTGAGAGAGAAAGAGCGAAAGAGACAGAGAGAGAGAGAGAGAGAGAGAAAGAGAGAGAGAAAGAGAGCGATGGAGAGAAAGAGAAGGGGGGGGGGGAGAGACCTCAGATAGGAGAGGGGAGAGAAAGAATGGGATACAAGGAGACAGTGTGCGTGTGTGTGGGGGGGGGGGGGGAGAGTGGTGTGCGCGAGCGCGTGGGTGTTTTTGAGGAGGGGAGCGGGGAGAAAATGAGAACTACAACCATGATTAAAGGTTTGCAAGGCCCAAGTGTTTTGGAGAAATAATGACGCTGTTGATGTCATTTCTTTATTCAAGAAACGTAGAATACAATATAAAATTAAGGTAAACATAAAAGTCCATCGTGGTTTGAAATAGACTATGAAATTATTTGACAGAGTATCAACATAAACATATTAGTGAGAAAGATGCAATTGTACCAGGTCCATCGCTTATTAAGGCGGATGTAGGTTTGCATGATTTTTACCACATATATACATACACTTTACTTTAAAAAATGTATGAAAAGGATTTATAACTTATATGATCGGATTTTAAGAATATTTCATGTATAAAGATAGTGGGTAAAACAAAGAAATATAATATGACTTCTCTTTGAAGTAGTAACTAAAATTGATATACATGTATACGTTCATCTTAAGATTTTGATAACATGATTTATGATAAGTTAACATCATTCATTCTTTGTTTAAAAAAAGGAAAGAGCAAATACAGAGACTTCAATCGTATATCATTACTATGTCTTATATACTTATCAATAATAACGTTTAAGGAGTGTACATAATATTTCCATATGATGAAAGAAAGAAAACAAATCCAGTCCACAATGGACATTTTCCATAAAATGCTATAGCTGTAAAACATATAACCGACATTACAGAGAAATATACTGGGGATATTCCCAGACTTTTTCTTTCCTACTATATTGCAGTTGCATACATCAAGAATATGCTTTAATCGTTATTTACTAGATTTGTAATGTGGGATGGGTGAAGCAGGACATTAAAAATATAACAGCCAATGTAATCCCGACTTTCAGAAAGCTGATCTGGGTTAATTGACTAACGGATAGTGAAGGCTGTTGATAGGGAGTAGATTGCAGGAAAGAAAATAAATGAGCAGATAATTTTCGGAATACAAGAACCAGGGGATCCATGAGTTCAAAATAAAAGAAGAAGACTATGGAAAAGAAAATGGGGGGGGGGGGGGGGGGATAAAGACAGGAGTATATACATGTTGAGAGATAAATGAAGAAGGAGATACAGGTGAAGAAGATGAGAGGGGAGAGGTGCCTGGATGGGCTATTTTAAGAGCGTCAATACATACGAACAAGTAACAACAAATACGACCGAGGAATGTCAGTGAAAGAAAGTTGTTTGAACAGTTCAATGGTTTCTGTTACCGAGTGCAAATCAGGTACATACACACAGCTTCAACTCGAAACAATAGACTGAACAAAAGAAACATGTATTCTACTAATAGAAAGGACCTTCGAACAGGAGCAACAGCAATTCATCAAAAGCATCAAAAGCAAGACAGGTAATCATCAAGCAAGTGAGGGAAAGAATCTCACTTTCAAGAAAAGAGACAGACCAACCGAAGCCGAACATGCCAAAAGACAGATAATTGCTTCCAAACGGATCATTCTAATCATTGCTGGATGGTGGATCTCTACGGCCTCTGTTGCTACTAGCATTCAGAACGAAAAAGTGCGATTGAACTGTACACTCCAAAATTCACGATACTCCGTTTTCTAAGCAACATAACTGGGCGGACAGTATTTGTTCATACTTTGTTACATAATTTGTACAAGCATCAATCGAGATTAGATTTTGATCCGGTAATGGTAGTTAACGAGTGACGACTTTCTTTTTTCAATGAACAATGGACGACAACTTACAATGTATTCTCCTTCTTTGGATTTCAACTGGGAAAGTGAAAATATCACATTCGTTCTTTAGATCAACACCGTCCTACTTGAAGTTTGTGTTATCGTTATATTTCGCAATGTCAAACATATCTTGTGATTTTTTTCAACGAAGATGGTATGGAGACAAGTAAGCATTTTAAAGCTCAAATTGGAAATACTATAATGTCTTTGGTTGTTGTGTGATGAGAAAAAAACATTAAAAAGACACATTAAATTGTTTTTGCATAAATGTGCATTAATTGATTGAAGCAGAAGAATGGATCATACACGTAAGCGTCGCCAATCTCGACAGTCAGATGTTTTCTTCAGTGCAAGTCATAACAAACTCGAGACTGACCACCATCGAAATGTTGACGAGATTAGCTCCTCATATCGCGAGTTTATGAGAAATCACAAGAAGGAGGTTTGGGAGGTACATCGCTCACTTAACGCCATCAAGCAGACCGATAGTCTATCGTTTGCCGATAGCCGGAGGAAGACGAATTTTCATCTTGCTGCTGTGAAGGCGCGAAAAGAGTTCGCGTCTATGCGTCCAGGAGTCTTGAAAAGGGAACCTAAACTTATGAACATCGCTGAACTACAGCAATGGCATGAATCTTCCTCGCCACCTTCGCAAAAGAGCTACCGTGAAAAAAATGAGCTCTTGGTTACGAAAGAAGAAGGATCGAAGAAGACGTCAAATGTTGCGCAGGCGGGAATTATTCCGAACAGACGACATACATTTCCATCTGTGACGAAAATTTCACCACAATCTCCTCTCGAGATTTTTTCTTCGGATGCCAGTCGCAGACGATCTTCAGCAGGCGGACTGCACTCAAGTAAGAAATACTTAGAACCAATCAACAAAGACTTGCTTAAGGATTTCCATCAAAGATCTAAAACATCTGTCGGACAATATCGATCGACGGAAGGAGCTAAAAAGTGAAAAAAGGCAATGCACAATAAAGGAAGTCACTTATTTTCGATCCTAACATTGTAAAGGCCTCCGTAATATTGGCAGGCCAATAGGAAAAAGGAAAGACATAGCACATTGAAGATATTTCATCACATCAGAGACACAATGTGCCTCTATATATTCATATTGGTGATAGTAAACTAATGATAGTTTGTCAGTGATGTTTATCTTTCGTTTGTCTATCATAAGTAATTTATCGAAATATTATCTGTTAGGAGATGTCAGTGCTCTGAAAAAAAAAAAAAAAAACGTTGAGAAAATACTATTTCTGAATCATTTGTATGAAAATTAAAGCAGAAAGTGATGGTACTTCTGATTAAAGGAGATGTTACCTTGGCCACTATTATTATCTCCATTAATTTTTAAAGTTTCGTTTTAAAAATTATTTACTTATCTATTTATTTTGTCTTCTTTATTTCATACTGCAGGGTTGGCCTGTTTAGTTATGAAAAATTGCTTTCCAAAGGCGTCCTGCAGTTTAACAAATCATTATACCTGAAAATACAAAATACAAAACAATTAGGTAACATGGTAAAATTGAAAAATGGAGAGTGAATTAATGGTATTGTAAAATGTACATAATTTAATAGCAATATTATAATTCCATTGAGTGAAGATTTAAAGCTTTGCATAGTTTTTTAAAGTTATAAAGGGATGTACACGTCGGAGTATTACCAGGGAGTGCATTAAACAAACTGACTCCAACATATTCAAAAGAATTTCTTTTTTATTCTGTCCTTGGGCGGGGAAGTTGTAGGAGGCATTTTAAGGAATAACATGTCATATAATTTACAATTCGTTTGCATATCAATGATTCTAGATAAGACGGTAATAGATTATTTTTTATTTTAAAACAAGAACACAATAATGATATTTTATACGCTGCTCTACTGATTGCCTTTTCAGCGTGAGTAACAAGGAACGCTGAGATGTATGATAACCCTTATTCAAAATTATTCTAGCTTATTTATTCTGGAGTTTTTTGAAAATCTTATCCCTATGAATATTTGCACAGCTTCCCCAAGATGTGCTACAATAATCAATATAAGGTAAAATCATAGCAAAATACAGATTTTTTGATATTTCTAATGAAAGCAAATGTTTTTCTTCCTTAGAATGTCTCCAAGCGATTAACCAAGCGATTTGTCCACTTTGAACTACCATAAAATGGGGGTGAATAGAAACAGTTTTGATATATTTTGTTCTATGACATCTTCAACACAAGTTTTGGTGCCATAAAATGACTATCCATGTTACCTTTCCATTGACATAAAAGGGAAATCCCATCCATATCATATTTAATTCCTATACAGAATTTGTGACTGATTCCATTTACCCTGTTGGGGGTGAATAGGAACAGAATAATGGTTTATGAAATACACGTGCTTTAAACTGTTACTTGTACACCGAGACCCTTGATATTGTTGGGGAAGAGGTTTTATAGGTATTTGAAGAAAAAAAATCGGGAGTTACTCGTTTTTCCGAAGGTTCATATAGGGTTCATATAGGGTTCATAATTCCGAAAAAGAAATGGAGTTTATTATTCAGAAGATTCGTAATTTAAAAAATGATGTAGGGCTCTATTGCAATTTCAGAATTATGAACCATCGGAATTACGAACTCTCTTTCATTTTCGGAATAATGAACCCAGAACCCTATACTTCACTTTCGAAATGACTAACCATACGGAATTACGAACCTACGGAAAACGAAATGTAACCTAAAAGCAAAGCTCTCGAACACATTATCAAAAATTTAAATGACAAATGCCATCTTTGAAATTGTTAATGGCATGAAAATTGAATTGTGTATTAATGATACTGGAATGTATGTGTGTGTTTCGTGTCGTATTGGTTTGATATGCTTAATTGGCATAATGGTTACAGTGCTGGGATTATAATGTTATACGGTATATACTAGTAGGCCTACAAGTATATTGATCATCTTGGCAGTAAGGGGTGGGTGGGGGGGGGGGGGGGGGGGAGGGTCGCTACACTAGTACTTTAATTTTTGTATCTGGTGTAGAGTTTCTTTGGATCTATTTAATAAATCATTGTGCGAAATATTGATGGCCAAACTATGCCGGACATTGTGTCAGAGTTCTTGAGGTGCCTTAAATGACTGTTGTAAGAATGCCGTTCAGTTCTTTGGCTTACCTGTTATTCATACCTTGGTTTCCCTCTACAATATCATTTTACTGTGTATGCGGTGCATTTGGTATATTATACTAGTAACTTTGATTTATGTATGTTTTGGCACCTGAAAATATAATATACAATTACGTAGTACATGTAGCTTGTTTCTATATTCAGTGATAACAAATAAAAATCGTTTTTGGAACATGAGAGCAAGTCTGGGAGCCTGTCCCGAAATAGTCACCCCATTTTACCCATAAGATTTGACCCCGTAAAGTTACTTAGACCAGTGGCGTATCCAGGATTTTGTAAGGGGGAGGGGTCTAAATGCAGGGCTATCAACTTTGGGGAATTGCTTGGAGGGAGATTCGTATTTTTTTCTTCTCGCCCGCCCTCCAAAAGGCGCTCAGTGCGGGGGGGGGGGGGGGGGGGGGTCAGATTTTATGGGTCCAGTTTTCCTCCATAATTCTCTGACAAGCAAGAAAAAAAAGGGGGGAAGGGGGATTTTAAAATTTGTTCTGTCAAAAAATAATAAATAAATACCCCCATGGGTATGCTAGTGACTTAGATCATCCAAGTCATTGACAAAAAGGTTTTCAGCCTGACCGTATACGGCTATAGCTGCCGGGTTTAGCCCCCAGAGCCCCTAAAAGAGACGCCAAAGTCGGGTCGATTTCACTCCATCTCCCCCATGCACCAAACTTTGTGAGTAGGAAGTAGTATGACTGGACATTACAAAACACACACACACACCCTGGTATCAATATGCCTTTAGCACTTCATTTATTTGATGTATGATAAAAGAGCAATGTAGATAAAATGCCTTGCTCAAGGGCATAAGTGCCGTGTCGGGGATCGAACGCCCGATCCTCGCATCTCCAGTCACACACACACGCACACACACACACACACACACACACACACAATCGTTTTTGGAACACGAGAGCAAGTCTGGGAGCCTGTCCCGAAATAGTCACCCCATTTTACCCATAAGATTTGATCCCGTAAAGTTACTTAGACCAGTGGCGTATCCAGGATTTTGTAAGGGGGGGGGGGGGGGATCTAAATGCAGGGCTATCAACTTTGGGGAACTGCTTGGAGGGAGATTCGTATTTTTTTTTCTTCTCGCCCGCCCTCCAAGGTGCTCAGTGCGGGGGGGGGGGGGTCAGATTTTAAGGGTCCAGTTTTCCTCCATAATTCTCTGACAAGCAAGAAAAAAAAAAAAAAAGAGGAAAAGGAAAAAAAAAGGGGGGATTTTAAAATTTGTTCTGTCAAAAAATAATAAATACCTCCATGGGTAAGCTAGTGACTTAGATCAGAAGGAAGAGCTATGGATGTACATTAAAAAAAATATAAAAACTGACAAAATTGTCCACCGGGAAGGGGGTGTCAGATCCCCTGCAATGAAAATCCCAAAGTGCCCTTGACAACGCTTTGCCCCCCAAATGCTCTATATGAAAAGAAAAAACATTTTCTTACCTTCTGACTGATACTTCAAAAGTGTTTTATTCAATTCACTTTAAGTTTTCATAACATAATTTTGAGTATAATGATCTTGTTGAGGTGCAGTTTGGTGTTAATTGGTCTTCTGATTTGAATAAGTTATTAAATTGTGAAAAATGTATTTCTTTCTCAAAAGTAGCCAAAAAATATTGTCAGGATTATGTAAACACATCCATTGTCCATCTTCACCTGTTTGACAAGGCATAATAGAAGAGCTTTTCAGGTATCTTTGGTATGTGACTGCCAGGCGGAAATGTACTATTTATGTGTTAATTGCACAGATACCAAGCAAGCTTCTCTATTATGCCTTGTCAGATGGTCAATTGGACCATTTGTGGACAATTTTGTGAGTTTTTATATTTTTTGAATGTACATCTACATTCGTAGCTCTTCCTTCCGACAAAATTTGGTCCCCAGGCTTCAAGGGGAAAAATTTACCCCAATTTTTAGGGGCCGTCTGACACCCCATCCCGACGGAAATTTTTGTCAGTTCTTTTTTTGTTTTTTGTAATGTCCAGTCATACTACTTCCTACTCACAAAGTTTGGTGCATGGGGGAGATGGGGTGAAATCGACCCGACTCTGGGGTCTCTTTTGGGGGCTCTGGGGGCTAAACCCCGCGGCTACGGTCAGGCTGACAACCTTTTCGTCAGTGACTTAGATGGTCTAAGCAACTTTACGGGGTCAAATCTTATGGTTAAAATGGGATGACTATTTCGGGACAGGCTCCTGGCCTACAAGTACAAAACAACAAATGGATCAAAGATAGTCATGGTCGTGTTTCGGCAGTGAATATTAATGTGAATATTTGTACTTTATGTATGATTATGTGTCACTTTTGGTTTGCAATCAATTTGCAGCACACTAACTACAAATAAAAGAATCTTGGCGTATATCACAGCATTTAGAAGAGATTAATTTATTCCCTAACACTTTCCACTATTCTGTCAGGCAATAGACCGCTTCTGTAATGTATACAAATTTATGCACATAATTCTCTGAGCACCTAGTGACGAGCTATTCCATTAACCTGCTTTTTATAAATGAGCCTCAATTCTTGGAATCCAGTTTGCATACATTATCTGTTGCTATGTCCGGCAAGCCTCCGGCAAGCTTTCAGGTTGTCAAGAACAACCTTTGTTTGAAAGGAATGTATAAAATTGCATACATTACCGAAGCGGTCCATTTCTTATAGGAGAAATTCAAATTAATCAGTTTGCTCACCTGTTGTAACCTTGTAAATCATTTTGAAGCATTGAAAATACTTTAAGAGCAAAGGAATCAACTTTGGTCAGTAAAAGTTGTATAAGTCACTCATTTCACATTAAATTTCACATAATATTCATCAGGAGGATCCAAGCTCTGACTTTGACTGTGAGCATTTACTAATGGAAATATGTAACAAAGAATTCGAAGTGATAGGGAAAAAGATTTTCAGCCAAAAGCATCTCAGAAAAAGAAAATTAAAGAGGAGAAAGAAACTGATTGGAAATACATGAAAGATGTGAAAGAAAGATTCCAATGAAACTCCATAATTCAATTATATATAAAAATAAAATAAACTGTGATTTATCAATATAAACAATAAGCCTCTCGATTTAAGAGCATTATAAACTGCTAGACAATATAACCAAAATGGAGAAATATACATTTTCCCCATTGTAATACATATAATAGCTCAAAACTAATTAACTAACACATAATCTCAAAATGAACTATAATTCAGTTCAGTAAATGTCCAATCTGTTAAATCATTAAGAAGGATAAAATTTATCTTACCTAAAAGATTATTGAACAGTGCTAAACATGTCCAAATGGGACCAATTATATTGGCTGAGAGAATCAAAGTCATCCTACTTATTTTTATTTTTTTTTTGTTTGCTTGTTTTTTTGTTTTTTTGTTTTTTTTTGCTTGTTAAAAAATAGAAATATTTTAAGTCTCTTGCTTTCATTACAAGAATTTTGCCCTAAGAATTGTATGATAACTTACATATATATGTATCTTCTAAGTGAACAACCTCTTTAAAGATGGAGTTGAGTTCTGGTCATGAGATTGAATTGTGAAAGAAACTGTCTCAAAGCAATTGGGAAAGGTTGATTATATAGCACAAAAGAATTGATGTATGCTGTAAGATTCTGGAATCACCAAAATGATAAGAAATTGACTCAATCCTGTTGAGAATCACATGCACTGCACACAGAAATATGTATGACTACACACAAACGTTCAGCCCCAAAATTTCAGCTGTTTCTTGTCATATATTGAATGTGAGGGAATTTGAAGAGCAATCCTTTTCAGGGGACATACATCTACTATGACAATCTTCTAAACTAACATAATAAGAATGAGAAAGCTCACAAATTATTTTTTTACCTTTCCCAGAACTCAAGCTTCCCTTTAAGTTAAAGCAGTTACTGGTAAGTTATTTTAATATAATACATAGCATTGGTCAAGGTCATTGATTTTGTGACACTGTAGTGCGTCTGAGACAAAAACAATAATCAGTAATCTTTGATGAGCTTTAATAATACATGTAATAATAATAGCTACATTTATATTGCGCACGTATCCATCCCAGGGGATGCTCAAGGCACCTACAAAGTATTGCTATTACCTTGGCTTTAGCCCAGCTGCCCTAAGGTGCTGAAAGCATTCAAGGAATAAATTCCTACCAGGTAAACCATTTACTACACCTGGGTGGAGAGTGGCAAATGTAGATTAATGTCTTGCTAAAGGACATATGTGTCATGGCGGGACTCGAACCAAGAATCATGAGATCCACATCTGGTGACGTCTCCACTAGACCACGACACCTCTACAGCTTTGAAAACTAAATTGGGACAAGTACTTTCAGAGTTAATGCCCAGCAGCATAAATTTGTTCTCCCCTTTGAATACACTGTTCTTCTAAGGGAATACCTATTTCGTTCCTTGAAGATTTACTGTAATGAACATAATCATACTGATCTCAGAACTGTGTTTATGTGAAATATTCCTAATAGAGTGAATCAGCCATTCTGACAGAAGAGATTTGAATAAATCACTAAAAGTTTATCACTCAACATGGGATTTCTAGAAAATGCAGACGTTTTAGGGTGAACATTGCAAGGGTCGTAATCTACCATTATAGACTGTTATATCAAAAATAAAAAAAGTAGAAAATCTAATTTTGACCTTTTAGACTTTGCCACCACTATGCATCATCTTTACAGAAACAAGTATCATTGTCAGTCAGTCCCAAAGACACCATATGGTTTACATATTACATACATATGATGATGATAATAGAAGTTTACATAATACATGGTATCATTTGAAGATCTCATTCCCAATGCCTGTTCATTTTTCGGCAAGATGGTACTATATATAGACTTTGCTGTTAGTGGAAGAACCCAGCCTCTGAGGTATCCATTTTTTACAATTTGGATTGTGTCATTGATGGCCTTTCCAGTATTTGTTGAACAAGTTGAGTCACCTCTTTTGCACATCCCCAATGGAGTGTCACACCATTCCCTTCATGGCCATAGTTATGAACAACCTGTTATAATAGACAGGTGGATATAAAAATGACATGCATATTACTAAAGTTTATACTAAACTATTATAAAGTCTGATAAAGATCACAGCATCTCAATAAATAAAAAAAGAAGAAGAAATGGCTACTTCTCCTTTTTGATGCTTTGTATTTCCAAATTTAAACATAATGATAGTCTCACATAGTAAAAATGCAGTCCCTAATTTTTTCATACCTTCAAAGCAAATACTTTGTCTACTTTTTCACATAATGAGCATGCATTGGACAAAAGCAATTTAAATGTATAAAAAATAGCCTGCAAAATTCATCCCAAGCAATCACAAAAGAAAAGATCAACTCTGGGAACAAAGGGCCCAAAACAAGAAAATCATATGTTGGGAACCAGAAAGGCATTATATCACATAATTTTACATTGACTTCAATGTGAAGTCCACCTGGGTATTAAGTTCATTTGAATAAACACAGAAAAATGAGGGAAACCGATTAGTAAAATTTTGAGCAAAATCCGACAAGAAATAAGAAAGTTATGACTTTTTAGAAGTTGTAATTAATCAAACAAAAATTGGTAACTTGGTGACATATCTTGCAAGCTAATCTCCCATGTGGTCTGTACAGAAAATTTCATAAATTTTCATTTCTCAGTTTATGATGAAGAAATACATTTGTTTCATACGGGTTTTGTGTAAAAACATATGTGCATTGTGCAATCATTATATCTAGGTTGCATGTATGATTAAATACTTTCTTTATAAAAAGTGGAAATTTATGATTTTTTAGCACAGGGCAAATGGGAGAGGAGCTCGCAAGATACGTCACTGAGTTGCCAATTTGTGTTTGATTGATTACAACTTCAAAAATTCATAACTTTTTTTTTCATCAGATTTTGTTCAAAATGTCATAGATCTGTTTCTTTAATTATTCTCCTTCAGTTTAAAGGAGAATGAAACCCTGGGGATAAAATTTTAATGAAAAGAGGATAGAGAGAAGCAATTTTTAAAAAGTTCCATCAAAATCGGTTACGAAATGAGAAAGTTTTGAAAAGTCTTAATTTACTTTCTATGGCGATCCTCAAACTGGCAATGTTGCTTCAAAGTGACAGGTTTAGTAGTACAACTCTCCATACGTTTTGTACACAAAATTTCATGTTTTCCTCATTATCTCTCAAGGTGCAGCTTATCTTCTTCTTCGCTCAAGATATATCATGGGAAAATGTATTTGACACAACATATGTTGAGTTCACAAAAAGACAAGCAGCATCTTTAGAGATAATGGAGAAAATATGAAATTTTGTGTACAAAATATATTGAGAGTTGTACTACTAAACCTGCTATTTTGAAGCTACAATGCCAATTTGAGGATCACCATAGAAAGTAAATTGAGACTTTTCAAATTTTCATAACTTTTTCATTTTGTAACCGATTTTAATGGAACTTTTTTAAAAATTGCTTCTCTCTATCCTCTCTTTTCATTAAAATGGATATTTCCTCAGGGTTTCATTCTCCTTTAAACCAGCATACAAAATAACTCCACACTCATAAGGCTTGTCTCTGTTAATTTTTTTGTACATACAATATATCAACTGAATATATAGGATGGAATTCACAAATGAGGTTTACTATAAAGCATAGCACAAATGTGGCCTATTGTCCAATGAACAAGTTTACTGTTATGTTTGCTCATTTTTGTCAACAAATGTGGTTTAAAGAGAATGTTGAGTTCAGCTGGGAAAGGTGAAACTGAAAAATGATTTGTGAGCTTTCTCATTCCTTTTATGTCAGTTTGGAAGTACATCATAGTATAAATATCCCCCTGAAAAGGATTGCTCCTCAAATGCCCCCATATATAACAAGAAATAGCTGAACATTCATACCACATGTGTGTGCATGCAGTCCCATATACCGATTTCTGTGTTCAGTGCATGTGCTTTTCAGCGAGATTGGCCCAGGTTGACTTCTTATCATTTCGCTGATTCCAAAACGTCAACGTATACACCAATCCTTATGTAGACATGATCAACCTTTCTCAATTGCTTTGAGACAGTTTCTTTCACAACATAACTGCATGACCAGAACTCAACTTTATCTTTAAACTAAAATGTATACCATGGTTTATACCATGGTTTAAATTCAAACCTCCTTTGTGCATTAATTGGGCCATAATCTCTAACCTGTAAACTGAATGCACCAAATTTCATAGTTTCAGCCTCTAATCTGATTCCTTCTGAACGGGATGGTCTTAGTCCAACAAGGTGCTTCACTATCTCACTTCCCTTTAAACAAAAATGAGATCAAGACTAACATTTAAACATTCATATATTTTCTCCATGGGCTCTCACATTTGTCAGAGTTGTTTTAGTCCAACAATCTCTGAAAAAGCAATTGTGTACAAAGTTATGCCCATTTTTTATTATGTGAGTGTAGGTTAAACAAATTGGTTTTTATCAGGGAGGGGTGTGCCCCTAGTCCCCTTTGATTTGCCAGTGTTCTACCTTTCTACAATATTTCATGCTATCCAAAAAAGGATATCAAAAAAAATCATACAGTACATAGATACTACTGATTTTTCATTGAAGTCATACACAAAAGGAACATCAAAATATGAAATATATCCAGAAATGAATGAAGATCGAAATCTGGAACAATAAGAAAACTCTCTAAACTAGTTCTCAATATATTTCCTACAAAAAAAAAAGATGTTCATGATAAGCAAACATTACAAAAGTTAATGTAATCGGTCAGTTTTCAATCACAGTACAGATATGTATCTTTATTATTATTATTTATTTGGCACTTTCAAAAGAAGAATAACAAAATCAAGAAACAATATACAATGTACATACATTCAACTCGAATGAATACAATAATTTCATTGACACTTGCACACCCTACCAGGTGGCCTGGGTGAGGAAGAGGTCAACTTAATGACCATGGCCCACAGGCCTTCCTTCCCACACCTGATCGGGTGCACAAGCATCTTAAAGGTTCCCTTTTATGGAATTACAAAGGAACTTCAATTAGTAGACTTTTCTACTGTGAATCCAGATCTGTCAACCATTTTACCTGAATTCCATTCATTAATCTGTAAACTTGAAAATAAAAAATTAATTGGGAACGCCCCTAAAAATTTTGGAAAATCGGTCCAGCGATCGATGACGTCATGTGACGTCACACTCAGAATGCTTGACTCCACGCAAGCTGAAAGTGTGTGTAGGCTATTGAACTTCGTGTAGATCCTAGCTTCGACTTCGTGCCATTACAGCCCTTCATTTTAGTTTTTTTTTAATCCTATATCAACGAACGATAACATCTTCTTCAGACAGAAGAAATAAAAGAGGAATTAGGGGCACGGCCGTATTTGTTTGAACCAGACATGTCGGATTCTGATTATATGACAGAGACGTCCCTGATTTCAATAACGGAGAAGATATCGACGGGAGACTTGGGAATTATAACTAGTAATTCCTTTTGATAATTAGATTGCCGATTAAATTTTAATTTACGCATATCCACCAATTATGAATCTTGTTTGCGCTTGCAAAATGCCCCAGTCCTGATGAGGCTGAGCTGATAGCTGATCGAGGCAGTGAGCTCGACGTGCGCAGGTGTACACGCCGTGCCGTTCGGTCGTTCGCCTGCTGACCCTGCCTGGCCTGGGCTTGGGTAGGGTTTTACTGGTGCATGGGGTGGTAGCGTTTTGTTTCTAGTAAATTCTAACATTGATATCCAGAAAACCCTTAGCTCTCCTGTTACCTTGCATGTTTTCATTGTGCTGCTATGAATAATAAGTACCGGTAGACTAAGTTAGTGTAGGTACAGTGATAGTTGATCAATAGATATATGATCAATAGATACCGTAGATCAAGTTTGATTTTGGGGATGGCATCTTGCTTCAGAGACGGCCTCTTCTTGATGCCAAACGCCGCATGCAGCCCCGTACTATCGAGGAAGTCCTTCGCACAAATGTGCTCGGAACACACGGACACTGCGGTCACTCGGCCCCTTCCAATTGACGCGAGTTAGTTTCACTTTTGAGGTCCATTTTCTTCTAATATTTGGGTCTTTGAGGAATAAATGTAGACTTACACCCTCCTTTGTGATGTTGCTGCAACCTGCAAAGACACAGCGTTGCGGCATACTTCGATTTAGAGGTGGTTTTCGAGGTGGTATATAACTGCAAGTTAGTTTGCACGCGTGATATATGCAAGATATTGTAAACAAGCACCGGCAATGTCGGTTTGTGACGTCACACGTCAATCATGCTCGAAGAACGAGAATTTGGGGTTTAAAAGGGGGCGGAGCTTAGCAGACTCGTTTAGGCCTGAATACGTGGGGAAAATATTATTTTAAAAATATTCAGATACGTATTCATTGCAAACGGATGTCATTTTTCAATTTAGATGAGTATCATGTACAAAATAACAAGAATTAGAATTTCATAGAAGGGAACCTTTAACATACCATGTGGATACATCATAGAATAATATCACATAAAAAATATGACAGATGAGAAGTTCAAACATAATATACATATAGCTTAATTGAGACCATTCCAGAGAGAGAGAGAGAGAGAGAGGGGGGGGGGGGGAGAGAAGACAGGAGACAGAGAGAGAGAGAGAGAGAGAGAGCGAGCAGAATAGGGAGACTGTGCAGAAAAATAACAAGATCTGCATTGTGACTGAAATGTCATTCGCATAAAATTGTTTGTGTTGTAGGTTATGAATACTATATAAGACCATTCACAATTTAATTAATTATTAAAGTATTCGAGTTATATATTAGTAATCAATACGAAATAAATCCATACAGTACATTCATGTGTACGTGTGCACAGAAAAACAACATTTCATTATTATCCATTTTACCTTCCATTATGAAAATGATTAACCTTCCATTATGAAAATGAATTATGTACCCCAAAACTACAACTAATTAAGAAAAATATAAAAGCAATCAAATGAGACTAGACTTCATGTAAGTAAAAAAACAAATTTTGGAGACAAGCAAATCTTGTATTCATTCAAGAAAGCGATAAATCGAATAGCCTTTTCCATATTCTGATCTCGGTCATATATATATATAAATTTATATATATATATATATATATATACATAATTCCTACTCGAGGCGATTTTTTGGGCGAAATATTCATCGGAAGAGGGAAGCCGATGTTAAGTCGAATTTTTCGAATCGCCTTAACGTTTTCGGCACTGTTTTTTCCCATTTCCGTAGGGGTAGGAGGCATTCTATTGATATAAACATAGAGGGCGCCAAATTACTTACATTACTACAAAGTTTTGTTCGGTAGGGAGAACTCATTTTCGTATAATATAACGTGGAAAATCTATATATGTATAACTCTTGGGGATCTAACATCCTGAGGTTGGACTTAGGGCGATGTCTGTTTTTCTTGATTATATCAATAGTTTGGGGATTTACTAAAAATACCTTATCGCACACAAAAGGTAGTTATTTTACGATTCTTTTTGCCATAAATGCAAATTGAATCAAATTAATTCTGAACATATACTAACATTTTGAATCCATTAATTCTCTGTAACGTCATTTTACGCTGATATACATATATACAATAAAAAAAAAAATTTGCCTTTTAGTTGAATCTAGGTACATATATATATATATATACAGCGAGAGAGGTGTGGATGTGTGTACCATTCGGTTGAACCATGTTAAATTTAGATATGTGAACAGATATGATGGACCTGCTTCATTCCGTTCCATCATATCTGTTCACATATATATATTTCATTTCATACATGTATTCATATTTATATGTGAAAAAAAATTGTCTTATGTAAAATTCTTGTATGTTTTGAATGGAATTCTGAATAACAGTCTTTGGCTGTACATAGCTAGAGCTTCATTTAACATTATTCATTTTCATTCATTTATTGATTTTTCACCATGGTAGCCTATTCAGCAAAAGTTGATCTTCCATGAGGCCCTAAATATACAACACAATTAAACGACATAAATACAGTCAGAGAAGTATAGATACATATGTACATTCTATGATGAAATAACGAAAAATGCATTAAATAAATTGAACTTTTATAATGCTATAGTTACCTTAAGATTTGGAAGCACTTTTGAGGTTTTGTCCAAGATATATTTAGCATCCTCTGGGACTGGTGTGGTATCCCACCTTCCTCTTTGTAGAGTTCCTCCTAAGGTTACCTGACCATTCCTGTACGAATTATTCATCAAGAAGAAAATATTGAGTAACAATATGAATGCGACTGCGTCTCCTATATGCCTCCGCCTAAATTCGGTTGATGGCTCAAACTGTTCTTGAAATATTGTGATAACCAGAATAAAAAGCCTCTAATTACATGTTAATTGACCTCTTTGACATTTGATCTTACACCTTATAACCCAAAAGTCTGATCACTTATCTCCTACTAGTCATGAATACAAAATAGTTGAGATATGGTGATAACAAAGGTAAAAAAACTTTAATTTCACATAAACCTGTATAATGACCTCTATGACCTGTCATCATTGACCTACGTGAACAAAAATCTAATCACTTCGTCTCATTATGGTGATGCATACTAGTTCCAAGTTTGAAGTTAATGGATCAAATGGTTCTTGAGATATCACGTTAAGGCTAAAACCTGCAATTTCAGAATTGACCTCTATGATCTTTGACCTTTGACCTACGTATCCCAAAATCTAACCAGATCGTCTTTATATGGTGATACATATTAGTACCAAGTTTGAAATTCATACCTCAAATGGTTGAGATATCATGTTAACAAGGCTAACACCTGCAATTTCAGAACTTGACCTGTGACCTTTGACCTACATACCCCAAAATCTAATCAGATCCTCTTCCTATGGTGGTACATACTAGCACTAAGTTTGAAGTTCATACCTCAAATGGTTCTTGAGTTATCGCTAGAACAAGGCTAACACCTGACATTTCAGAAATTGGCCTCTGTGACCTTGACCTTTGACCTACATACCCCAAAATCTAATCATATCGTCTTCCTATGGTGATACATACTAGCACCAAGTTTGAAGTTCATACCTCATGTGGTTCTTGATTTATCGCTAGAAAGAGAGAAAGCGGGACGGACGGACGGACAACCAGAAAACATAATACCTCTGGCAACACCTTCGGTGGGCAGAGGCATAAAAATGTTTACAATACAAATGTATGCATGAAAGGTTTCATTGAAAGGATTGCATTTAAGACAATCTACGAGTTCTGGCAATGCCTGATATGCATGTTGCAGGATAAGCATTTATAATTGCTGAATTACTGTTTTTCTTAATTTTCAGTTCCACTACCAGAAATGAAGATAAGCTTTAATTTCTTACACAAAGACACAAAATCAACAATATCTAGATATTTGTACAATGTATACAAATGATCCCAAATACAACTTTTGGATGAATTAATATACAATTGCAAAAATAATGGATTCTCACAGTATATAATTCTCATAATTCACTTAAAAATCGACTTGATTACAAGTGTTTTCTGTAGAAATATAATTCAGAAACATTGGGGTCTACACTACATTATACAATAAAAATACAATTTAGGGATAAATAAATTGAGTAAATAATATAGGTAATATGAAAAAAAGGTAAATAAGTTGAAAGGATCCCTTACTATCAATATCCAAAACAAAATAATAACATGCACATATAAAGAAAAAAAAATCTTTTATTTCAACAACTTTTTCATATCTTTAAAAAGTTAATGTGACGGTAAGACATAACATAAAGAGCCTTGACATAAAATTATGATTCTCATGGCCATTTTTTGGCATTCTTTTAATACCTTGGAAGCACATAGAATGATCTATCACCCCATCCTGTCATCCCAGGCAGGAGAGAGTACAGAATAAAGAAATGTTGCATCGGAGCTTGAACCTGAAAACAAAAGCATAAGTATATGATCGGGCTTGACACCTCATCATTTGATTCTTAATAATGGTATGAAGAGCCGAATAATTTAAAATAATCTCTGTTCAGATGAAACGATTCAAATTGACCATTCATTGTAGATCTTCACATATTGTAGTAGAATAGTAGAGAGGCTCAGATCAAGTGCAGAGGGAGAGAGAGAGAGAGAGAGAGAGAGAGAAGGAAGACAGAAAGATAGTGATAAAGGAACTTAGAGAGGGATGAAGAAGGGGAGATAGAAATACAGAGAGGAACAGTGAGAGATAATAAGTGGGTGATCAAGAGAACACAGAAAGATATACATGTAGAAAGAGGAAGACTAAAAGGTAGATAGGAGAGAGAGAGAGAGAGAAACAGAGCAGAAAGAGTTAGAGAGGGAGATCAAGAGGAGTAAGGGATAGAGGGGGAGTTCAAGGAAATTATAAAAAGAGCTTTATAATTGTTCTTGATAGAAAAAGCAGTAGTACATGCACATATCAATTATCATAGACAGGAGGTTTAGCAGGGCTGTCAACCACGCTCATTCTCCCACCATCCCACCAGCATCGTGGCGGGAGACTCAAGCCACCACGCCCTTCCTGCTGCCATTGTGAAAACGAACTTTTTTTTTTTTGCTTGTCAAAGAGAAATTTGAAGTAAAAAGACAGCCGAAAATGCTGATAACCTTTTTTTTTTCCCTTGTCAGAGAATTTTGGAGTAAAAGAAGCCCCAAAATGACGATTTTTAAAGCATTAATTTAATTTCTGGTGCTGGTCACACTAGCGAGAGAAAAAAAAAGAGTCTCCCTCCAAGCAGTTCCCTGAAAATTGACAGCCCTGGTAGGCCAGGAGCCTGTCCCGAAATATTCACCCCATTTTACCCATAAGATTTGACCCTGTAAAATTGCTTAGAACATCTAAGTCATTGACAAAAAGGTTGTCAGGCTGTCAGCCTGACCGTAGCTATGGATGTACATTCCAAAATATAAAAACTGACAAAATTGTCCATCAGGAAGGGGGTGTCAGACCCCCTGAAATGAAAACCCCAACAGCCCTCTGAC
This sequence comes from Heliocidaris tuberculata, assembly GCA_025618425.1. NCBI lineage: Eukaryota > Metazoa > Echinodermata > Echinoidea > Camarodonta > Echinometridae > Heliocidaris > Heliocidaris tuberculata. The sequence continues at coordinate 48,204,881 of CM046834.1, read as the reverse complement.
AACTCTTCGCCCCCCCCCAAATGCTCTGTATGTAAAGGAAAACCATTTTATTACCTTCTATGAAAACTAAAATGTGTTTTCTTCAATACAATTCAAATTTTCATAACATCATTTTGATTATAATAATCTTCCTGAGGTGTAATTTGATGTTAGTTGGTCTTATGATTAATAAGTTATTAAATTGTGAAAAATGTATCACTTTCTCAATATTTCTTATATTCTTTGAATGTACAGTACATCCATAGCCACTGGTGTAGACAAGGGGCCCAGGGGGGCACTGGCCTCCCCCCATTCAGCCACAAAAAAAAAAAAAAAAAAAAAAAAGCGAGAGCGAAAAAGCAGGGGAAGTGAGAGAAAAAGGCCTAAAAAGGCGCTACAAGCCGTTAACTTTCTCTCAAAATTTGCTAAAACTCAAAGTTTTTGTGCTTTGTGCGGGAAGAGGGAAATAACTCCACTCTCCCTGCACCCACCCCTGTTGCATACAGTGAAATGTTGCGCCCAAATAATTGAAAAGCAGTCCAGACGTCGAAATAACTTTCCGCCAAAAAAAAAAGGTGCTACGAGCCGTTATCTTTCTCTCAAATCTACTATAAGACGTCAGAGCTTTCGTGCTTCGCGCAAGAGGGTGAGGGGGAACCTGCACCTACCTTATGCACCCACCCCCTGGGGAGCACGCTTCGCGTGCTCATCACCAATTTCGCATGCTTTGCGTGCTCAAAACCGCCCCCTAAAATGAAATCCTGGCTATGCGGTTGGATCCTTCACGTCTTGCCCCCCCCATTGAAAAATCCTGGCTACGCCTGTGTCCATAGCTCTTCCTTCTGACAAAATTTGGTCCCTGGGCATCAAGGGGAAAAATGTACCCCAACTTTTAGGGGCTGTCTGACACCCCATCCTGACGGAAATTTTAGTCGTTTTTTGTATTTTGTAATGTCCAGTCATACTACTACCTACTGACAAAGTTTGGTGCATGGGGGAGACGGGGTGAAATCGACCCGACTTTGGGGTATCTTTTGGGGGCTCTGGGGGCTAAACCCCACAGCTACAGTCAGGCTGACAACCTTTTTGTCAATAACCTAGATGGTCTAAGTAACTTTACAGGGTCAAATCTTGCAGGTAAAATGGGGTGACTATTTCGGGACAGGCTCCCAGACTATGGGTTTAGACTATTTTCAGATAGTCACTTTTCCTTTACATTTATCTGCTGGGAGCCAAAAAGGCTTTGACTGCTATTATTAAACATAACATTCTTTTGACCATCACCAGATGATGCGTATATTCCTGATAAAGAATGCAATCATCAAACTGTAAGAAAATGGACCTACTATAATCTATGCAACATAGTCATGGGAAGAATATTGCATAAGCTACAGGTCAAATTGGTCAAAAAATTATGATGTAATTACAAATTATAAGGTCTATGGTATTAAAAGATTTTTTAAAGATGGGTTCTACTGAGCAATGGATGTTATATACCTAAAACTATGTCAATAGAAACAAGCATTTATAAAAGGTCAGAAACATTTGGTCATTAAAATTTTGCCAAGCTCTATGAATAAACAAGCAATTTCACACAATGCACTCATCAAAAATGTGCAAGGCAAGCACAGATAAACGTTTCATTGCATCTCATGTTTCTTTTATATATATGTCAGTCACCTTTCAATTGTCTGTAATAAAACTTTGTTCCTCCTAAAGATACAACCAAAATATGATCTTAACAATACAGGATAAGATGTACATTTCAAATATCATTTAAAGTCATCTTTAAACTATCTGATACAACAAGATGTTATCAACATATGTAAACAATGCAGTAAGGTATAAAACAAACTTGATTTAATTACCACAACCGATATTAGTGTACATAAAAGAGCAGTAATAGTAGAGGTGTATCATAAAATATTAGATGCAATAATGGCAGTATTTAAACAGGTAGTGCTTTGTTATGACATTGGGTATATGACAGGGGTGTGACTCCCTTGTTGATTCATAGTCAATCTACAGTAATAAAAATTTATCTAACACAGATTTTGCTTTCTTCAAAGGTTGGTTGACTGGTTAAGTAGCAAAAGTCCAAGCTTTTTTTTCTCCAGCACAATACACACTATACAAAGGATTTTAGTATTCATGATGAGTTATCAATTTGGAAGTTATGTTCATTCAATGTGCTTGGTAATGTATGGAAACCTTTAGATGAAATGAAACTCCTTAGACTTAACTTTTATCGGTTTATTGTAAAATGAACATAAACTGTGTAGTTAACCCAATGGAGATGGGTTCATTTGCATCTTGGACTCAGTGTCCTGCAAATTTGTCTTTTTCCAGAAAACTTTCAGTAAATTAAGAAGAAGATTCACTAACCTGAAATGATACCAAACACTGCTAGTCATAACAAGATAAATCACAACAAAGTATTATCCCATTCTATACTCCACCACAGGGCCCTTGTGGAAAACAGTTTTGTAACTGACAATTCTACCCTGTATAAAGTGCCGGTCACACATACACGACGCACGGCCCGCGCACTGAAAAATGAGGAATTTTGGCCAGTGCGTTGTCTTTCGCTGGGTGTGCGTCAGTATTCGTTACTCATTCGTCGAGCGCGCTGAACCAACGCTATGCATTCGTTGTCATTCGCTCTGTGCGTCGGGATTTTTGTGCATGCACAAAAATGTGCGCGGAGCTCGACGCATGAATGTACTCGCCAGGGGGATGCCAGATGCAGAGCGCGTTGGACCATCGCCAGATACGCGTCGAGCGCGCTGGACCAACGCCAGACGCACGCGGAGCACACGCTGGGTATTCGTTTGTGCACTCGTCGCTGCACTGCAGATGACGGCATGCAAGACGAGCCGCACGATCACGTGACCGCTGTGCGTTGAATGCGCGGTGCCTGCACGGACTATTCGTTTCGTGCGCTAGCAACACGCTGTGCATTTCCTAGAATTTTTAACACGTGCGTCGTGTATACGCTCTGTATGCGCTCTGTAAGCGTCATGTATACGTGCAGCGAGCTAGCAACACGCTGTCCATTTGTTGTTAACTCGCTAGCTTCTCCCAAATCCTGACAAAAAGTTGCGCGCACAACGATGCACTGAAGTTATTTTCTATTTTTAAAGTGAATTTCAGTGCGCAGGCCGTGCGTTGGGTATGTGTGACCGGGCCTTACATGAATGAATTAACAAATAAATAGATAAATACTCCCCTTCCTACCCCCCCCCCCCCTTTAAAAATAAATTTCATAATGGTCAACCTTGCTAAACTACAATAAAAAATACTTTGCATCTCTGAGCACAGCAGAGGACATACATGTAGGTATATGTAGGTATATGCTTGGGGTATAGACATCTTTGTATGAACATTCACACTGAGGCCAAGACTGAAAAGAACCTCAAACAAAAAGATTGAAATACCATTATCTTTTATGGCTTTACTATGTTTACTTTTTGGCTGTCATGCCCTCCGGCTGTGATCCCATTGATGTTGCATGAATACCTTAGGTTTTTCACTCACATGAATAATTTGACCTCGTACTGGTTCCACAGCATCATCTTGCACCAGAAACTTGGCCCCTAATCCTGAGCAGTTTACTGCTACATCATAAACACCTGAAAACTGATAAAGAATTTCAAATAGATTACAATAAAACACAAAATATGAATCATAAAATCCATTCTATATAGGGCCATCATTGACAGTCTTATTGTCAGTGGCGGATCCAGGATGTCCAAGAGTAATATATATGATGAATCACATCATTATCTAGCAATCAAATGTCAATGTCACGGTGAATCTTTATTTTCTGCAGATACATTCAGGAAACTTCATTTTATTCATGAAGATAGAGCTGTTTACTTTTACCTAGCATTTCACCATGCACAGCAAACTTTCATGTCAGTTTTGATATTTTTTTTGCCGACTTTTAATTACACATTAAATGTAATAAATCAGAATAATGTGTTTGATCGACCTCGAGAATCAGAAGTTCATGTTCATACAGTTGTATTGACATGTCAACAGAGAAAATAAATCAGTGGCGATGACAGCCCTAATACTATCACCATAAAGTCTCATTTACAAATGACACAGTAAAAAAATTCTATGGCAAAACTAAACCATTTTATGGGAAATAAATGACAAGTAGTGGTGAAAAAAGTGCTGCAGGGAACAAAGGGCCCCTAAGTGCACTTGTCTGTCAACAAAATTTTGGGGACAGAATTTACGAAATCGGTGAATGGCACCCTATTTCGAAATGCTAATTTATGTAAAAAACACAGTCATTTGTCTTGAAATATAAAAAGTAGTTTCGTAATTTTTCATATCCAGGTGAATCTGATGAAATCATAAAATTCTTTTTGCTATATGTTAGTGTTAATTTATGTTAATTTATGCACAAAACACATATTCTATGATATACTTACAAAAATAAATGTGGAAGGTCTTCATATTCCACCACATAGGTTAGATCGATCAGTTAGGTTAAAATAACATTAATGGTAATTTATTCTAATTGATTCATATTTATGCACATTTCCAATGACATATCACAAAATGACTATACAAGTACCTCAAATTTGTAACATATGGGTAAATAAGGTCAGGTTAATGAAATGACTATGTTAGGTGTGATATTCTGAGAATATTCCTTTACTTTTAAAACCATTTTATTATAATTTATGCATATTAATGCATAAAACAAAAATTTCAATGGTAATAACCAACTTATACCAGCACTTCCAATTTGATACTCACTGGTAAACAAGGTCAGGTAAATGAAATGACAATGGTAAACTGCAATTTTCAGAGTATATTTCTATGTACAATATGAATGGCATTAACACTTGGATACATGTAATTCAATAATTCAGTAATCATTTTATTCTCCACAACAATAAAAAATACGTGTACATGTGAGCAAAAGCCTATTAGGCAAGTACATTAAAAAGAGTACATTACAAAAGTACAAACATATGTCATCAACAATTATAATGAAATTAATGATAACAAAGCATATCAAAACAGAATGAAAGAGGGGAATACATACTATATCATTGTGGAGGGAGCCAACAGGAAGACAAAATGTAGTCTAAAGTGTGTTGGCACCCAACATATAATTGAAAATTTAAAGTATAGCTTAATGTTTTGGTGTAACAATAGTAAATATCAAATTTCATCCTTAATTCCATAAATCATAAATTTATCAAATTACACTAACAATATAAATACAACAATGAGCAAAAGCATATAAATATACAGACATAATATGCATAAATTTGGGAAATTTTGCATGAAGATGCAAGTTATTTTGATGGGTCTTGTGGGAAAAAATAAATCTGTAGGCACAACAAATACATATGGAAAGTTTGGTACATTTTCAAGCACTTTGATTTTTACCTTGTCTCGGTAGATATAGTACAATAATTGGCATATGTTAGCAGAAGTTTGCAATAAAGATGAGATTTAATTCGATGGGTCCTGTGGGAAAAAATAAAGCTATTGCCACAAGAAATACATATACAAAGTTTGGAATTTTTAAGCCATTGTTATTCACCATGTCAGTAGACTTACTGATTTAATGCATGTAAATCACATAAATTAGCATAATTTTGCATGAAGATGTGGTTTGATTCGATGGGTCCTGTGGGAAAAAAATGAAGATATTGTCCTAACAAGTACATCTGCAAAGTTTGGTGCTTTTGTAAACTCTGTCCCCAAAACTAAAAAATATGGGCTTAACATACCTGACTAATATGTGTTAAAAGATACAAAAATGTGAAGCACACTATACTTAAAGGGCAATCCAACCTTGGTAATGAGATGATTTGTGTGAAAGGAGAAAAATAAGAAAAACAGGATGGTGAAAGTTTGAAAGAAATCGGACAAGGAATAAGAAAGTTATGGATGTTTGAAAAATGAGATCACTACATCTATGGGAATCTCAAATTGGCAATTTGGTGATTCGATTGTGACATTTTTGTGGACAACTCTCCCATTCGTCGTACACAAAAATATCATTAATTTGCGGTTTTCTTCGAGGCGTTTTTACCCTCGGGGCAGTACTCAAAATATATTGGAGAGAGCATACATGTATTGTTATAAATCCTCATGAAAGAAAAAAATCCTATATGTAATACATTTTGAAAAAAAGTGACATTTTAGTCATTTTGCGTGTTGGAGCCAATGGGGGAGTTGTCCACAGCTACATCACAGTGACATTACCTATTTGGCCAATTTGAAATTCCCATATGTATAGTGATTACAACTTTCAAAAATTCATAACTTTCTTATTGCTTGTCCAATTTCGTTCAAACTTTCGCCAATCTGCTTCTCTGATTTTTCCTCTTTCTTGCAGAGCAACTTGCTATTAAGGTTGGATTTCCCTTTAAGTCATTCTATTTTGTCGCAGAGTTGTTTTTTTTCAGTCATTTAACTATGTGTCTATGGCATGTTTGAACAAAGCTTGAAACTTCTGAAATTTTGGATACCAATCCTCTTATCTGATGACAAATGTGACTAATTAAAACTGAGGGATTGGATCAAACTAAGTTACAAAGTAAGGCTGTTAACCCTGTCTAAATTTACACGAAATAAAGTACAGTGTTTTCACTAAATTAGACAAGCTTTCATGACAGACTCTTATTGATTGATCAATCCTAAGAGAACTTTCTCTTAATCATCATTCATTTAATTGAAAGAAAAGTTTTGTTTTATTACTGTTATGATCAGAATCAATTACTCTTACTCTGCAACCATACATGTGCAGAGGTAAAATTTCAGGGCCATTATTAAATGAGGGAAATAGTAACTGACATGTGGAACAACATTTTGAATGTAGACTAAAAACAAAATTACATAGATACTATAAAGGGAAATGAATACACACTACTGACCTCTCCTAAACTGCTGACCTTCCTCTGTATAACTTTTCCTCCCTTTTGTAGAAAACTGCATTTTAAAAAATTCAGAAAACATATGACTGATGGAAGTGTGAAAGAAATGGCTACTTTGCAAAGTACACACAAATTGTGAAGCACTTTATAACTGTAATATAAAAAGGAACTATACTTAATACTTACATTTAATTGAATGGGATTTGAAAGTTTAATGCCAGCTATCAGTCTTAATGTAGAGACTCAAAATAATTGGTCTTTCTAATGTAAATGATATTTCAATAGAGATATGAAAACGGGTCACATTACCGTTTCAGAAGATATGGCAGGTAGATCAGGCAATTGGTGATAATAGTCATGTACGAATAGCCATCCCTGTGAAGATATGATAAAAAATAAAGAACGAAAATAACAGCGTTTACAGTAAGTCTAAGATGCTATCAAGATTTCACTCCTAAAGTGAAATATTTTACAAATGAGAGGTAAAATATAATTTATATACTGAGCCAGGGATATAATGTTCTGGCCGGCAGTGTTGGGTACCTTGATCTTGTTCTTGATCTCGAAGGTGTTGGTGTTGGTCTTGATCTTGATCTCGGAGCTTCTGTTCTCAGAATTTTCGCTCGAGATCGCCCGAGATCAAAATTGTTATTACGTAAATTATCAAACGAAAGAGCTTTTAAAATCGTTCACTAATTGGCGAAAACACGACTCAGTGTTGGGGATCGATCTCGAGACCAGTCTCGAGATCGGCATCAGTAAACTCGATCTTGATCTTGATCTGAGACATATCTGATCTTGATCTCAGATGTTCTGATCTCGATCTTGAGCTGCGGATCTTGATCTTGATCTGGATCTCGGACTGTCTGATCTTGATCTTGATCTCGGACCCTCTGGTCTTGGACCCAACACTGCTGGCCGGATGAGCTAAAACTTATAGAGGAGGCTATTGGATTTACTGGAATGAAATTTTGCTTGTAGTCTAAGAAAGCAGAGCTAAATAATATTCATACATATGTGTGTATTTTCAAAGAAGCTATATTGTCTTTTGCAAAGTATAGCCTGTTATTGACCAAATTTCAAGTGAATATAAAAAGAAGAACTTACTGGAAGGTTGGTGCAAAGAGTTGTTGAATTTCTTTTTGAGGAACTCTGCGGTACCCTATGACATCATCTTTCCACCATGGATCCTCCTTATAAATATGAAAGACATGTTAAAATGATTTATGAATATCAGCATGCAATTAATCCTGAATCAAATATGAGGAAGAGAAATCAAAATACAAGAAAGCTTTCAATTTGGCTTCATGATTTGAAGAATTCAGGTTTACCTTTGAAACTTCAAAGTTTTTCAAACCACATTAACTTTCACTCAAAAGAGTTAAAACTCTGTCTATAATCATCTTTCCTTTATATTATTCAGGTTAGGGTAAAATTTGGTGAGTCGATGGGATCAAATATAGATCTTTATTTTCAAATTTTTGGATATAACATGTGTAGGTCATTCAATCAACTTGTATAACGCCTATATCATAAAATGATTAGTGTGGACTTTTTAAGGATTTATCCATCACCAATGCTATAGTGGATTCCCATAATCTTGAATAATGTAACAGGTGAAATTGATTCTGTACTTGCAAATCACATGAAAATTGTATCATTATAAAAGTTAGAAATTCCCAAAGAAGAACAATGTATTCAAATAAAGGGAAAACAAATTTGTCAGGCTGGACAGATAACCCTAATCTTGATGCGATACCCAGAGAAAACTGATCAAATTTTGTCTTAGACCAACTATAGAGAAATACCAAGAAAAATGTTTTTTTCAACCAGGCCTAGAACATGACTTTGACCAACATAGCTTTAATCAACTTCTAAAACATACTAAATCAACATCTGACCAACTTACAACTTCTTTGATTTTCTCAGGGTATAAGCGGTAGCCTGGAAGGAACTCTATTCCAAATTTGGATGCTTCTGGACTCAAAGCTAAAGGGACACTATGATCCCAAGTTTCTCTGCTCCATTTCCTACAATAAAAAATTAAAAAATACCGTAAAAGTAACCATTTTCATGATGATTATTTTTATTTCATAAAAGGCCTATAGAAGATGCGTGCTTGGGGTACAAGGGAAAATTATTATGAAGGGAAAAAGCTATGTGTGAGAGTTCGTAATGAATTCATCAAATTTTTCCATTCTTAATAATTTTCCCTTGTACGTAGACTAGAATGGGTGCGATGTTATCTTCATTCCTGCGCAGTGCTAGTGGAAACTGTTTGAATACGGCTGCAAGATTTTCAAAATGAGAATAACTTGGACCCTGAATTACCTGAAAAAGGAGCATTACAAGGAATAAAACAGTCAAATTGGTAAGTGAACAGATTCGTGAATGTTTAGAGCCTAGGCCTAATCTATTCAATTTGTAAAAATATTTTTAAAAAATAAAATACAAGCCTTTTTACAACTACATACCAGCTACACATCGGTGTGTAGACAGTTTGCACAGCAGAGTGATAGGAGCATTTCTGTCTCTAACTCTAAGCTAACACTTCCTAAGTGAATAGCCGACCCTGTCAAAATGATAAGAGGCTAATGAACGAGAGACAGAATTTTCAGTCTAAAGCAATATCAAACATGTTAAACTTAAAGGAGCCTTTTTTGGTTGCCTCTTCAAGCTTTAGAAAAATTTAGTCTGTTCCTACACTAGTCTAGTTCTGGACGTTTGTAATTATTTTTTCCGTAAAACCCCATGTACGTGCACCCAGCATATAACCAGGGAGGTGGAAGGGAGACGGCGCGAAGTCCTCTGATTCACTCTCCCAAACAAACGTCCAGGATTTTCCAGTAGTGTAATGACTTTCCCTGAAGATTCTAAGGGAATTGGAACGCAATTAAGAGAGCCCCGCCTACACTCACAAAGCAACGCTTCTCATTGGATGCAGAGTTCATCAGTCACCGGTGATTTCAGAACCGTTGAATCGAACAGGAGTTTTGTAATAGTCTTTGAATCCTAACCTAGCACGAACAGGATGTTTAAGTAGTATCAATGAAATCAATGTGTTAAAGATTAATGCCAATAACTGAGTAGTAGTAATTATTTTCTGTAAAAAGCAAATATGTTTTTGTCCACAGTATGAAATAATATATATATATATATATATATATATATATACAACTCTTATTCCGGCGTTTAGGGGAATCCTTTTATCTCAGCCTATTGTTATCATTCGCCTTAACGCACGGTTGCTTTCGCCGTAACGTCGAATTTCTATTGTGACGGAATAAACCCCATTGATAGGATTCCCCCTAACGTAGGAAATAATCACTGTATGTATATATATATATATATATATATATATATATACATTACTTCTGATTCTCAATCATAAGATAAAATACGTCATGTAGACTAAGACTACCTTAAGCTCATCACGTGGGTTTATTGTTCTGTTCGGCGATGCCTTCCTTTTCGACAGCGTGCTTGATCTCAAAATAGTCGAATTATTTTTGTTTATACATTTAACTTTATGTGTTTTTTTTAATTTCCTTAATGAATGATGGCGACAGCTAGCGAAAATTCTTATGTTTGAGATTCCATCTCGTATGCGAGAAAGAAGTTTGAGATCAGAAACTTGAAGCCGCAGAAAGAGGAAGCACTGGAATCTTTCGTACTTGATTGCCAAAATATTTGAAAAAAAAAGGAAATAACACTGGCGTACTGGTGGGGGGGGGGGGGGGAGGCTGCAGTTTCCCATTCTCCAAATTTCCATGATCAAAAAAAAATAAAATGAAATAAAAATAAATAAATAAATAAATAAATGGGTAAGAAAACGATTCCATTATGTGTAGCTTTACCGTCAAGCTATTTATTACTTCGGAAAGTTTTGCAGGGCCTAGCTTTGCGAGACCAATCGTACATGTAGAGCCCATGTTCTTATTTGGGGTAAAGGGATCGGAAAGAGAGAATAATACCCAAATAGGGATATAGCGTTCTTGATGCTTAATAAAATATTAAAATTCTTACTGGCTATGCCCCTTCAATTTTTTTAAAGATGATCGTTGACTATACCGATCTATAAAATACAGACCCCTAAATTTCTCTTTTGACATTTGTGTCAATATGGACCCCTACGAAAAACAGCATTCTTGCTGATGAGGGTGTTTCCATCCAGTATCTCAAAAGTGGTAAATAAATAAATAAAAAATTAAAAAGATAAAATAAGAAAATCAATTGTGTGTCAAAACTGTGCATATGCACAACATCTCATGAATATTCTGAATGTTAACGTACCTTTAGGAAACCTTAATTCACTCATTATTTTCATATTTTTATGTATTTATAAGAACGCAACTTATACCCTATTTATTAAAAGAAGAATTTCACTCATTTCACGGGCCTGAAGAAAACCAATGTTTACCTCTGGAATAACAATTTCAGTTCAAAGAGGGAAATCCAACCTTAATAGCAATTTGCTTTGAAAGAAAGAGGAAAAATCAGAGAAGCAGATTGGTGAAAGTTTGAACGAAATCGGACAAGCAATAAGAAAGTTATGAATTTTTGAAAGTTGTAATCACTATACATATGGGAATTTCAAATTGGCCGAATAGGTAATGTCACTGTGATGTAGTTGTGGACAACTCCCCCATTCGCTCCAACACACAAAATGACTAAAATGTCACTTTTTTCAAAATGAATTACTCAGTAGAATCTTTTTCTTTCATGAGGACCTATAACAATATGCTATCTCCAATATATTTTGAGTACTGCCCCGAGGGTAAAAGCGCCTCGAAGAAAACCACAAATCAATGATATTTTTGTGTACGACAAATGGGAGAGTTGTCCACAAAAATGTCACAGTCGAATTACTAAATTGCCAATTTGAGATTCGCATAGATGTAGTGATCTCATCTTTCAAACATCCATAACTTTCTTATTCCTTGTCGGATTTCTTTCAAACTTTCACAATCCTGTTTTTCTTATTTTTGTGCTTTCACACAAATCATCTCATTACCAAAGTTGGATTGCGATAAAATGCGGTAACATAGTACTTTGATATTTCCTTTAGTTTCATGCATCAAAACATCCATTTTATACAATTATATATTGTTGAATGTACATGTATATTATTATTTTCTCAATTAAATTTGTCTTTTAGCCCCAGTTGTACTCTCGGCTAATGGCATTTTTGTTTTAGTCAAATTTCTCAATGATTTCATACAATATACTATCTTTAAAGTTTAAACTATTTCATAAGTTCTATAATTATTCAAATTATTTCAATACTTCTCATTTTTTGTACACTTCAGTCAATTTAAATTTATTTTTTAAGGTAGAAACAACATTGCTGCACGTTATGATATATTTGCATCACGATATCTTATTTGATTATTTATGATCATTTTAAGGATGTAAGTTTCTATTTTTGTACATGTATGTTTTTATCAGTGTTGTTAATCATTCGCAATTCAGCCACTGGCTGCGATGAAATAATGATAAAAGTAAAAACCTTCAATTCAATTTTTAAAAACCCCTTTTTTTTTTACATGGGATCCCCGGATTAAATTGTGAGAGAACACTGCACTCTTGTATTTTGAGATAATATTATTTTATGTTAAGCAGGCTGAGCCAGGTACACAATACAATCATGTACAAACGATTCGATTATCAATTCGTGAGTGGGGAGGGCTACTACCCGCCCCTCCCCCGGGAAAAGGAAGACTTTTTTTTCTTGCTGTACGAAAATTTCGCAACATAGGGACGCATTTGGTAAATTCTATTTTGCGTGTTGTAGTTCGGAACTTTAGCTAAATAGATAACACAGGCAAATCGAAATCTGAGCTCAATCCATCTTTTTTCAGTATGGGCGGACAGGCAGTGTTAAATCGATATTTATATATTTTCTTTTCCGATTTTGGGTTACGACTACTCCATAGTTTACACTTTACAGATGTTCTTCGTCTTAAAGATAAAGCCGAGTTCTATTTAAGTGATTGCATTGTGAAAGAAATTGTCTATAATTAAGTTTTCGGAATCATCAGGATGATTAGACAATAATTATTACTCAGTCTCGCTGAAAATCACGTCCACACTAGAAATGTGTATGGGATTACACACACAATGTGGCATGAAAGTAATTAGGTCTAAATATTTCAGCCATTTCTAAATATATTTCAATTATGAGGGCGTCAATTTTGGAGAATAATCTTTTTCAGAGGACAATTTTTTTTCTATGATTTCATATTCTTCCAAACCCACATAGAAAAAATGAGAAAGCTATCAAAATTATTTTTCAACTTTACTATAGAACTCAACCCTCCCTTTAAAGTTAAAGTCACTTGAGTGTATTTAAAGGGCAAGGGGGGGGGGGGGGGAAGGGGGCAGTTCGCCGACATTGCCCCCCCCCCCCACCCCCCAACAAATTTACCACAGACAAAAAAGATAAGAAGTGACTTTTCAGTCAAGTGAGGAAACTATATTGCAAGTTATCGGATCATTGAATTACTATAATCAAAACCTCATGAATTAACATTTCATCTCTCAAAATATTTTCTGTTCGGCCGCAATAAATGCGACCTCACACAACGGTGATTTTAGATTTAGCTTATACTATATAAAGTCGAATTTCAAATATGGAGAGAAGGGTAACATTAGTTCATGTAGGTAAACCCCAACAGACAAAACGGAACACCGTTCTTGTATTACAAACTAAATATGCTCAAATAATATACTTGTCGATTGATTAATATATTTTGCATGCATGCATGCATAATGAAAAATGTACCAAGATCCAGATACGACACGGGTCTATCATGCGAGAGTTACGTGTTTCCTTTCATTATTTTAAAGGAATTTCATATTGTAAGGGGGATGGCTGGGGTATGAGAGGAGTTCCCCTCTTATTACAACAAAATTGTGATAAAACAAATTATTTCAAAACGATGTATTATGGGAGAGCTAGAGATTAAGAAAATGGTTAGATATTTTAAAAGACATACTCCTGTAAGAATAAAAATGCATTTTAAAGGCTATACCTTATAGAGGGCATGGATTGTGATGAACATTCTTTAAATTGTGTATATAGATAAACCCCCAAAAGACAAAAAATAATGCGGCCTACAGGTGACGTACTTTGACAATCATGACAACGGGTATGTATGGCCTACACTTGATGGAACCAAATTTATTGGATCATTACGAAAGAAAGCGGCAAGGGAAAAGAAAAAAGCGTCGAAAGGCTGCCTTTTTTTCCTTTCCTCTTTTTTTCGGTCTTTCTTTTCTTCTTTCTGTTTTTTTTTTTTCATTTCCTTTTTCCTTTCTTATATTTGTTTATGGGCGTGGATTTTTTTTGGAAAATAGGGCTGCAGCCCCCAAGCCCCCCCCCCCCAACATTATGCCAGTAAAAAGTGGCTTCTGTGGCGTATCTTGGCTTCAGGGGGCGGGGGCGAAACATTTTTCCCAAGTACTGCTCATATCCGTTTTTTTTAATGTTTTTTTTTCTCTCCTTTTTCCTCCCTCTTTTTTTCTCTCACTCCTTTTTCTTCTTGTTTTGTTAATAGAGCTAAAGTTAGAACGTTTCTTTTAATACATGGACTGTAACTATTTTGCTTTTTCAAACGGGTCTATAAAATACAAGCCGCGGCATGCTTTCTTAATAGGCCCGTACTTTCATGTTTTCTTTACAATGCCTGGTTGAGATCATACCAAAATTTTTGCTTGATCAATCATACCTAAGTCTATTGAATTTTATAAGCACTTTGGTTAAAATTTCCTTTCAAATAAATGCCTCGTAATGATTGAAATTAAGAGTCGGCTATTATTTTGCTCATGCTTGAAAAGCTGTCGGGGGGGGGCTTGGGGGCTGTATCCCTGAAGAAAAATGCCCATTCCCCCTCCCCCCCCCTTCCCCATTACGCTAGTGCCAGTGCATGTACATGTACATTGATTCGGATCAATCGCAACTCTTTATAAGACAGGGCCCTGATAACGTTAAAGTTACAAGAAGGTGCTATCACAGACAACCTGACTAGGTTACATCTTTAGCTTTGCAAAGTTTTACATCAGTTTCGGGATGCTTGTTGTAAGTACATTGTACGTTCATTTTCTCTAAAAGGTCAACATTAGTCGCCAAATATATATATATATATATATATATATATATATATATATATATATATTTTTTTTTTTTTTTTTTTTTTTTTTTTTTTGGGGGGGGGGGGTAGGCCCTATATAATTTGTGTGTTTATCTATATTATTGTCAGCGTGCCGTTGTCACTACGGTGGTCGGCGCCAGTCGGAACCTTCCACCACTCGAAATTTCCGACCGGCACTCAATGCAATATCACACCCGCCCGCCCGGCACTAATTTCCCCACTGACAAAGAAAAAATACTACAATTTTGACCTACGAACATGCAACTGTGGTTTAAGCCAGTAATCTGACAGCACTCACAGCAGGTATATGTACAAAGTAAACCAAATACTAGTACAGTAGTTACAATGCTAGAGTACAGTGTGTAATGTGTAGATACATTATATTTTTACTGTTTAACTATAAGTTATAAGCCCTAAAAATCGACTAGTTTTTGTCCCCCTGAACCCCCGTGGCAAGGTGTCGGGTGATAAAATCTCCACCACTAAAAAGTCCCTGGTGACAACCTTGATTTATTGTTATTATTATTATTGCATGTATTATTATAAAACGGGATCAAGAATGTAGCCAATGAGATGCGCTGAAATGAGTCACGTGTGCGCTCTTTATTTTTTCGCTAACATGCACGGGAGTGCAAAAAGTGCGCAGCAAAAAGTGATAATGCACGGCTGAGATATGCGCGTATGTGTACTGCTAGGGGGTACAAAATTAAGACGCGATGAAATGCGCGTAGTTTCATGTAGGAAGGCCATGGGAAGGACTTTGATGTGCACACTGACACGCGCATTATACTTTTTGACTGCGCTTAATGTGATGTCATAAAGGAAAGCAAAAGGCGGCCTCCTTGACTCTGCGATTCTTTACATTTTGATGGGGTTTGTAACCATTTTTTTGACTTTATATTCAATATTGTTGACCCGTTTTATAAAACAAATAATTCATGTTTTGTGGCTCGAGCATTAGTGATATGCACTGCACTCAGTTAAGTCACAATAAGACAGATAATGAACTCGACAAGTCTCGTTCATTATTCCATTGTGACTTAACATTCGTGCAGTGCATATTCACTAATGCACTCGCAAACATGCATTATTTGTATATTATTACATAAATGACTTCACTTACAACTATAAGAGGCAATAATCAATTTATTTGTGTCATTTTCACATAATTCTATTCAACAAGGTCACTCAGTATTTCCAATTTTCATTGACTGTAGAATTAGTTCACAATCTTACAAGTAACTAATGCTGCATCACATATCATACACTAACTTTTTGCTTGAGGCTGACAATTTCCAGCCATTCAATATAGCTTGCACATTGTGAGATTCACAAAGTCTTTCAACCACTCACACACAAGTCATATCACAAGCTATAATACAATACTGAGGGTCAATATACCGATGGTATATACATGTAATTATGTAGGCTTGACTTGTGCACAAATATTACTACATGACTATCACTACCGGACAAACACACAGCACACAAACACGTATAGTCAAGGATTGTAATTCCGAACAGATTGTATTACCGAACGTGTACAGTTAAGTGCCTAAAATGGGTTTTCATACGCGTGGGATTACGCGTATGAAACCACACTATTGAAACAAAGGTTGTGTCTTTTTCCCATAGGTTTCACACGTTCGGAAATACAGTACCTTTTTCAAGGGACCAAAACGCCGCGTCGTTGGAAAGGGGTTCACTCGGAAGGGAATATTGTATTAAATCTACGTTGTATTTTTAAAATTCCATCAACTTCTTTTTCTGTAGGACTTTGAGCATTCATTATGTAAGTTTGACAGATATTCGTTTGATATTTTATTTGCTATCATTGATTTTCTGAAAAGTGTTCGGACACTGGATCAACCACCATATAGTCCTATGCTCCTTGTTGACCCTGCATGCACATCACACACACTACACTAGCTGCACACACCCACCGTGGATCGATCGTAGTATACAGGAGGAAAAGTGGATCAGAGGACTTCGCGCCGTCTCCCTTCCACCTCCCTGGTTTACGCTGGGTGCACGTACATGGGGTTTTATGGACAAAATAATTACAAACGTCCAGAACTAGACTATTCCTACACAGGCTCATAACCTAGTACATTGGATGAGTGCACAGGCTTGATGTTTTAACTTTTATAAAAATTTGACATTGATGTTCAATGTCATTTTTTTATAAAACATCAAGCCTGTGTGGCTAGTCTGTTCCAGAATTGTTTTCGGCTTGTTTTAAAATCTGCTCTTGGCCGCTGCTATATAGTATACTTGCTGTCGGCTGCTGACCGGACTTGCAGAGCTATTCGCACCCGGCCTGGTCCGCTGTGCGAGGGCTGGGGTACTAAAAAACGGGTGTACTTGCATTGACTTACTGAAGGAGCTTGACGGGTGTTTTATTGAGAGGCACTTCTCGAGGGTTCCATAGGCCACCAGATACACAGGATGTAACATCTTCATTGAAATGTTGAGCTATCAAAGTTACCTCTACATTCGGAATTGTTTCAATGATATTAACAGCTGATGCGAGACCAATAACACCAGCGCCGACGACGCAGACACTGCTTCTTCCCTTCTCCATGTTTACAAATCCTTGCTTGATGCACAGATACCGTATATATATCCCTAGCCCTTGTGATGATCGTCATGAGATGCAGTCGATCATGTGCGTGCAACAGCTGGTCCTTTCCAGCTCCGCCCACATTATAGTCTTATCATTCATACACACTCAGTTACACATCGGCACCAGAAGCGGGGCCGGAGGGGGGGGGGGGGGGGGGGGGGGGGGGGGGGGGGGGCAGTTTACCCTCAATTATTCAAGTTGGGGGAAATCAATCCCCCCCCCCCTCCGGCCGTAAGAAAAAAAATACATATTATTATTTCGCCACGATGTATAAGCTTTAATTGTTAGTGCTCTAAAATGCAAACTTTCAGCATTTATACATTCTTATAATAATGGCAACGTTATATGCTCAACCAAGGAGTTATCACAGAACTCATTGGCTCAACCAAGGAGTTATCTCAGCTTTGTGATAACTCCTTGGCTGTGAGGCTATCACTTTTACCGTTGCTCTGCTGTTCACCCATGAACTTGGGTGTGTTCCACATGCATTTGTGCATTTTAACTGCACTTCTTTTTTAAAAGATAGTATTAGACATTTTTCCTGGTTTTCCACCAGGTATACATGTACATAGTTTTCTTTTTTGTAGAATCTTCTATACTCTTATTGCTATCAATGTGTGCTGGAGTGTTGATGGGATTGTGTGTATGTATGCCGTGTTCATCGTGTCAATGTCTGCTGTGCAATTATGTTCAGTACTACTCATACTGGTCGTAATGGATGACGATTTTTGCAAGAAGATATTAATATTTTAGTAAATGATTGTAATTATATTGTGCTGATTTCCAGAGAACATTTTGATATTTTGCATGTAAATGCTAAAAGCCTGAACAAGAATTTTGATGATCTGGTATTGCTCTTGTCCTAATAATTTCTTGATAATTATTGGTATATCAGGAAACCTGGTTATCCATCCTCGGATATCATTAAAGACATTTCAGATCCCTGGGTATCCTCTCCTTCATGTTTGTCGTTCTGGTAACAATGGTGGTGGGGGTGGCCCTGTATATAAGGGAAGGATCAGTCTTCAAACTTCGTCATGATTTGTCAGGCATTGAACCAGATTATGAAGCAATGTTTGTTGAATTGGATGGTCACAATAAATAAACAATATTATTATTGGATGTGTATAAGGCGCCCAATTGTGACAATTGTGTAATTTTTTATCGACAGTTTTAATTTACGGCTGCAAAAACTAAACAGAGATAATGCAGATGCCTATTTAATGGGGGATTTCAGTCTAAACTTGCTGAATTATATGGTAATGATGATAAAGTGAAAAGTTTTGTTGACTTAATGGATTCATATATGCATGGGCCGCGGAACCCGGGGGGGGGGGGGCTGCAGCTCCCCCAACACTTTTTTGAGTAGACACGTTAAAAAAATCTTGGAAAAAAGGCTTGAAAATTGTCATTAAAGGGAAATCCAACTTTAATAGCAAGTTGCTTTGAAAGAAAGAGGAAAAATCAGAGAAGCAGATTGGTGACAGTTTGAACGAAATCGGACAAGCAATAAGAAAGTTATGAATTTTTGAAAGTTGTAATCACTATACACATTAGGGAATTTCAAATTGGCCGAATAGGTAATGTCACTTTGGTGTAGCTGTGGACAACTCCCCCATTCGCTCCAACACACAAAATGACTAAAATGTCACTTTTTTCAAAATGTATTACGCAGTAGGATCTTTTTCTTTCATGAGGACCTATAACAATATGCAATCTCCAATATATTTTGAGTACTGCCCCGAGGGTAAAAGCGCCTCGAAGAAAACCGTAAATTAATGATATTTTTGTGTCCGACAAATGGGAGAGTTGTCCACAAACATGTCACAATTGAATCACCAAATTGCCAATTTGAGATTCGCATAGACGTAGTGATCTCATTTTTCAAACATCCATAACTTTCTTATTCCGTGTCCGATTTCTTTCAAACTTTCACCATCCAGTTTCTCTTATTTTTCTGCTTTCACATAAATCATCTTATTACCAAGGGTGGATTGCCCTTTAATGAGTGAAATCAGATCAGCCCCTTCCCCCCCCCCCCCCCACTTTCAAAAACGCTCCGCGGCCCCTGATCATGATATGGATTATTTTCACTCATTACAAAGCCAACTCGTATTTCATAGATAATATTTTCACCAATTGTATTCACATTGAGTTTAATGCTGGTATAATATGCTCTGCATGATCTTTCAGATCACATGCCTGTTTTTGTGTGTGAACAGGGGTGGTTTTGTTAATAGTAAAAAAAAAAACATTTTAAGAGGTTATTATTCAGATAACAGAATCGTGATGTTCAAAGAATACTTAATGATAACTGATTGGCAGAATGTGTACTTGTTGGATAATGCTATAATGATTCATACGAACACTTCTTCCATATTTGTTCTGATTTATGATAAGTGTTTTCCTGTTGTTGAAATAGCTATATATTGAGAAAAAAAATGTATAAGGAAACCTTGGGTTACCAATGACCTAATGAACCCAATAAATCGTAAACACAAACTTTATAAAACAGTCAATAAAATCTGAAATCTGAAATCTGAACATTTTTATAATCAACATACTTCTTCTTATTATTACTAAGAAGAAGTATGTTGATTATAAAAATGTTCAGATTTCAGATTTCAGATTTTATTGACTGTTTTCAATCATATTAACATAATACTGTAGTGCATAACATAAAATGAATACAATAACAATATATAACAATGATGTTTTTCCATAGATATTGGCACATAATCAAATATCAATAAGTAAAAAATATGATGCACAGATATTGACCTATTAAGTGATGTTGAAAACAGTTCGACATGTTTAAAAGCAAAGCTTGTATATTACATGTCCAGAAACCTAAATAACTTAATCACGATTGGGTCGTTCAATAATATTATATTCATAAAGCATCATTAAGAGAAGTGAATTATTGATAAGAGAGAATTGATAAGTGAGTTGAGGTGGAAGGACTATTGCCTCAACCCATAAGAAAAACTAAGTGTGAAAGTAAAGTGGAAATGCAAGACGGTGTGGAAACAAAAGAGAATGAAGAGAAGGGTGGAGGAAGGAGGAAAATGAAAGATAATGAGTGTGTCTGTGTGTGAGAAGAAGGAAGAGAGAAGGCAGGAAAAAGAAGGGGTGAAAAGGGAGTAAACAGGCACAGAAGAGAGAAGGAGATGGAGAGAGAGAGAGAGAGAGGGGGGGGGGGGGGGAGAGGTGGGTCCTGCTCGCTCAGTTTGAATTCATTGCATATAGTTGAAGGAGATGTTTTTTCAACTTGCTTTTGAAACAGTTTAGACTTTGGGAGTTGATTATATCGCTGCTAAGTGAGTTCCAGTATTTCGGGCCGTATGTAAGTTTCATCAGCCTCTTGCTAAATACTGCGCCCCCAATGTAGGATAAAGTGATAGCATTTCCAAAGGTTCAACATTTGAAAGAAGTCTGAACTTTCTGTCGCCTTGCTAATTATTTCTCGACTATTTCTCAAGGGTTTTTGTTAGCTCCCAATTTTAAAAGGGAGTGAATAGAAAACTGTTTATCAATATGAAAATTCGAAATTCTCTACCGCTCAGTATTTCAGTGGTCAATTACAAAATTTCCAAGGAAGAATGTGCAAGAAATTGCGTTTTTAGGATGAAAAATGCACCCCCCAAAAATCGCCGCTTGGTCACTTTGCTCCCTCGCTTTTTCAATAACGTAAATAAGTTTGGACACTCGGGGGAGGGTGGGGGCAACCTTACTGTTTGCCCCGGGCTCCATAATCCCTAAGATACGCCACTGGCCCTTTGAAAACGTCACAAATGGTTAATGGCCCCTATATTGGCTATATAGGAAGTGACTCTTCAAATGTGCTTAGACAGGACGGATATAGTGCAGAAAAGGTGACCCCCATGCCAGGGGTCCATGTAAATCAGTTTCCTGTGATTCTTCTCCTTCTGTTTGTGTTGTTTCCGATAAAAAAATATTCCTAACCTGTGCACTGTGAAGACGTTTAGACAAAACTAAAGTTTACAGCATCCGATATCAGTTTTGATGATAATAGGATACTAAAGAATCTGCTTGTTCTTCCTTATTCCTAACAGGTCTATGCTGTATATATAACGCCAGATGTCTTCATTTACCTGTACAGTGCGTCCCAATAAAAAGGAAACCGGAGTTGTCAGCTATTTTCCCAGTAAAATAGAACAATTCATGTCATATAATATATATCATCATAAAGTTTAGCTCTTCCTCTTTCTTTTGACACCTAATATGACACTTAAAGTTTATGCATTGATGAGCAAGGAGAGTTTAAAATTTGAATGTCAAAATCAAGTTGCACAGAATAAGTGGTCAAGATTGGAAAGGATGCAGCAACGTTGGTTAACAAAGGGAGGGCTCATTAGCAATTCTTTGGTGTTCTTTTTTATGTTTCTTTCACCAAATTTCTCAATGAGAATGAATACGGTTTTAAGCACAAGCTTTTCACTTGCTTGCCTGACCATGCAGCTAACAACACAGCAAAGAGTTTTCCTAGTAACCGAATGGAACCGCACTGGAAGCCTTCAGGAAGTTGCCCAAGCTTTCCGTCGTCGGTTTCCTGATCATAATGTTCCGTCAAAGTCAACGATCTGGAAGAACGTTCGAAAATACCAGAATGAAGGTACAAGTCTGAACCTCAACAAAGGCCGATCTGGGAGGCCAAGGTCAGTCCGAACAGAGGACAACATTGTCGCAGTTCAGCAGGAAGTAGCTGCAAATCCCCATGTCTCGACGAGAAGAAACGGACTTGCATGGCATGTCAAGGTCTTCCTACCACAGGATCATCCGACCGGACGTGCAATGGTATCCTTACAGGATACGCATTCGGCACCAACTACTAGAAGCAGACATGCCCAGACGACTCCGATATTCCCAGTGGTTGCTGGATCGTGGCCCAAGGTTTGTTGAAAACCTCATCATTGGAGATGAAGCGTCCTTCTTCATGAACGGCAAGGTCAATAACCACAACGTCCGGCAGTATGCTCCAATCCACAACCCACCACCGTTCCACTACGATGTCAACATCAGTCGAGAGAAGGTTTCCGTCTGGGTAGGACTCTGTGGTAATGGATCGTTGATCGGACCCTTCTTCTTCAATGGAAATCTCGATGGAGAACGCTACCTACATCTTATCAACGAAGACATCGTTCCAGAACTTGATCAACACTTCGTTCGCTAGCCTGATGGGAGCTTCGAAAGAGTCTGGTGGGTACAAGATGGAGCACCGCCTCATCGAAGATTAGTCGTCAGGGAGAGACTGCAGGAACTCTTCAACAACAGAGTCATCGTGTTGAATCATGATGTCGAATGGCCTCCCAGGTCACCAGATCTCACCCCGTGTTACTTTTTTCTTTGGGGCTTTCTGAAGAGTAGGGTCTACACCTCCCCACCACGAGACACTAATGACCTACGTAACAGGATCGTGAGAGAGTGTGAGGCACTGCGGCACCAAGAACCCGTGATTCGCCAGGCAGTAGGAGCCATGAGGGGCAGAGCACAGGTGTGCGTGGACAGGCATGGTGGACATGTTGAGGGACGTTGGGGATAGAGTTACACGGTCCAAGATTTATGAGTTGCTCTTGTAAAGGATGAAATAAAAAGAAATAAAACTTAGTTTCATCGTTTGTTTGTGTGTCGTTATTCGGTGTCACAATTAGGCGTCACAATTCTTTTAAGTGGAAAACAAGAGAAGACAGCAAGAGAGCAAGTTGAGATATGCAAGAGATTGAAAAGATTGAGGTTAGAATATCACTGAAATGAAATAAGAAGGTTGAAATGAATTGAAGATAACTTAGCTAAAGAATGTTAAGGATTGAATAGAAATCGGGAATGAAAAATGGGGATGCATGCTGTGAAAATGTAAAAAGCGAAAAGATGTAAATAGCCAGAAATGATTCATAACGTGAAACAAAATGTATCACATTAAAAGCAAGGAGTGAGCGAAAAGGGGAAATGAAAAGAAAAACCTGAATTAACAGAAACATGAAAACTGTTACAGAAACAGAAAACCAAACACAAGAAAGAAGATACTGAAGACAAAACAGAAAACGTGATAACAACATGAAGGGAATTGAAAACAAACTGGAATAATCTGCATTAAAACGTTCGCACCAATATTCTGTGCAAATCGATTCTTACATTAAAGGTTCCCTTCTATGAAATTCTAATTCTTGTTATTTTGTACATGATACTCATCTAAATTGAAAAATGACATCCGTTTGCAATGAATACGTATCTGAATATTTTTAAAATAATATTTTCCCCACGTATTCAGGCCTAAACGAGTCTGCTAAGCTCCGCCCCCTTTTAAACCCCAAATTCTCGTTCTTCGAGCATGATTGACGTGTGACGTCACAAACCGACATTGCCGGTGCTTGTTTACAATATCTTGCATATATCACGCGTGCAAACTAACTTGCAGTTATATACCACCTCGAAAACCACCTCTAAATCGAAGTATGCCGCAACGCTGTGTCTTTGCAGGTTGCAGCAACATCACAAAGGAGGGTGTAAGTCTACATTTATTCCTCAAAGACCCAAATATTAGAAGAAAATGGACCTCAAAAGTGAAACTAACTCGCGTCAATTGGAAGGGGCCGAGTGACCGCAGTGTCCGTGTGTTCCGAGCACATTTGTGCGAAGGACTTCCTCGATAGTACGGGGCTGCATGCGGCGTTTGGCATCAAGAAGAGGCCGTCTCTGAAGCAAGATGCCATCCCCAAAATCAAACTTGATCTACGGTATCTATTGATCATATATCTATTGATCAACTATCACTGTACCTACACTAACTTAGTCTACCGGTACTTATTATTCATAGCAGCACAATGAAAACATGCAAGGTAACAGGAGAGCTAAGGGTTTTCTGGATATCAATGTTAGAATTTACTAGAAACAAAACGCTACCACCCCATGCACCAGTAAAACCCTACCCAAGCCCAGGCCAGGCAGGGTCAGCAGGCGAACGACCGAACGGCACGGCGTGTACACCTGCGCACGTCGAGCTCACTGCCTCGATCAGCTATCAGCTCAGCCTCATCAGGACTGGGGCATTTTGCAAGCGCAAACAAGATTCATAATTGGTGGATATGCGTAAATTAAAATTTAATCGGCAATCTAATTATCAAAAGGAATTACTAGTTATAATTCCCAAGTCTCCCGTCGATATCTTCTCCGTTATTGAAATCAGGGACGTCTCTGTCATATAATCAGAATCCGACATGTCTGGTTCAAACAAATACGGCCGTGCCCCTAATTCCTCTTTTATTTCTTCTGTCTGAAGAAGATGTTATCGTTCGTTGATATAGGATTAAAAAAAAACTAAAATGAAGGGCTGTAATGGCACGAAGTCGAAGCTAGGATCTACACGAAGTTCAATAGCCTACACACACTTTCAGCTTGCGTGGAGTCAAGCATTCTGAGTGTGACGTCACATGACGTCATCGATCGCTGGACCGATTTTCCAAAATTTTTAGGGGCGTTCCCAATTAATTTTTTATTTTCAAGTTTACAGATTAATGAATGGAATTCAGGTAAAATGGTTGACAGATCTGGATTCACAGTAGAAAAGTCTACTAATTGAAGTTCCTTTGTAATTCCATAAAAGGGAACCTTTAAGCTGGTAAAATTGTTCTAAGTCGGTCAAGCATAAACAAATCTTCGTGTATTTGGTATCACATAAAAGAAGAGACTTTATTCTTACTAAAAGTGTCCATGTTTTATTCCAATCCTATTTCATTATCAAGATATCTATCTCCAAAAACGGGTTTCCTTTTTTCTGGGACGCACTGTATATACAAGAGGCATTGGCGTAGACAGGTCCTCATATGTGGGGGGGGGGGGGGGGGATATGATTTCCCTCAAGGACCATATATATACATATACATACATACATATATATATATATATATATATATATATATATATATCATTGTAAGGAAATAACATATACAACAGCTTTGGCAACTCTCGTGGAAATAATTATAATTGTGAGAAATGAAAATGAGAGATTAATGGTTGCGTAGCTTAAATCAAAGTTCCCCAGAGCTGTCCTCCCTTTTTGAATTTTTGCAAAGGTTGAAAAAATGTCTCCGCCGGGAATCGAACCCGGGTCGTTGGCTTAGAGCGCCAATGCCTTAACCACTAGACCACGGAGACGGGCCATTGATTTCGGCGACACCAGATTCAATTGACGGACAGATTGACAAATCTTCAACCTTATTAATTAATTCCTTTGTCGGAGGCAGGTGAGTTTTGAACAAAGACAAGCCGCATGCCTCAGCTGGATCCAAGCGAATGCTTTGAGATACATGTATACATTAGAATAATAATCATTATAAACAATTGTAAGGAAATAACATATACAACAGCTTTGGCAACTCTCGTCGAAATAATTATGATTGTGAGAAATGAAAATTTGCAAAAATTCAAAAAGGGAGGACAGCTCTGGGG
The DNA here is from genome assembly GCA_025618425.1 of Heliocidaris tuberculata. Classification (NCBI taxonomy): domain Eukaryota; kingdom Metazoa; phylum Echinodermata; class Echinoidea; order Camarodonta; family Echinometridae; genus Heliocidaris; species Heliocidaris tuberculata. The sequence goes on along the minus strand of CM046834.1, from coordinate 48,178,743 downwards.
AACTTTGATGAAACCAAAACCCAAGGAGAGAATCAATGTTATTGGAAAGTGAGAATTCAGAGAAGCACTTTACAAAAAGTTTCATTAAAATTGGTTAAAAAATGAGAGAGTTATGGAAGTTTGAAAAGTCTCGTTTTACTTTCTATGGGGATCCTCAAATTGGCAAAATTGCTTCAAAATGGCTGATTTTGTGAACAACTCTCCATTTCGTCGCCCGCATCACGAACCGTCCTCTCTGCGCGTTTCGAGGCGAAACTCAGTTTTGCAGAAAACGCGTTTAAAGGAAAGGACTTTTTGAAACGGAGATTTCTGCATCTTAAAGTAGATGATATTGAAAATAAATGGGAATGCCTGAAAGCATAGGTTTTAAAGTTTTATACAGTATGTATCGCATTTTTGGGGATGGGGTATTTTAGCTACAATTGGTTTGTAAACAGAGAGGACGGTTCGTGGAAAAGATGAAATGCGCGAACGCGCTTCGCTATTTCACCACGAACCGTCCGGTCTCCTTGCGCGCAACCCGACAGTGTACAAATTGAATGAAAGCGGAAGAAACTCTTTTGGGAAATCGTGATTTACAGACATCGATGTTCTAATTCGAGTTTTCTAAAAGTTTTTGGGGATGATAAATATAACCAATGTGATTAGAGTATTCCATGTCATATTTGTTCTCACTCAGCATCGATTCTTCCATTTCCATGGAATAGTTTTGTTTCTAATGACTTATAAACAAAGAGGACGGTTCGTGGAAAAGATGAAATGCGCTATCGCGCTTAGCTATTTCACCACGAACCGTCCACTCTTATTGCGCGCGACCCGACAGTGTACAAATTGAATGGAAGAGGAAGAAACTCTTTTGGGAAATTGTGATTTACAGACATGGATGTTCTAATTCAAATTTTCAAACAGTTTTGGGGGGAAGATGAATATAACCGATGTGATTAGAGTATTCCATGATACATTTGTTCTCAGTTATCATCAATACTTCCATTTCCATGGAATAGTTTTGTTTCTAATGACTTATAAACAAAGAGGACGGTTCGTGGAAAAGATGAAATGCGCTATCGCGCTTAGCTATTTCACCACGAACCGTCCACTCTTATTGCGCGCGACCCGACAGTGTACAAATTGAATGGAAGAGGAAGAAACTCTTTTGGGAAATTGTGATTTACAGACATGGATGTTCTAATTCAAATTTTCAAACAGTTTTGGGGGGAAGATGAATATAACCGATGTGATTAGAGTATTCCATGATACATTTGTTCTCAGTTATCATCAATACTTCCATTTCCATGGAATAGTTTTGTTTCTAATGACTTATAAACAAAGAGGACGGTTCGTGGAAAAGATGAAATGCGCTATCGCGCTTAGCTATTTCACCACGAACCGTCCACTCTTATTGCGCGCGACCCGACAGTGTACAAATTGAATGGAAGAGGAAGAAACTCTTTTGGGAAATTGTGATTTACAGACATGGATGTTCTAATTCAAATTTTCAAACAGTTTTGGGGGGATGATGAATATAACCGATGTGATTAGAGTATTCCATGATACATTTGTTCTCAGTTATCATCAATACTTCCATTTCCATGGAATAGTTTTGTTTCTAATGACTTATAAACAGAGAGGACGGTTCGTGGAAAAGATGAAATGCGCTATCGCGCTTAGCTATTTCACCACGAACCGTCCGGTCTCCTTGCGCGCAAACCGACAGTGTACAAATTGAATGAAAGCGGAAGAAACTCTTTTGGGAAATCGTGATTTACAGACATCGATGTTCTAATTCGAGTTTTCTAAAAGTTTTTGGGGATGATAAATATAACCAATGTGATTAGAGTATTCCATGTCATATTTGTTCTCACTCAGCATCGATTCTTCCATTTCCATGGAATAGTTTTGTTTCTAATGACTTATAAACAGAGAGGACGGTTCGTGGAAAAGATGAAATGCGCTATCGCGCTTAGCTATTTCACCACGAACCGTCCACTCTTATTGCGCGCGACCCGACAGTGTACAAATTGAATGGAAGAGGAAGAAACTCTTTTGGGAAATTGTGATTTACAGACATGGATGTTCTAATTCAAATTTTCAAACAGTTTTGGGGGGATGATGAATATAACCGATGTGATTAGAGTATTCCATGATACATTTGTTCTCAGTTATCATCAATACTTCCATTTCCATGGAATAGTTTTGTTTCTAATGACTTATAAACAGAGAGGACGGTTCGTGGAAAAGATGAAATGCGCTATCGCGCTTAGCTATTTCACCACGAACCGTCCGGTCTCCTTGCGCGCAAACCGACAGTGTACAAATTGAATGAAAGCGGAAGAAACTCTTTTGGGAAATCGTGATTTACAGACATCGATGTTCTAATTCGAGTTTTCTAAAAGTTTTTGGGGATGATAAATATAACCAATGTGATTGGAGTATTCCATGTCATATTTGTTCTCACTCAGCATCGATTCTTCCATTTCCATGGAATAGTTTTGTTTCTAATGACTTATAAACAGAGAGGACGGTTCGTGGAAAAGATGAAATGCGCTATCGCGCTTATTAGCTATTTCACCACGAACCGTCCACTCTTATTGCGCGCGACCCGACAGTGTACAAATTGAATGGAAGAGGAAGAAACTCTTTTGGGAAATTGTGATTTACAGACATGGATGTTCTAATTCAAATTTTCAAACAGTTTTGGGGGGATGATGAATATAACCGATGTGATTAGAGTATTCCATGATACATTTGTTCTCAGTTATCATCAATACTTCCATATTCATGAAGTACTTTTGTCTCTATACTGACTTACAAACAGAGAGGACGGTTCGTGGAAAAGATGAAATGCGCAAACATGCTGAGATATTTCACCACGAACCGTCCGCTCCATAGAGTTATGTACGTAACTCTATGGTCCGCTCTCATTTGCGCCCCATCAGAACGTATACATACAAATTCAAAGGAATTGCTAGTTGAAGGTATCTTTCTGATTAACTGTTAGTTGTAAAGTTGTTTGAATACTATTATTGGGTGTTTTTTACCGGTTTGTTTTTACTAAATGAATGTAACTAATATGAAGTTATTTGCATTAAATGTATGATTTTTAATCATCCAGAAATTTTTTTATTTGGCTTTATAACTATAATATTACAAAGAAGGCATTGAATCGTGTATGTAATAAGAGATAAATTGCACAGCCGCATTTTGCTGATTAAACTGATCTCCCTTGATTTTCAACAAAATGAATGTCAAAACCAAAATAATTTCGGGACGTATGAACCCTTTTTATTAGCCCTATTCAATTCAAGTATTTATTTATGTTATGTTTGTTATTATTACTACTACTATTATTATTATTATTATTTATTATTATTATTTTATTATTTATCTATTTTTATTTTTGCTAATACCCTACTTCTTGTTGACCTATAGGCCTATAGCGCTCAAGAATTCTATTCTGTACCCATATTACTACTACTATTATTAATATTAACATTTACTATTATTATTTAATAATTTTTTTTTAAAATTTTTATATTTGCTTACTACTCCCTACTCCTTGTTTACCTATAGCGCTCGAGAATTCTATTCTGTGCCCATATGCACGCACGTTTAAAGATTTGTTTTTAGGGGGATATTTCAGAAAGGGCATGTCTGATGGAAATAGTTTGCTCTAGAATTACTCAATCATTCTTAACAGGCATTTGGCTCTTCTCCATCTTGCTAAAGAATCGCAAATATATGTGTTTTCAAATATTCAAAACTACGCAAAAAGTATCCCCCCCCCTTCACTGTTATATTAATATGAAAATTTCTTAGATGTTTGACTATTTCTTTTTATTAAAAATTCCGACCTTGATTCCTCACCCATTTTTCTCATTATGACAAAGGTCTTTTCTAATTATTCAATTTACTTTAATTATACCGATGTAAAATTGAAAATATACCTTTGATATTTTAACTGTTTCTTTTCTATTTGTTTGGTGTGTTTTTTTCACTGAAAGAAAGATTAATTTTTCTCATTATGACAAAGGTCTTTTCTAATTATTCAATTTCTCCGTGTGAGAACCTTTTCTTGAGACCATCTTCCTTCACTCATACCTTTGTTAATGGGAATTTGCTTTGCTTAACAACATCACAGTTTTCAGTCATTCTCAATTCATGCTTGTTATTAGGGCCCGCATATTATGATCAAACAAATCCACTTTTCTTCATATTATCATATTTTTTTTTGGTTTTGTTTCAGCAATCTATGAAATTCCTTTCGATATGTTTTTTAATGATTATTTTATATTTTTTTAAAGTAAAAACCAGTATTTCTGACATTACAACAAAGGCACATAAGCTCGGCAGAATACTTCACTAGACTTACATCGTTGCATTGAGCAAATAAAATTTCATTTCATTTTTGTAAAGTATTTAAATTCATAATTTATTTTCCAATTCAAAATATTAATGATACAAAGGAAACACAGAGATCTAAGTGTTATTAATTTTCAAACCTCCAGTCCACAATCATAAGAAGTTAAGCGATAGGAACACTGTTACCTTAATGTTTGTAGGAGACATTATTCTAGGAAGGCAGTGGAATAAATTTGAATTATTTATTGTTGAAATGAATGAACACATGAAAACGGGTTTTGTTTTCTCATTACAGTCAATCTATTTTGAATAAACAAGCTTATCACATCTTAGAACATAACAGAAATTCCAACAGATCCTTCACCACGTGCTAATGTACGGAGCGCGCGTGTATAGACTATGCGCGCATTCAAGAGAGGACGCTTCGTGGTGCAGATAAATCTCATTTACTGATGAGAGGACGCTTTGCAGTGTTGTCATTATTACGTAACCACGCATTTTCAGATTCTGAAACTTGCACAGATGTAAGATAACCATGAGTACATATGGAAAATGTAAAAAACTCAAAAATGAAAAAAATTACAAATTTGGCTAAAGAGGACGGTTCGTGGTGAAGGCGACGATTTGTTTTGTACACAGATTTTCAGATTTTCCCCATTATCTTTCAAGGTGCAGTTATTCTCCTTCTGAGCTCAACATATATAATGGGAAAATGTATTTTACACCACATATGTCGAGTTTAGGAGGAGACAAGGAGCACCCTGAGAGATAATGGGGAAAATCTGAAAATCTGAAAATCTTTCGCCGTAACGTCGAATTTCTATTGTGACGGAATAAACCGCATTGATAGGATTCCCCCTAACGTAGGAAATAATCACTGTATATATATATATATATATATATATATATATATATATATATATATATATCTCTCTCTATATATATATATCTATATATATCTTCATTTACCTGTATATACAAGAGGCATTGGCGTAGACAGGTCCTCATATGTGGGGGGGGGGGGGATATGATTTCCCTCAAGGACCATATATATATATATATATATATATATATATATATATATATATATATATATAGGCCCGGTGGGGTGAGGGTGTGTAAACCTATATATGGTTTTTCTCCTTAAATATCCAAGATACAACTTTAGCAGTGCACGCTTTGCTTTTTTTTTTTAGTATGATTTGAATATTGAGCGAGCGAGCAAAAAATATTCAAAATTTGTGAGGCAGCAACTACATTGTAATATAAAAACGGGGAAACACAATTCTGATGGGGTTTCATTTGCAAAATTTCACAATGAAAATTTATTTAATGAGCTATCCTTTTAGGAGCGAGCGTAGCGAGCGAGCATTTCGGAATATTGGCTCTAAGTCACTTTGGATTAGGGGCACATGTTATGGGAAAGGGAAACGTGGTACTTATCATGGGGAAAAGGACACTTATTAGAAAAATAAATGAATGTGAAGAAAGGTTAAAAAAGACAGTTATCATAGGTGAAAAGGGGCATTTATAAGAACGGAAAAATGTTCTTATAAAGTAGAAAAATTAAATCAGTGCCTATATATTTCAAAGAAAAAAACCCTGACTTGTTACATTAAAAGGGATAAAAGGGATTAAAAGGGATAAATGCTCCTGTTGAAATAGGCTAAGGTAAGGTGAGGGATGAGGTGAATTATCAAAATGGGCACTTATAAAAATATGGAACGGGAACTTATTGGAAAGAAAAATGGGGGTTCTTATCTGAAGTTAAAGGGAAAAGTAGGGGCACTGTGCCCACATGCAACCCCCGGAGCGGTGCTTCTAACTGGGTCTACATGTTATGATTGTCATTTCATCATTCTTCTGTGTATAGTTGGGTGATGATGACACAGGTCATCATCCTCGATAAATATTGGGGGTGCTGTATTCCCTCTTTCCCCACCACATTCGATTCCTGTGACTATATTTTCATTTCAATTTTGAAAATTGTTAGTATTATCAATAACATGAGTGTGGCAAAATTGCATTATAAAGGAAGTTATCGACTGAACCCTCTAAATCGAGAATAATTACATGTACTTTTAATCTAAATTATTTTTCTGCATTATAATGCATATATGGCTTTGAAAAAAAATCACCCCAAAATACATTGGGGGATGGTAACACATGCCACCCCACTTCATTTGTAATTTAATTATACCTCTATATCCCTCCCAGATCAACACCCATGTTTGTATAATTTGAAGTAGATGATTTTCACTTTCTAGTAGTATAAAAATATATCGGGAAAATCAGAAGCAACGACAGAATTGTAGATAAATATTAATAAACTCATATAAATGTACAATACTGTACATAAATAAATGATATCTATATTGAAATAAAGAGTATATAAATTTGAATAATATTAACAAATATAATATATCAAATTATATTCATCTACAACATATAATGGAAATGTATATTTTCCTCCATTTTTTTTTTTTTGAGGGGGGGGGGGCGGGGGTGAAACCTGGGGGATATTTGTACACACCATCCCCCCCCCCCCCCCCGACAAGAGGCAATACATTGTAATATTTACAATGTTTATAGTGATTGGAAACGTTATAAGAATGGAAACGTTATAAGAAGATCATGGTGAAAACAAGAAAAACAATGGTAAAATGCTTTATAAAAGAATTCAGTGTTGTACCATATAGTTAATATTTGAAAATATATTAAATTGCCATGGTACTGAAACACACACACACACACACACACACAAGCAGGATTTTTCATCATGCGGATAGACGAAAAAATTGAAAGAACGAAAGAACTTTGAACGGACGCAATTTTGCAAGGGGGACTGACGTCTCGTGACACCGGAACATCAATTACTTAGTATTTGCTGTTTCTATTATGCGAGCTTGCGAAGTGAGCGAGTAAATATATATATATTTTTTTCACTTTATATGAATATGTTATTTTGTTACCAGAATACACAAAACACGATCGCAATGACTTGAAAAATCGACAAGGCAATTTCAGTAGCCTTGTCCATCACCTTTTGAAATGTGCGAACATTACAAATGACGTATTACGTAACCTTATACCTTGACTTTTGTTTGATATACAATACTGGTATATTGAAATTGAGTTGATTTTTCGAAAGTATTTGCTGTCGTATTGCAGCACGGTCTTTAGGGGCTATGGTGCTTCGAGCATTGTGTATGAAAATAAGAAATAGATCGTTTTACTGACCGAATATGAGGTGACGGTTGCGTGAATATGATCTAATAATTCTCGGGGGCTGCAGCCCCCTAGCCCCCATAATACATTTTTAAAGGAGGAGCGTAACGAAATGTTTTCTCGCAATTTTCGAGCTGTATATATCAGAGTCGATAGATCCCCATTTTGAATATTATGGTTATAACTTAATTTCGTATGACGTATATACTGTAAGTAAAAGTATGTCACCAATAGGCCTATATATTTGTCTTCATCGATCAGTCAACAAATTCTAGTCCAGTATATGAGAACCAAATTTCCAGAATACTCGTTTCATAATTTAAGATTTGTAATATTGTGCCAAGTATTTAAACACCTTTATATGGCGGCTTACCAACACAACATACAATACCAACATAGGAGTTGCTATGTCAGACATGCTGTAGCATCAGCATGCAGGAAAACAAAGGCAATGAGGAGGTATTGTATATGAGTGTGTACTGAGCTGTGGGACCCGATAGTGTTATGTAATTTCCCCCAGCTCAGCACACGCTCATAATAGAATTGCATGCTTTTATACAATACCTCCTCATTGCCTTTGTTTTCCTGCTGATGCTACAGCATGTCTGACATAGCAACTCTTATGTTGGTATTACTACTGTATGTTGTATTGTAACAGGTGTCAGCTTTGACAGAATACCATTTTCACTTGCAAAATCGAATTAGCTCAGAGTGATGATTGACAGATGATGTCTCAGGGGGAAAGTGATCTGGAGGATTTTTTAAGTGGGTGGGGCTTAGCAGGTTTTAATTCAATTCAATTCATTTATTTCATTCTCCATAAAAATACACAAATAATTATGATACATGATACATAAGATAAAAAATGTGACATAAAACAAACTTAAGGTACGTGATTAATATAATAACATTATGTACATAAAAAACAAAAAACAATTAAACGAGAGACATTTTATGGGAATGGGGGTCAACAAAAAGAGCATTTAGCCTTATAAAACGTTGATCCCTTAGATAAATCATAAAGCAAGTCAATCGGATACACAAAAAGTCAAACAGGAAGAAAGAAGCATATACAGAGAGAAAGCAAATCAAATCAATCAATCTCATATACTCACAAGATGGGATTTAAAATATTTTTTAAAACTCTTCAAAAAAGGAATATTTCTTAAAGTGTTTGGGATATTGTTCCATACTACGGGACCTTTAAAAAAGATTGAATTTTTTGAAACATTTTGTTCTAATTTTGGGCAAATGAAAACTGGAGGCATTACGAGTCTTGTAATCATGGATACTACAATTTAAAGGACCTATGAAATGCAAGTACATGTTGATCTTTGATGATGTGTATTGTTCTGTACATCATAAAATTTACAACCATTTGATCTGAATATGTGTCATATATTTTTAAATATTTTTTGTAATTATTTTATTTTACCTGCTAAGCCCCGCCCCTGAAAAATCCTTTGGAGTCTGATTCTTCACATGACATCATCAGTCAATCATCAGTCACCTAAAACAAGCCAAACAATAGACACTGGTATGTACCTATCCCTCAGTTTAGCACCTGCTCACAATAGCATCGCATGATTTAATAGCAGATGCTATGTCAGAAATGCTCCAGTATCACAGGAAAAGAAAGGTACTGAAAATATGTTGTATGAAAACACACGATGCTATTGTGAGCAAGTACAAAACAGAGAGATACTTTACATACCAGTGTCGTGTGCTTGGCTTGTTTTAGGTAACTGATGATTGACTGATGATGTCATGTGAAGAATCAGACTCCAAATGATTTTTTTAGGGGCGGGGCTTAGCAGGTAAAATAAAATAATTACAAAAAATATTTAAAAATATATGACACATATTCAGATCAAATGGTTGTAAATTTTGTGATGTACAGAACAATACACATCATCAAAGATCAACATGTACTTGCATTCCATAGGTCCTTTAAGGAAAAATTGAAATTATGTTAGTCGATAATAGACCTTTTGAACACATGAACATAAAAATGGCAATATTAAAAATATTTATATCATATACATTTAACATATTTAACTGGTTGAAAATTGGTAATGAATGGGCATTATATGGCACACTGGAAATTATACGAATTGCTTTTTTCTGAAGTATGAATAATCTAGCCATGAAATAATCATTCCCATTAGCCCAAAGCAATGTTACAATAATTAATGTGCGACAAAATCATTGAATGATATAACATACTATATCTGGGGAAATGTTTTAACCGAAAAAGAATATCCACACATTTTGCAATGCAATTGCACACGACACCAATATGTTCATGCCAAGTCAATTTTTCATCAATGTATACACCAAGAAATTTAACAACAGAAGCTCGAGATACATTCTGACCATAAAAACTAACAGTCAGATTATTGCCATCAGTTTTTCTCTTAGTAAATATAATAAATTGAGTCCTTTTTTACATTTAATACTAATTTGTTGTTCACCAACCAATCATTCACTTTCAGATTTCAGATTTCAGATTTAGATTTTATTTCATTACATTTTCATTTTTCAAAGTATATAACAATAAGTATTATGAATCTGACAATATTCAAAATAATTGACAACACAACTTAGTGCATAAACATTTTTCGATCATTACAAGCAAAACAAAGTGCATTAAAGTTTGAGTTGTGAGAGAAAAAAAAAGTAACATCAATGAAGACTACTTAAGATTAATTTTATGAAAATGAGAATGAAAACAGAGACCAGCTTAGAAGCAGAGCTTGTAGAAGCGCTGGTCCCTGGCAAAAAGATGAAGCATGAATACAGTACATAAAAAGAACTAGACTGGGCAATCATGCATAAAATGCCCAATAAAAGGGAAAAAAGAAGAAGACAGATACATGGCCTTGGAAAGCAAACAAATTATAGACATAACACACTTGCTATAGAAGAGAAAGCACTGAGAAATATTGTAAACACAAAAAGCTGGAAATAGTAATAGGAAAATAGTAAAGTTTTAAAGAAGTAAACTTTACAAAAGACGGAACAAGAATGACAAAGTGACAGGTGGGAGTTAGGACGGGAGGGTGGGAAAGGGACAAGATCTTGAAGGTTTCATTTCGTCTATAGATTTTGCTACACAGGTAAACAACAGTCGTCATCAGGATCACTGAGGGATCAATGTTCATAAAAAGCAATTAGTGATTTTTTCAATTTACGTTTGAGCGTACTTAAACTTATACTGTCTCGTATATTTAAAGGGAGGGAATTCCAAAATTTAGGAGCAGTAAATGAAAAAGTATTCTGGGTTAATGCTGTACGAGTTCTTGGCAAGTGATACAGATTTATTTGTCTAGTGGGATAATGATGGATTTCGTTATTTACTGTAAATATATTATTGAAGACAGTGGGCAATTCGTGGTTATGATACTGAAACATAAGTACAGCAAGATTGAGGCGATAAATATCATAAATTTTTAGTACATTATTAGAGTGAAACAGACCATCTGTGTGGTGGCGATAATTAACATTACTTATAATTCGCATAGCCTTTTTCTGTAATAAAAAAACTCTGTCTAACAGGCATGCCGCACTGTTTCCCCATGCTAATATTCCATAATTAAGATATGGTAAAACCAGTGTGGAGTATAGTGATAAAAGAATATTTGGCGGAAAAGACCATTTGAGTTTATTAATCATACCAATGTTTCTGGATATCAATTTACATACATTATCAATATGATGCTTCCATGAAAGTTTATTATCTATTATTGTGCCTAGAAATTTTGTTTCAATCACCTTCTGTATTTGTGTATTATCTATTAAAATCGGATGAGGTAGTTCGTTAAAAGTATTACTAAATAACATGTAATTTGTTTTTTCTAGATTTAATTTAATTTAATTTAATTAATTCATTATTAAACATGCTTATCAATAAAGTTAAATTTTGGTTTGACTGGTGTCGTCTGCAAATGAAATGAAATGCAAAAGTTGCGAGGAACTAATAATGTCATTAATATAAATCAAGAAAAGTAACGGGCCAAGTATAGAACCCTGGGGCACTCCGCATCGAATCGGCATATACGAAGATTTATGATTGTCAAAATTGATAAACTGAGAGCGATTAGATAAATAACTTCTAAATAAAGATAACAAAATTCCACGAACACCATAAGTTTCTAATTTATTCAACAAAATAGAATGATCCAAAGTATCAAAGGCTTTACGTAAATAAAGGAAGAAAATTATTTCAAAAATATTTTAAAATCTATGAAACATATTAAGAAGTTTAAATATCAAAATACAGTGGCGGATCTACGGGGGGGGGTTTAGGGGGTTTAACCCCCCCCCCCCCCCCCTTGGGCTGCCAAGTAAACATTTAATGTGCATAGGAAAACGCCATCATATGTCCAGACTCACACAATATGTTCCTATATAGCACTCTGTCTCAGGCTCAGCCTCGGGCAATAGGTTTTAACCCCCCCCCCCCCCCCCGACTACCAAGTGAACATGTGTTACTTTTTCTATGCACATATCATTGTGATAGAATAGTATACTATTAATACGTGGTTGGGAGTGCGTTAGTGCGATCTGGCAACACAAAGGTTTTTATCGTGGTGTACTAACACACGAGGCGTAGCCGAGTGTGTTAGACACCACGATAAAAACCTGCGTGTTGCTGGATCGCACTAACGCACGAACTCACAACCATGTATTAATAGTTTTATAAAACGGGTCTACAATTTTTTAGTGTTTTCTTACAATCTTAGTGTTTGATCCGGATTAGCCTTGCGTTAGTCCCCTCGCCGTGCGTTATCACTTTTTTTTTGCACGGTCACGTGATGTTATTTGACCAATCAGGATGGCTACATTCTTGAACCCGTTTTATAATAGCCAATAGCTTAGTTGTTTTATATCACTCATCGATAATACTTTCATTAACACATTCATTGAGAAAAGATGTGAAATTATAGCTCTACTGCGCATAAAAATCTGACGTGATGTGACTTGATGACGACGGCATTGCATTGATGCAGTGCGCGTATTGCATTGATGACGGTGCGCGTATTGCATTGATGCAGTGCGCGTATTGTATTGATGCAGTGTGCGTATTGCATTAATGAGCGCGCCATGAGATAGTTGGTGGAACTATATCACAGCCGGGAAATGGTACGAAATGTAACATATACGCGCCTATGGGACAAGCTTAGTATGAGTGATGCTCATCACGCAGCACGCCTAGCCTATCGCCTGCAGCCTGCCCATGTTGGACGAAGCACTATCTTGACTTTTAAACATGTGGTTAGAATTAGACCAAAAAGAAATAACACACACTGGAGAGGAAAATTTCAAGTGCAAATATTGTGAGAAGATATAATATTATTCAACTCATCTGGTAACTTATTAAGTTGATAATTAACCAAACACACGATAACTCTGGATATAACTGTGTATTAAACTGTTACTTGATCTAAAAAGACGTTATTATGGACTGCTTTTTATGGTCTCCATTGCGTTAGTAGATGCCAGGAAAACATCACTTACAGGGGTTCAAAAAGCAACAAAAAAAACAACAAACAAACAAACAAAAAATCGACGTGACGCTACGCGGCTCACAGACATCGCCGTTTCGCGCCTTGTGGACGATGCTCTGCATCGCCGTTGGGACAAACCCAGGGACCGCGGAGCCAGGGCCGGGGGGGGGGGGGCGGGGATGGGGCTGTAGTTCCCCCCCCCCAATTATTTGGGCAAAAAAGAGAAAAAATAGAGCATGCAAGTATGCTTAAAATCGCAAGCTGGCAACCCTAAAAATGAAAAATCTCCCTACTGTGGGAGGGGGGTATCCCCCCTCCCACACCCTCCCCCCTCGCTCGCTTCACTCGCTCGGGCTCATTCGCTACGCTCCCTCGCAATACCCAGCTCAGCCCCTCAAACCCCCCCCCCCCTTGGAAAAAAGCTAGATCCGCCCCTGAAATAAGAGATGTATGTGGGACTGCACACCAACAGGTATCAACTTGCATTGAGATTGCATTGGCCCTTTAAACAGAGTTTGCTTTTGGAGACTAAGATGAATGTGCATTCATATTTTTCGCTGACTCACATTAATCTTAATGCTTCATACTGGGATACAATTGCCTGTAAACAGCGAATCACTCATGCAAAGCAAACATGGCGTCCACCACAGATGCGCAAAGTGGCCAGTTAAACGAAGGTCAAGGCACAGATAATGCAGTTATTCCGGAAAATGGGGTGGTAAGTCGTGGAGGAAAGAAAGGATATAGTAATGTAACCAATAAATGCACTTTTTTATCAAATTAAACTTCTGCAAAAGTTGTTGATTTGATGCTGATGACCCGCTTTGGGTTGGCCTTTGCCTTTTCTTTTCTTCCATTCATTTTTTGTCTGTATGTGGCCTGCGCCTACCCCTCTGTACTGTGTGTGTGAGGCATTGGCAGTGCAACTGCAAATGCAGTGACACCATTGCCAGAGCTAGTATAGTATAGTCATGGATTGTATAGTCAAGGATTGTATTTCCGAACAGGATGGTACTACCGAACGTGTACAGTTAGGCGCATTAAAATGGCTTTCATACGCGTGGGACTAGATCTATACGCGCATGTTCTCCACACTATTTGACGCAGAGAACAAAGGGCAGCAGATCATAAAAAATGAGGCAAAAAAACCCCGTAAATTAATAACATCTTATTAGTTATTTTTACATGAAACCATGAAAACGATTAAATAATTGATTGAAAAATCCCTTATTCTGAAACTCTCTATATTTTTATAATGAAACTTTACCCTAAAAACTGCCGATTTCAAAGACCTCACGACCGATTCGTTCCTGTCTAACGTTAGAGAGAGAGAGTGAGAGAGAGTGATATTACTGCAGTGGCCGTTGTTTATACATTGGCAACCCTCGATAAAGCATGTTCATGTAGAACGTGCGATTGACCCGCCGAACTACGAGTGGTAACAAAGGTGTGTGAGTAATATTTTTGTTGATTAGACTGAGCACACTCACACTTATGCGAGGTTATAGGAGATAAATTAAACTGAGCATAATGAGGAAATTTCTCCCAGAGGGGGCACAGTGAAGAATTGCCTCCCATAGGAAGTGCGTGATTTCTAGCTCATATGTGTGCTGGAAAAGAGCAAGACCGCCGGCCAAAAACAGCCTGAAAATAAATTTCACTTGATTAAGATGACCAATATCCTATTGAAGAATCTAGCATGAAATCAGATTTTCTATCATCAAAAAATAAGTATTTTCTCCAAATTTTGCGGGTTATATTGGTGTTTTTACCTCTTCAACTTAGAGGTCGTGACTGCTGCTGAAATTGACACAGCCCCACTTAGTGTTGGTTCCATGAGCAGGTTTTTCTAAGTTAATTTGGTCGTGTGAGTATGTTGATGAATTACATAAGTTATCTTTGTTGTCTTTTCGGAATAATTCCTGCTATTTTTTGTTTTTGTTTTGATTTCGTCATGTGACTTTGTTGAAGAATTACATATACATAATAAAGATCATTATTTTTATGTAATTCTACAACATGTGACAATGCTGAATAATGATATAAAAATTAATGATCTTTGTCATCTATTCAGAATAATTCCAGCGGTTTTGTTTAATATACACTCTCTGCTTACCATTTGTTTTATAGATAAAATTATCTGAAAAAAATACATTTTCTTATAAATTGAAAATAATTGTGCAGGCCTATATACTTTACATGCATTATAGATACATGCAGATATTAGGAGAGTACTTGCATTTCTTATTTGGTGGACTTACGGAAATAGGGATATTATTGTTTTCCCTGTTATACGAGTAGATAGTCATAACACATAACCTATGGTGGTCTCTCATTTAACCTGATCTCTGACATAATATGCATGTTTTCCCCCATTTAAAAAAAAAATCCTCTATCTGGATCACTTAACTCACTGGTGTAGCTACATGAGGTCGGAGGGGGGGGGGGGGGATGAGAGAAAGGGGGAGGTGAAAGGGAACATGAAAATAAGATAATAGGACCCCTCGCACACCCTCCCCTTGGGCTTATTACTTCACATTCCATCTATCAAGTAAGACTGGCCGATGCCCCCCTCAATGGTGGGACCACAGAGCAAATGCAGAATTTCTTAGATTTCGCTGTTGAGTACGCGTTAGACCTGCAACAAAATAGTTTGATGATTTATTTTACCTGACTGCCAAGAAAGCACTGTATGCTTGTAAATAAACCAGGGGACCGATGGCTTTAAGTCCTCTCCGAGGAACTTGATCAAGGATTAATTCCCTGCCAAAGGGCACTAACGCATCCACTTGGTCTCGAACACGGGTCCTCCCAGTTACCAGGCCACTGCTCTACCACTGAGCCATTGCTTATATAGAAACAGACATTCTAAAAAGCACGTATACCTAGAGCTAGAGTTGAACTGATTAAGATTATAGACAGGTCACTTTTAAACAAATAGAATGATAAATAAATGTAATTTTCCTCTCTGAATAAGAATTTTTTGTATTAGTCCCATCTGTTCCTAACTGTGTCATCAATATCACTTAACTAACAGCCACCTGGTGTTGCCAACACATCCTAACCAACATTCATCATTGGCCTTATGTTGTAATCGTGAGCACAAATCCTTCAAACTGAAATGTAATGTTAAATATTTCCTTACGTACTCACTTTCATGCAATAAATCTGAAATAAAATCTCCATCACAACCGCATACACTCCAATTCTCTCCTTTCTTTCTAATTGTGAATATAGGGGAAAGTTGTGGGTATTGTTAGATATTCTATGTACCGGTATCTATGTAAATGTTATCTCAAAACATACTCCTGGTTGATAACTAAAATCTGCTGATATTTGTCAACAAAGCAAAAGCAATTCTTTACAACATTTTCAGTGAAAATCTTATGACTCAAAAGAGTCCCTTTTCAAAGTTGCATTGAAAACAAGTGAATGAGTAAATTACCCAATGCGTAATAAATGTCCCCGCCGGAAGTGCAGATCTGTGGAAATTAACTAGCCTGAACCTTAAAACTTCAGTGAAAAACTTTAGTGAATAAAATAATAATGTTACTGCATGCAAAAGAAGAGAATACCAACAATGCATGTATACAAATGAAATATAAAACATGAAAACATTATGAACCTTCAGCCATTTTGAATAAATTTGCATAAATTTGCTTGAATAATGAATTTCAAAATTCTGTGTAGAAGTTTGGTAGCCCCCACCCAGCCCTATCAGATAAAACAATCTGAATCAAAATCCGATGTGAAATAGAGGAGAAGTAGCATTTTTCGTCAATTTTAAATAAATTTGCGTAAATTTGCATGATTAATGAATTTCAAAATTCTGTGTAGAAGTTTGGAAGCCCCCACCCAGCCCTATCAGATAAAACAATCGGAATCAAAATCCGATGTGAAATAGAGGAGAAGTAGCATTTTTTGTCAATTTTGAATAAATTTGCATAAATTTGCATAATTAATGAATTTCAAAATTCTGTGTAGAAGTTTGGAAGCCCCCACCCAGCCCTATCAGATAAAACAATCGGAATCAAAATCCGATGTGAAATAGAGGAGAAGTAGCATTTTTCGTCAATTTTGAATAAATTTGCGTAAATTTGCATAATTAATGAATTTCAAAATTCTGTGTAGATGTTTGGAAGCCCCCACCCAGCCCTATCAGATAAAACAATCGGAATCAAAATCCGATGTGAAATAGAGGAGAAGTAGCATTTTTCGTCAATTTTGAATAAATTTGCATAAATTTGCATAATTAATGAATTTCAAAATTCTGTGTAGAAGTTTGGAAGCCCCCACCCAGCCCTATCAGATAAAACAATCAGAATCAAAATCGGCCAAGAAATGACGGAGAAGTAGCATTTTCTAACACACGGACAGACGGACGCACGGACGCACGGACGGACGGACACACGCACACACGAACGGAGCCCGTTTCATAGTCCCCTCGCGAACTTCGTTCGGCGGGGACAAAAAAGAAAGAATTTAAATGTATACACTGTATATCTCAATTCCTTCTCCTTATCTCCTTTCTATCCCCCTCTCTCTCTAATGGTAAGAAAGCATTATGCTTGTAAATAAGCGACCAGGGGACCAATGGCTTAAAATCCTCCATGAGGGAATTGGTCAAGGATTAATTCCCTACCAAAGGGCAGTGGCGCATCCACTTGGTCTCCAACACAGGTCCTCCCAGTTACGAGACCTCTGCTCTACCACTGAGCCATTGCTTATATAGAAACAGTCATTCTAAAAAGCATGTATGTATACCTAGAGTTTGACTGATTAAGATCATAGACAGGTAACTTTTAAACAAATACAATGATAAAGTCAATGTCATTTTCCTCTCTGAATTTTTATTAGTCCCATCTGTTCATACTTGTGTCATCAATATCACTTAACTAACAACCACCTGGTGTTACCGACACATCCTAATCAACATTCATCATTGGCTTTATGTTGTAATTGTGAGAACAAATCCTTCGAACTGAAATGTAATGTTAAATATTTCCTTACCTACTCAATTTTATGCAATAAATTTCTGAGATACAATCCACAAAACACATTTAAGATAAATTATATTGTATAATTAGACCATACATCAAAGTTACTAAACATTTACTTGCATGAACAGAACTATAATAAGATGAGAAATTGGCACCTAACATAGCAAGGGACTATAACCCAAGTATGCATGATCAGTGTTTATGTACATGTATTAAGATATGGTCTTCAGAAACATAACAAAGCTTATGTTAGTATTTAGAAGGTCAGGGTATAAATCATGTCCCTGTTAAAACAGAGCAGCACATATATTTTACTATAAATAAAGTTGTACTTACTCTCTTAAGAATGGATTCGAAATCAATAATACTTAGTAAGTTCTTCCTTGGCCAGGCTGGGAAACCGTAGTGTGTGATGAGCCGAAATGATGTTCCACTTCGCTTCCCTTGGTCTTCCTCATGTTCTGCATGGAACAAGCTTGAATGTTGATCAATGTACATTCAACACTTTCTCCTGTAAATTCAGTGAAAAAGGAATGTAGGTCATTATTATATTTTTGCCAGCATAAGGAATAACAAAGCAAAATGAAAATGAAAATAAATATATGAATTTGGATAAAATAACAATACCAATAATTGATTAAAAAGATTAAAGCATTAGAGAAATTAGTTGACCAGATGAATGCATATGCTTGATGTATATTTATACTAACATTTAATTGATTTTTTTTTCCTCTTTTGGGGGTGGGGGTGCTTTGTTATATTGTAAAGTATCTACAAAAAAAACAAAAAAAAAACACCAAAAAAACTGCTTACCATTTTCCATCTCTGAACAAATCTATAAGTATAACTTCATTTTAGAGTTGAATGAAACAAAATAATTACCAGATCTTTCAAGCTTGCTGGCAATCTTTCATCAATATTTTGTTTCATCTTGATGTATGTTGCCAAATGAATGATAAATAAATAAATAAATAAATAAATAAATAAATAAATAAATAAATAAATAAATAAATAAATGTGTCTCACCTTTAATATCCTCATATTTGTACAAGGCTTTGCTTGAGTTTCCAGAAGTTCATCCTTGCCCATTCTTTTATGCTGCAAAAAATAGAGGGAGAAATAGAGTAACAAAACAATAACATTACAAATAAACAGGTTCTAAAATGTATGTTTTATATACTTCTTCATGGAATGGACTTTTATGTCATCTTAGAAACTCACGTTTAGTCTCAAACAGAATGGGTCTTGGGATGTAAATTTCCATAATTACCCAACTTGAAAAAAAGGTTTTGGCAAAAATAAATCATAAATACAGAATTACAGACCCTATTTGATTTATAACTTCCTACACTCCCACTCCAAAACTGTGGGGATTCCCCCCTTTTCATGTCCTATTTTCATTCCAATGTAGACATAGAGGTTGTAATCAGTGCCAATAGCAAGGAGTAAGATGTACATGTAGATATAGATCTACTCTAGATTTTTGACACCCCTACTCTAGCCCTACTGCAAAAAATTTCTCTGAAAATATCAGTTTTATTGCCTGTTGTCAAATTAATGGGGGGAGGGGGTTCAGGTTTTGTTGTTGTTGTTGTTGTTCTTGACTGCCTCTACTGGACATGCTTTGATTAAATTTAAAACAAAAACAAATAAAAATACCTGAAACAAACAAATACAAAACCAAAAGATGTGAAGGGTCTAAGATTTAGACCAAGACTGAGGTCTAATTAAAACATCAAACTCTAGTAGTCTAGACTCTACACATCGTTCTTTCACTCAACAATGACAAAGAAAAATGAACACTAGATCTATAAACAAGAAATAGGTCTGACCTTACTAAGCCACGTATCTAAGACCCCTGTTACACCGATATCCTAAGGAGTCATGGGGTGCCCTGAGACTGGTCTCGAGTAGGTTTCAATAAAAGGCACAAAACCTACCCAAGACCACTTCTGAGCAAACCAGTCTGGGACTACCTTGCGATGTAGTCTGAGACTGGTTTGGGGCACCCCGAGACTCCTTAGGATTCGGTGTAAACGCAAACCTACACAAGACTGGTTTGTGCAAGGCGAGCATGTGTGGAATGATTGCATCATCACAAATACAGTAGGTTTGTTTACAGCTAGGACGCCTACAGCATCTGCAAACAGAAAGTCTCACTCAAAACCTGTCTCAGGTAGCTTTGCGTAAGTTGGTGTAAACGCACAAAAAGCAGCCTCGGGCGCCCGGAGATCTCTTACGATTTTGGTGTGACATTAACAGGGATAAAAAAAATTCGGTCAGCTTTTTGGAAACCAGTCTCGATAGGTATTTTGGTGTAACAGTGGTCTAATTTGTTAGGTCTAGATCTAATAACGTTAGTCAGTTAATTGTTTTTTCAATTTTGAGTCTAGACTCTTGTCTTACTTGATTTGGAATCTAGATCAAGATTATAGGCCTTAGCCTCGGGCTAGAGCTAGGTACAAGCCCCTCCCCCCCCCCCCCCCCAGAAAAAAGGTGCTTCATTACTAGATAGAAGTAGGCTAAATGTCAAATCCAACTGTTAAAAGTCATTGATAGGTTTTTAATTTGCAGCTGGTGCATTCTCTCTGTACGATTTTATAGACCCCAGTCATGATAATCATCATACATGTAGCTCTGACTTTAAACAAACAGTTAACAGACTGATGCAGTGATGCCCATGCCATGCCCCCTCAGCTTACCATGCCAGATACTCTGACACTGGACTCCTGGACCTGGACTGGGGCTGGGGTGGAGTTTTAGCTTTAGATGACGTGTTGTTAGGTAGATCTGGACATTTAGATCCAACGTTAGAGGGATCTACTCATATTGAATTTGCTCGCTACTTAGCCTAGGGCTAAGTAAAGTTTTAACGTTTATAAGCCACCAGTCTTCATTCACTTCGCAGTCTAACTAAGTTACTAAGTCAAGTAACAATGATAATTTAGGCCTTCTTCAGACTTTGTTAAGTTGGTCAAATTTTAAATCCTTATATAGACCTCCTATCTAATTAATAGTTTTACTTACCATGGATTAATTTTCAGCAACCTTTATAACAAAAGAAACAATCAGACAATGTAGTTTTCGACTGGACACGACAAAACCACAACCACTGCTGTGTTTAATTGTGGGTAGCTCTATGCTACTTTTTGTGCAGTGCGATAGCATAATTTACATGTAAAATCCCATAGAGATTTGAGCTAGAGAAATGAAAAGTTTCTGCCATCAATTAGCAGCTTTGATAAATATGACATCATTGCAAATCCTCCACGCTAATTTGTTGATGGCCAAAATATTGTTTTGTCGTGCTGGGAAAATCCCTCCCTGAGCAATTTTCGGAAACAGATAAGAACGTCATGCAGGACGTTTCAAAAGGTGTAGTAGCAGTGTGCATGGAGCCATAGGGTTTGCATTAGAGCGATTTTTTAGAAAGTCTTCATGTCTTTTGTCGTTTGTAGTTTTCGGTGTGAATTCCCCTTTAATCTGAACATGGATGTTAATGTAACTAAATCCATGGACATTTTGAAATGTTGCTTGGCTACTGTAAAAATATACCAGGGCAGCATTTCATCAAAGTGTCATAAGTACAAGTTAGCCGACATCATGATCCCATTGAAACGTGTGTGTATTAAAATTAACATGCGCTTCAATGCAATGGGATGTCGGTAAACTTGTAGAGTAAGGGGGGGGGGGAGAATTCAGCAACTTAAGACAAAATCCTATTTTGGGACTCTTTATTTCATATTTATTTTCACTTCTTATTCATATCATGAAAGCAGAGACACCTAGGTCAAAGGCTAGCAATGCGTGAGATTTTCCACGCATCAGTGCCAAGTAGGCGAGGAACCATGCGCTCGTTGCGCATTATGTATAATATATATGGAGATAGGCTGTGAGGCCAGGCGTGAGAAAGAGATTTTTGGGCGTGAGTAAGAGCACTGATGCATGACTGTCATGCCTAATGCGTGACACTTGGTAGGTCTGTGAAAGCCAATATTGTTACTATTTCAACCCAAAAAAATCCTGGGAAAAAAAAATCAAGAATTGCCATGGCAATATTCATTTTCATTTCTGCTGGAAAGGACCCACAGCATGTGGCTACACATTCTGCACTGCTACACAATTATCTGTGGCAACAGGACATCAAAGATATGAGATCAAGAGACTGAAAATTAGAATATCACTTACCAGCAAGTTGTCAATGTCTGGGAAGGTCCTTGTTTGTTGACCAGCTAAATCACTTATTCGGGAAATATGGAATTTTAAGCATTAAATTTTGTCTTCATTATCTTTTTCTGCTAAGACCAAATGATTATTCGGTACTGCTGCCCTCTCTCTGTGGAGAGAAGAAATCTGCATTTGTTTATTGTTGTTGGCATTAGTACAGCAGTAGGGGGCAGCAGTTATGTGTTTTCACCATGACCATATTGGTGTGGGAGTACAAGGTTATATTATAACCTTGTACATTGGACGAGTGTTAGCAGGTGAGTTTTCAGCCGCATATACAAAGTCAATGGGGAGTGCACGCTCGCTGTGCGTTCGCCCCCTGATCAAAAGTCCCAGCCGCCCAAGTCGTGCTGCCCACGCTGGAGCTCCCCCGTGTGCGACCCGGCCAAAGACTTGCAGAGATATCACGTGTGCGTCTCATGCACCAACTATCTTTAACTGCATCGTGTGATTGGACACTTTTGAGCTTGCAACATACAAAAAATCTAAAACTTAAAATTTCTTGAAATACAGCTCAGTTTTTGGAACCCATTTTCCTTTCGAACATGGGTAAGATATGCAAATTTTCAGATTAGGGTAGCAGGACCGCGGAGTACATCGCTAAAATGTGATATTTATGGATTTTTTTTTTCATTACTACTGCGGTTCCACTGTGCCTTTGGTATGTATTGTATGTTTGTGATATGTGATATGCTATTATGCTATGCATTTTAAAGTGATTTTACCATGCATAAGACAGACTGGCCGAAACCTCATCCCAGCGGAAAATACCCGCCTCTACTCTACTTAAGACGGTTTGATGAAACGATGCCCAGAGACTGTCATGGAGTGTGATTACCCTGGATAAGGCTCTTTATGGGATATGGAACTTGGAAGAGAAAAAAAAAAGAGAAAGAAAAATGCTAGTTACACTTCTCTCCATAAGATAAAGCCTGGGCCCTGGCATTTCTTCCTTTTTCAGCATTTTTAGAAGTCACTTTACCATTAACAAGCTTCTTTCATCTCCTACTCCTCTTAAAAGAATATTTAGACCCCTTCTTTACTGTTTGTGAAATATTATACAGGAAATAGAATATCGTCCGAACTCACCGAAAAAGTCTTCTCTGTACATGTAAGACCTGGTAATGTCCCGAAATTTCTGGTATATGTCACTGACTCACACAATTTTCAGATCCACCCTATGTAAGACAAGACTGCTATGCGAGTGGACCGCCCACGTATAAGGACTGGGTGTCTTTTTAATGATGCAACTTTTAATGATAGTTCATACAACGTATATTCATGAAAGGTTTAATAGTATTATATTTATAAGATGCTGTTTTGAGCAAGTACTCCTGTGACCACTTATAGCCTAATTGGCTTCATTCATACATTTCCATTTAGGTGAATTACAATGATGTTCATGTGCATGCTAATTCTTACATCACAGGCTGGAGGGGAAGGTGACCAGCAGCAACAACCTCAGCAACAACAGCCTAATATGTGGCAGATGGTGAAGGGTATGGCATTCCGTATGTTTGTCATCTATATGATTATGAGCTTCTTCAGAGGTAGATCTAGTACACCATCAGACACACCAGAAGATCAACCAGGCAAAATAGCCACAAGACCAGGCAGCAACCTCTTCTCCACTGGAACTCTTATGGTATTGATTTCTTTATGATTCTCTCTCTCTCTCTCTCACTTTCTCTTTCTTGTTTTTCTTTCTTGCTGTCTGTCTGATACAGCATTCTCTTTCCAAATTAATTTCTCTGAAGTTTCAACTCTGATAATTTTCCAGCTTAGCTATTGGGTACAATTTAATTTGGATGTATCAAACAATTTCTGTAGAGTCCAGACTTAGTTTTCTCATGCTTAGTTATCTACTTGTCTATTCTTCACCTCCATGTTCCATTTTCCAACCACTATCTGTAACTTGATAAAGATGAAAAAAAAGAAGAGATTTGGCAAATTTAATCCATTACCTTAATTATCTTTTAAAGTGATAAGGGAAGAAAATTAAGAAATGACTCTTTATCATATATAATGCTGATTATTTTTTATCAATGGTATTAAGAAGAAGTTCACCCTGATAGATAGTTGGTTTCGAAAGGAGCAGAAAAATTCAAGAAACAGATTATTGAAAATTTGAGCAAAATCCGATAAGAAATAAGAAAGTTATGAAATTTGTAGTTGTAATCGATCAAACACAAATTAGAAACTCTGTGACATATCTTGCGAGCTCCTCTCCCATTTGCCCTGTACTAAAGAAAATACTGAATCATGCATGCACCCTAGATAAAACCATTGCACATATGTTTTTACACAGAACCTGTATAAAACAAATGTTTTTTCTCTATCAACAACTAAGAAAATGAAAATTTATGAAATTTTCTGCAAAGAGCAAATGGGAGAGGAGCTTGCAAGATATGTCATGGAGTTGCCAATTTGTGTTTGATTGATTACAACTTCAAAAATTCATAACTTTCTTATCGGATTTTGCTGAAACTTTCACTATTCTATGTTTCTAATTTTTCTTTTATTCAAATCAACTTAATACTATGGTAAGCTTTCCCTTTAATTGTGATTAGTCTTCAGCTTGTTTGTTAATTTTAGTGGGATTTGAATCTTCTGTTCAACTGTCCTGATGGATAACAAAATGACTGACGCATGAGTTTGTTATCTCTCTCTCATTTCTTTCTTCAGGATCTGAGAGTCTACGTATCAGAGGAAGAGACTTTTACAGATTTTAATAATTCCCAATATTTATTCTGGGAGATAGAGGAATTAGAGTATGGAGACTGGGAAGGTGGACCCAATGGAGATGGAACTTTTGAATTGGATGGACAGATTCAATCCACGGAGGTGAGTAAATGAGCTTGGGAATGGATGAACAAGTAATTCTTTAAAAAAAAAAAACGGGAAAGGGACAATGATATTCCGTTACTGTGCATGTTTCTGTGAGCTTTCAGAGAACTTTGTGGATATTATTACCTTGGCTTTAGCCAACTTCCTGATACAGAATGCAATTTTTTTAGGAATTACTTGTCTCACATTTCTTACACCTGGGTCATATGTAGCACATGTAGAGCAATTTCCAAATGTTGTCAGAGCTGTGGCTCTGGGAGTTGAACACTATCTCTGTCAAATTTGTGTATTCCGATTCTAGTACACTTTAAAGTTGGTTTAATGGACAGGGACCTCCTCTATACTGGGGTCATTTGTTCCTACATAGTGGTATGGAAAAAGTGGTCTTTCCCAACAGGCAGTATTTCTTAAAGTAGATATTCAAAGCAAATCACAAATATGCTCAATAATGTATCTCTAGAAACTAGAAAGCTTGCAGATGGTAATCGTATAAGTTTTACGTTAACTGCGTGTTTGATGATTAAAAAATGGCACAAATAAAAACGCTTCTCAGCATCTGGGATATCCGAGCGATTCGCCAGAAATATACCCATGTTTTCATGACGTCACATCAGGTACCAATCCTGCCTAAGCAGACGACGTCCTATATCAAGTGAACGTAACTGCAATGCAATTATTTTTAAATTATAAAGAGTTTAGTGTGTTTCACCATGACCGTATTTCACATCATTCTAAAAGGGAAGTGAAACCGTTTCTAGTAACTAAAATCTTTTGTTTGTAAAAAGTCATGATAAGGGTCAATGATCAATCAAAGAAATCACACTTTCGAATTGTAAAGCCCGCTGAATTATAGCATGGATGGTATTCGTTC
The DNA here is from genome assembly GCA_025618425.1 of Heliocidaris tuberculata. NCBI lineage: Eukaryota > Metazoa > Echinodermata > Echinoidea > Camarodonta > Echinometridae > Heliocidaris > Heliocidaris tuberculata. The sequence continues at coordinate 48,152,701 of CM046834.1, read as the reverse complement.
CCTCTTGAAACGCCGACATGCCGCGGTGCATGCAGCTGAAAATACAATGGCATCTTATTTTGTTTACAAGCGATTGATTCCTTTATTTTTTTAACGCTGCATTTTTCATCAAAATAATACCATGCAGGAAATTTAGAGTGAGGCAACAAATAAACATTTATACTGACGCTAGCGAAGTAAGAGAAATAAGTGAAGATGAGATGACAAAACAGGCACTGAAAATGTGTAAGATGTTATGGGGCATCGTCTGCTTAGGAAGGATTGCTCCCCGGTATGACGTCACATATCTCAGCAGCGTTCAAAGAGCTCTATAGGTGCTATAGCGGGGCTGTGTTATATCATTTTATAATTGATAATAATCATTACTTCAAATGTTTCCAAGCGTTGAATTTTGATGAACCTTGTTCAGTCTAAGCTTCACCTATGCAATAATAAAAATTAAATCAATATTCAAAATCAATGAAATTCTACTTTAATAAGAAGCCACAGAAGCAGGGTTAAATGTGCGTAACATTTTCCGACTTCTTGCACACATAATTGGGAAAAAACATTAAGTGAATACATTGTTATAAACCTTTCTCTTGTTAACCGATCTCTTTGTTACAGAGTATGATGAACAATGCATCAATATATCTCCATGTGTTCTTCACAAAATCTGGGTATTCCCCAGACCCCAGACAAAGGGGAAAGTATGCCAAAAAGTACACTGTTTCAATTACCAAAAGTAAGTATTTCATCTAGTGAAATATATTCTACTACTTGTGCAGTAAATTTCACTTTGTTTCATTTAATTCATTAAATGATCATGAAAGAATACATAAATTGAAGATTAATCATTTAATGATCCCCTTGAACCTCATTTACAAAAATTTTAAAGCCTAACTTTTATGTGACCTACAGAGGTGTATTCTGGGTGGTGATGTAGTTTGGTTTCATAATTGAAAATCCCTGCTATTTTTAGAGAATTTCTTGATTTTAACATAAAGAGCTAAATTATAGAATGAAATATTGATTTTAAAATGGAGTAAATCAAAGTTTTTTTTTTTTTTAAATGTGGAATAAAAATGTGTATTCTTGACTGGTAAATGGAAATGTGCTGAAAGACTGTGCTTCATTTTCTTTTTCCAATTCATGCATAAAGATAGGGATGCTATTCATACATGTAAGTTCATTTCTGAGATTTTATTTCCACATTACAGGAATAAACAAATTCAAGAAGAGACGTTTCCAGAAGACAAAGAATTTGTTGACAGGTGCAACAGAAGCTGACCCAGAAATGATTAAGGTAACAAATTATTGAATTGTGGGGAACTGTAGCATATTCAATTTCTATGTCTGAAAAAGTAAATAGTGATAATTATCTTCCTTTCTTCATCCTATATATAATACATGCGCCTAGAGCACTCCACAGAGTGGATTGGGCGCAATATAAATCATATGAATTATTATTATTATTATTATTATAAGCTTTTGAATTTCTAAAAAATGCCAAGGCCAAAGAACTGCAGAAATACATTTACAAGGGATCTGTATTTTCAGGAATTTTCTTCTGAATTCTGCAATACGTAAGTATTTTACACCAAATTTTATTGTTATACAGATATCTTGGCATAAAAGAGCGATGACTTGTAATCTGCCTAGTGCTTTATAATATTTCTCTAGAACAGCATATGGTAACAAAGAATTATAGGCCTAGCATATCTTGTAATGAAACTGATATTGTTATTTTCATATCTTTGTGTGTACAGAGAGCCGAAGCAGAGGGGCCAGTTGAAATTCTTTCCCACTGGCATCCTAATTTGACCATTGCTCTTGTACATGACCATTCACCATGGAAACAAGGCAGTGTTCCTTCGCCCCTTGACAAAAGTGAGAATCTGAAAATCTATTTTCTCTTCTTAGTTGATAGACTGGTGATTGATAACTTTTGTAAAAAGGAAAAGATTATTCTGATTCATATTATAATTTACCGTGTTTCTTTAGGCTGTTGTATGATGCGTTAATTTTTTTCATTAGAAGAATTGTTTTCTCTCCAATTTCCTGTTATGGACTGTCAGTCCCATGGACTTTGACTTATGTTACATAGGACCATACATGTCACACTTGTAATGACCACATAATATCAAAATGTAATATTTTCATTGTTTGTTCAATAAGCCAGTTCTTGATTACAATTAGTGCATGTGCAGGATATAGGTCATTTGTACCAAGTAGAATTGACCTTAATATGCTGTCATTTTGTATGCACCATGATGCGTACACCAGTATGATTTTATATGCTAAACAAGTAGCGCGTCCACCAAAACAGATGTGCATGTGCATACCATTTGGTGTAATTTTAGGGTCATTTGTACCATGAACTAATTATGAACTGGCATGTTAACAGTGATGGTGCTTGAATCCAGTGAATATATTATATTTGTGTAATCATAGTAAGATATTAAAGTACTCTGCAATTCTGTAGATATTTGACAATAGTGATGATTTTAAAGTTTCATATATCCCGTACATGTAGCTTATTATACAATCTTGAGGTTAGATTTAATTGTGCTTGAATTAATCAATACATTTACTGAAATATATGAAACTGTTTCAGAAGTAATGGTAAATCTTGAAAGTTGTATATTATATTGCATACAGATGCACAATTAAAGGGAAATAAACTGGCAGTTAATCCAATGTTGTATTCTTATGGTACATGTATTTCTATATTTTGTTTCATCAGTGATAAAGTTCCATCCTTCTGGTGACTATTATCCCATTGTCTTCATCAATGACTACTGGAATCTTAATAGTGAATACCAACCCATCAATGAGACAACACCGTGAGTATTGGATTGTAGATTAAGATATCTCCTTAACACATAGATTCCATTCAGTTTACATTTCATATATTCATAATTTAGTAATAAACAGCCATTTCTTTATGATGAATGTAAATGTATTAGGAATCTATCGGTAAAAAAAACTGAACTCATTTATTTCTATTTTGGCAAGTCTGGGATTTAGAGTACGCATATAAATCTGCATTGTCTGAAGTGTAATGCATGTTTATTTTATTTCACTAACTCACCAATATTGCCACTCAACTATGTAGCAATGTTTTTTGTGTTCATGTTACTATCATGTACAACTTACATACTTGTCAGGAAGTTACTATATATATTTTTGTGTTGTTGACAGGGAATTACCTTTCCGCCTGACATATACCCCCATGGGTCTATTCAAGCTTCAGTTTTATGCAGCACAGACGATGAGGAATCAGTGGTCTGTACTTCTAGGAGAGGAACAGGGGAATGAAGATGAAGAAGAAGATGGTCTTAAGGTGACAAAATTCATTTTCTACAAGTATTTTTTTTCTTAGCCCAAGTTAGTAAAATTTTGTGTCAGATAATTGTGAGTTCTCCTAGCAATGATATAGATATTCTTTGAATGTTTGCCAGAAAATGATCTACTGCAGAATTAATTTCACAATTTTAGAGGGACATGAAAGAAATATGATGAAGACCATTAACAGAAGAACTATACACATTTATGTTTCAGAGCAAAGTCACTTTGCTTCGTAAATAGCCTCAGTTGTGGGAATGTAGGGTAATGTATTACTAATGTCATCTCTGTTTAGTGTGTTCAATTATTCACATGTGTACACAAAATATTTTTCTTTTTGTAATGGTCAGTTTTAATGCTAAGTTATTTATTTATGATGGCTCAGTGCAGATATATTCTTCAGTTGCTTTTTTATGCCCCTTCACAATATGAGAAAATATTTCTTCATACTAATTGCCTTTACTTTTTGTTTTTTGTTTTGTTATTAAAGGGAAGGTTGGGTTTTAGTAAAGGTGAAAAATAATTTGCCAGATTTCACATCCTTTTTATTTCAGTTTAGAAGAATATCATAGTAGAAATGTCCCTGGAAAAGGGTTGCTCTTCAAATGTCCTCATATTCGAGATATGATGAGAAATGTCTGAAGTGTTTGGACCAAACATTTATGCAACAAGTGTGTACAGTCCCATATACCCATTTCTGTGTACAGTGCATGTGCTTTTCAGCGAGACTGGGTCAATGATTCCAAAACCTCATAGTATACACTGAGTCGTATTTAGCCATGATCAACCTTTCCCAATTGTTCAAGACAGTTTTTGCACAATGTAATCGTTTGACCAGAACTGAGCTTTATCTTTACGTGGATTGTACCAAACTTCTCTGCTTCTGTTTATTTTCCAGAGAGCCATCTTAGAGACCAACCCATACTTGCTAGGCTTAACCTTTGTTGTATCCATCGTTCATAGCATCTTTGAGTTCCTGGCATTCAAGAATGGTGAGTTCTTGGTCTAAAGGCAGCTCAAGTGTTGGTTTAGGACAGGGACTGTATAGAAATGTTGTTTCTTAGTACATCTTTGATGTTTAAATTAAGATCACTACTAGGCCTGAGTCGAAACGGTTCCCCGACCGGTCCCCGCCCGTCACGCTAAAACCCGGGTTTGCATTTTCGGATTTCGGGTTTTTCCAAACTAATTTTAGCACTAATATATTGCAATTTAGAACTTTAAACATGCAATTCACAAACTGAATTTCACTTTAATCCAATTATATTTGCTGCAGTAATAAATGGAAATCATTGCAGACGACGATAGGTCTTTTCATGAGTCTAAAAAAATAAGAGCTGCGAGGAAGATTCAAGCTAGGCGGTACCGTACGCGTTCAGAAATGAAGTCAGAATGGGAGTCACCGGCGCTCAGTGCACTCGAATACAGCCTTATACCGTAATACACACAGACGAGGGTCGAATATAACTGATGTGATCGTGCCAAAAGTAAGCTTGAAAACACCTTAAATACCACGTAAGCGACAACAAAAACACAAAATTACCGTAAAATAATTCTTCCCTTTGGCAAAAAACAGTATGGGTATCCATAATATTTCATAGAAAAAAAGATGTTGGAGGATTGCGAGTGCACTTCATATCGAGATTAGGCAGCCATATTTGACATTGTTCTGCTTAGCAAAACCGCAGATGGCAGCAGAGAGGAACAGTTGTGGCCGATCACCTGATCTAGTGCCCACATTTATTTTCCTCTCTGCTGCCATCTGCGGTCTTGCTAAGCAGAACAATGTCAAATATGGCTGCCTAATCTCGATATGAAGTGCACTCGCAATCCTCCAACATCTTTTTTCTATGAAATATTATGGATACCCATACTGTTTTTTGCCAAAGGGAAGAATTATTTTACGGTAATTTTGTATTTTTGTTGTCGCTTACGTGGTATTTTAGGTGTTTTCAAGCTTACTTTGATCTGATCACATCAGTTATATTCGACCCTCGTCTGTGTGTATTATGGTCTACAATGTAGGGCTGTATTCGTGCGCACTAGGCACAGGTGACTCACATTCGGACTTCATTTCTGAACGTGCACGGTACCTACCACGAAGCTTGATTTCCTCTTTCAGCCCTCAATTTTAGGTAACAAAGAGACCTTTGGCTGTATTTCTTAATGTTTTATTTTTATTCCGAAATGTTATTTCTCTCGGGAAAAGCATTGTTTTATCGATTTGGATTCAGTAACTGTCCTCTATGCTGCATTTTAGTTTAGCAATTTTACCTTGACTGTTGACTCCCGTCACTACATACACTCACATTTTCTGTTGTAGGGAATTCCCGTTCGGGTACCCGGTCCCCGCCCGAAATTTTCGAGTCAAACCCGGGTTTGGAAAAACCCGTGATGACTCGGCCCTAATCACTACTTCAATATCCAGCATGTTGTCTTTCTATAGCCCAACCCCTCAAAAAGAAATGGTTATATGTATCGATATGATAAGATAAATGTCTTCATACTTCAGAAATAAAGTGGTCTCTTTAGATAAATTTTATATAGTCTCATTTTCTACTGGGTCCTTTTTCATTTATATTTTCCAGCTATATCTTTAAATTGCAATTGCCTGAAATATCATTGTATAAGCCTCATATTCATATGAAGCTAATTGCTTGTAAGCTGTCTTTGTTAACAAGTATTTTTTTTAATGTAGAAATCAAATAGTTCACCATTTTTAATTCAATGCATCCATTCATATTTTCCCTTCCCAGATATCCAGTTCTGGAACAGCCGTAAGTCTTTAGAAGGTTTGTCTGTGCGTTCTGTATTCTTTGGTGTGTTCCAATCCCTTGTGGTGCTTCTCTACATCTTGGACAATGAGACTAACTTTGTTGTCAAAGTCAGTGTTTTCATCGGTCTCCTCATCGACTGCTGGAAGATCACCAAGGTCACTAATCTAAAGGTCAGTCTTGAAATGGTACTTATGGGGAAAAATTAAATTTTCTGTAATTGCTTCAGAATCATTAATTTCTATTTTGATTTTGCTTTCTGTAGGGTAAAAATAATATAATAATAGTATCCAATAGGAAATGCAGCCACAATGCCTTTCACATCCTACCAGGTACCCATGGAACACTTGGGTAGGGAGAAGCAATGAAGATAAAATGCCTTATTTAAGGGCATAAGTGGTACCAATCAGCTCTATGTAGTTTTATTTCTTTGTGGAAAGCATGTTAATGATTTGGTTGTAATAACTTAAAATGGACACATTTTACCAAGGTGAAGTAAATGCTTGCCTGTTAGGAAGGTTGATATCAATTTAGCTTACATGTATGTGCTTAGAGTACAGTATATTTATGTACCCTGATAGTAATTTGGTAATGATTAATCATTACTATTTTAATTATTATTTTGTGTACTCCTCTCCTGTTAGCTTCTGTTGTTACAGTTCTGAATTTGTGTGTAGGCTCTGATCATTATACATGTATCATTATATTACTTAATTACTTACATATTTCAAGTTTATTTCTTTGTTACATTTCTTTCCTTCCAGTTTGACAGAGAGAGCTTAATCCTGGGAATCATACCCAAGCTAACATTTGCTGACAAAAATTCCTACACAGAGTCAAGTACAAAGGAATATGACAAGGTCTGTTCTCTTTTGTTTTGTTTTGTTTGTTGTTGTTGTTGTTTTTTTTTTGGGGGGGGGTAGGAGAAGGGAAAGGAGGTAAGTAATTCATAAGTGGTACATTCTTTATTGTGTATATATCCATTGAGTTGATTTCATTTAATCCAAGTGCTGACTACTGGTTAGACCTCTCAGAATCTCAGAATCTCAGAATTCTTTGGATTTATAAGTTTAAAGAAATTCTTTTTTCTTCATCTTGTAGTATTATGTTTCTATCTTTTGTATTCTTCATTTTCATAATTTTTGCCCAATTATTCCTTTGGAATGGATTGATAACTGGTTAGGTTTATTTATTCATGTGCAGGTAGGTAATAAGACTTAATTTAACCTTTGCCAACATTTTCCATTCATGTTATAGATGGCATTTAAATACCTGTCCTGGTTATTGTTCCCTCTGCTGGCCTGTTATGCTGTCTACTCTCTCTTCTATCAAGAACACAGAGGATGGTATTCGTGGGTGCTTAATATGCTCTATGGATTCCTACTCACATTTGGTAAGAGATAATGCATCATCGCTGTACTTAATGTAGTGACTCAGATTAATCATGAGGTGTTGTTGTCTTAGTGGTCACGTCACCAGACTGTGGATCACATGGTTCACGGTTCAAGTCCTGCTGTTGCACTAATGTCCTTTGGCAAGACATTAATCTACATTGCCACTCTCTGCCCAGGTGTAGTAAATGGGTATCTAGCAGGAGCTTCGGAGGCTTCCCCCTGTGATCTTGGCCTTGGTAGGAACGATTGCCACAAAATTTTACATGGACCTCGAGAATCGCGTAAATAACATAAATCCATCATTATTTTATGTAAATCTTTATTTTTTCATTTAATATTATAATTTATGCAAATTATATGCTTAAATATACATTTTGATTGATAATCAAGTACAGGAAGGCCTTAGAGATAAAATTGACATGAGGTCACAAAATGTAATGTGGCTCGGTAACGGTATGACCAATTTTCGTAAACTTGGTGTCAAAAGATGCGCAAGAAAAAAGGAAAAAAGTCAGTCAGAAAGTGGCATGGCGTGATATGGAGTGTTTCAAAATGTGCAGAGCAGAATTTGTTAAGGGGGTGGCGGTCTTGGAGGCCCCCCCCCCATGTACAGTAAGGGGGGGGGATAAGGATAAGCCAGATTATCTTGGGTTCTTGTAAAGGACATTGTTGAAATATGAATATTTATCCCATGACAGTGTCACATGTCACCAAATCTGAGATCAAGCTTTACAATAGACAGGCCTTATGTAATAACTATATCACTTTACAACTGCACCAATAACAGCAGCTGTGATATATCTCATGATACAGTTTCTCCTCAACATTCTTTCAAGTGATGCCCATCATGCGCACTGGCCATGTAACTTTAGATTAGGTGTTATTGATGATATTGGTAATTGTGATGACAGTCATCATTGCCACAGGAAGGTATTGTGAAGATGAAGATGATCTTAGGAAAGATTTAAAGATTTAAAGATGATGTCTATGAGCTTGATTGCAGTGATGATAATCATTCCTGAGGAAGATAAGTGATGGTGATGATGTTGATAAGGATGCAAATTACAATGATTATTAATATTCATGCAAATTGTTATAAAGATTATTAACTTGTGGTTAAATGCTTACAATTGTTTAGATGGTGACTATTAAAGCAACGTAGAAGAATCTTAATATTGATAATGAGAAGGAAGATAAGCGATTATCATAATACTTGTTTGTTCTTACATGATTAAAGCAATATAACATGTGTTCAAGGAATGTAATATTTGCTTTTTAAAATGAGCATTAATTGCTTGATTTATTATTTTTCTCACCTGGCCAATAATCGAGGTGACACAGATATCATTATTCACTCTTTTATTTTGCAATGTACTAAGTACTAATGAGTGACTGTTCAAATGTGCATTGGAGCACTTTATTTCTTTGTACTTACCCCAGCTGTATTTCTTCCTCTAATTTCTCTTAGGTTTTATCATGATGACACCACAACTCTTCATCAACTACAAACTCAAGTCTATAGCACATCTTCCCTGGCGTATGCTGACTTACAAAGCACTTAACACCTTCATAGATGATATATTTGCGTTTGTAATCAAGATGCCGACACTCTATCGCATTGGTTGCCTTAGAGACGGTATGTACACTGTTTGTACTTAAGACCATGCATTGATACATGTAAGACATCCATAATAGTCTGTCAGGTTTCTTTGATAGTAGTAGATGTAATGCACAATATACACAATTCCAAGTAGTTGTAAAAATATTTTCCTCCAAAGTTGAGTCATAAGCACATAAGAGTTGAAAATTATTTATTTCCCTGGACTTCCCTTGTCTACTTTTGTTTTCATTTTTCCTTTTATTTATTCTTTTGTTCCCTGCTATGTAAAGGAGACAATCTGTGGGAATTTGTTTGTATCCACAGATTAGACCAGTGATTATTATCCAACAATCATGTAAACATATTCAAACTGTGTGACTATTTTATTATCTTTTTACAGATGTCATCTTTCTTATCTTCTTATATCAACGTTACATCTATCCAACTGACTACAAGCGAGTGAATGAGTTTGGTACTACGGGTGAGATGCATGAAGCAGGAGACCAAAATGCAGTCAATGGGGGTGCCACACCTTCTATTCAGGCCGCGGAAAAGTCAAGTCAAGAGAAGAAAGAAGATTAAAACATGAACGATTTTTATTTCTCTGTGTATTTGATGGTGCTGTGAATGTTCCTCTTTTACAATAGGAGTGTTTAACATGCATGGGACTAAATTAAATTTTTTGCAACCTCTTTTTCTCTTTCTTTCTCTCTCTCTCTCTCTCTTTCTTTCTTTCTCTCTCTCTCTCTCTCTTTGTCTTTGTCTCTGTCTCTTTTAATCTATAAACTTAGTTTGACCATGACCGTAAAATTTAGTCTTACACGAGGCCAGTTCATCTCTTTTTGAAAAATTATGCTTTTTATTCTACATAACTTTTCATGCAAGATTGGATGTGTGTCTGATCAGTGTAGTTTGTGCAACTCTTTTCTTTGATCATGAAAAATCCCAGAGTTCCTATGCACTTCATATGATTTACAATATGTAATTAAGTGTCATGCAATATTTGTGCAAGAAGTAACCATTTTGTAATCGTTAATATCTTGCCTGGTCTAGTATTGTCATTGTTGGACTGGTAGTAATTATTAGACTTGCATTAAAGTGATCTTTTTTTACAGATTATCATTGATAGATGGTTTTGAGAAAAGTAACAAGCATATAAGCAATGATCCCAAGTAATTAATGATACACTGCGATTGACTGTTACGTTCAAGGCTGTAAGGATGCAGGTTTAGACAAGAAATTTGTATTGCTGTATCATGTATGTATTGCATACATTCTGATGACATGATGTCAAAGCACACCTCTATGTGCTTTTAATCCACAACATATTCCTTCTTTGTCACAGCAATGGAACTTGCATTTTACTTAAAGGAAATTGAGAAACTTGGAATTACCGTAATGTCACCAGTCTTCAACTGCCCTAGTTTCTGCGGAGCGAAATGAACAGATGCGATTGGCTCGCAGATATTGTTCAAAAATAAATAAGGAACAACTATGCGGCGTTTCATAGATGCAGGCTATGTTGCAGTGGAAGACACTCCATCCCTCGGATAGGACGTTAACTGGAGGCCCCGTGTAGAGGACAGTCACAACCTTTGCACGTTAAGAACCCACTGCACTATTCGAATAAGAGTAGGGGGAAACCCTGGTGTAGTGGTACACCTGCACATCCAAATCAGTTATATCGGGAGGAGAGACCTAAGGGTTACAGAGATTCAGTTCGCTTTTCCCCTCCCAGGCACAGTTGACGCCAAATACTTAATAATAAAGCCCTACAGTAGCGTTTGAGCTGTAGAAACAAGATGCAATATTTTAGATGGATTTTATTCACAAGTATTTTCGGCATCGAATGGTGGGTGATTCTTCAACAAACATGGTAGTTTCTGAAAATTATTAATCCAAGACTGTCAAACCCCTCCACCACTGGTGACATTATTACATGTATTTGTAAGGTATTAAAAATTTGAAAATTTTGGGAATGTGTAGGTATTTGGTGTTTCTGTTTTAACATTTTTTTCTGCAATAACATTACATATTCTTAGTTTTAAAATGTTCATGTTGTAAAAGAGTGTGTTCAATTTAAAGCTATATATATAAAACAGTTGAAAACCTCTGTCTGTTAATCCAGTTCATGGCATAACCAAATAAAGTCATGGATACTTAAATCTGTATTCCACAATTTTTTAAAATATTCAATCATACATGTGTAACTTTGATTTTATTCAATTGAAGAATAGTTCAATAAGCTAATCATTGTGATCATGTTAACTTGAAATTTTCAGGCATCAGTAAGAATTAGTAGGGGCTAAATTTGTATTATGCTCATAGAGCCAGCAGAAATATTCACTTGTTCATTATGTCACTGAACTGTCTAAAAGTAAATGAGTACTCATCCTTATCTACTGGTATATTTCTACAGTTATTGCTTGATTATGGGTTTGGTATAAAAGCTATTAAAACAGTGTATTGCAGTAGCATTCTAGCTTTCATTACTACATTCACTATATTCATGCTATTGTTGATTTGTCTGCACTTGACAAGGCAAATTATACAGAATCATCACTAATTGTTCTCTACTTCAGTGACAAATTGTGTACCTTAATCATTTCAGATGTTATGTTATCCAAAAGAAACGAGAGCAGTGGTGTTTAGATGAATATCCAATAACTTATCAACTGCAACTTCCTGTCGTTGCTTCATGCATAATATTTCACCATAACAAGATACATATTTTGAATTTGGCCTATGTGAGAAAAAGTGGTATGTCACCATGATGAATGAATATGGATAGGTGAACAAATATCTGTGTTTTCAAGGAGACAATGATTAGAATTTGAAGGGCAATCTAATCTTTGTTAAAAGCTGATTTTTGTGAAGGCAGAAAAATAAGAGAAATGGTGAAAGTTTGAAAGAAATCAGACAAAGAATAACAAAATTATTAATGTTTGAAAAGTGAGATCACTACATCTATGCGAATTTCAAACTGGCAATTTGGTGAATCGATTGTGACATATTCACTGTCAACTCTCCCATTTGGTGTACACCAAAATAACAATAAATTCTGATTTTCTCCTGAGTGCCATTTCCCTTGCGGCAGTAATAATAATAATACCTGCATTTATATGGCGCCTTTCCAGTTAGTAACTGATCAAAGCACTTTACAGTGTATTATTACCCCGGTCGTTGGATCCATTTACGATTCTGCACTTATAGTGCACATTCTCCACTCCACTAGAAGGCATTCCAGTCTAACGGCCATTTCACAGGCGCACATATACTATTCCAGTCACAATGACATTTGCATGCTACCGGATACCCACTTAACACCTGGGTGGAGAGTGGCAAATGTAGATTAATGCCTTGCCAAAGGACATTACTGCCAAAGGCAGTACTCAAAATATATTGTAAATCGCACTTTGTTATACGTCCTCCAAAAAGAGAAGATCCTACAAAGTTATACGTTTTGAGAAGATGACATTTCAGTCATTTTGTGTGTTGGAGTGAATGGGAAAGTTGACCGCCGCTACATCAGTGACCGTACCAATTTGGCCAATTTGAAGTTCCCACATGTATAGTGATTACAGCTTTAAAAAATATCACAACTTTCTTATTGTTTGTCCGATTTTGTTCAAACTTGCACCAGTCTGCTTCTCTGATTTTTCTGTTCTCACAGAAATCAAATTATTACAAAAGTTGGATTGCCCTTTAAAGTGTAACCTTCCTTCCTTGTATGGATGGTATAGCTGGTTTGAAACGTAATTTGTAACTTTTTAGGTGTTTTTCTTCAGGTTTGTGAGGTGTATGTATATGTGTGGGGGTGGGAAAGGGTATGTATGTGTGCTATCTGAGCTCTATTTTAAACTTCCATGTGAGATCCTATTGTTCATGATAATCACAGCACCAAAGATGTGATCACAAGATTAATGAGATTTTGGAACAATGCCATTCATGTAATTAATAGGTTTAGATGTGGATAACTGCAAGAAAATTAATCAAATTAGCTCAGTTCACCTAATTATTGGGGAGGGGGCAGAATACATTATTGGTTTCAATCTATCTTTGAATCAGAGACAGATATTTATTAGGTAATCATGTTTTGTAATCAAACTATGTGGAATCAAGCATTGCTTCTTGTTCATTAAAACAACTATTTGGGGGCAAAATTTCTTTTTTTGTGATTTCATTTATGATGTTTATAATATATCAAGTAAAAAGAAAGAAAAAAATGATATGAAGATTGCTATTAATAAAATTGGACCTCCCTAATTCTATGTAGGCTTAGTTTCATTTGTATGGGTCATATTCTATTAATTCTCATAAAACTCTTTATCCCCATATTTTGTGTATGTATATGTTTCTCTCTATTTGAAATTTGTGTAATGAATTGATGAAAACTCTTCATGAGTGTCATCTTTTATTGATATTTGTCTCAGTGGTGGAAGATTCCTTCCATATCATCAGTGTTCCCTTCATACTGTTAGCTTTGTGACTAAGACTGTCTCCAAGACATTTCTAGTTGGGCAATATAAAATGTTCTCCCATTCTATCAATTCACTTTGAAAGAAATATTTCACTTGCTGATATCATTTTTATTTTGCTGCTTATTTTTTGCTCAGTTTTAGACTTGAAAAAGTAATTATTCATAGCCCCTATTAAGGCTTGCAAAAAAAGCATCTTAAAGGAGGTGTTGGTAGATAGTAAAACTATTATTCATTTGAAAACATACACAAAAAATGATTTTAATTTCTACAGTATTTTCAGATTACAAAATACCTGTATTATGTGTGATTTCTACCTGCTGCCCATATATTGATATAAAAGCAGTGCCTTTTGATATTATTCTGTTATTTTAGATGATCAATAATTTTTTTTGTAAATGAGCAATATGCTTAACAAATGACATTAATTTGAGAATCTGAAGAGAGAAAATACAACTTCCTGTTCAAGGATGTTGTGAAATCAACTCATTGTTGAAAATGCCAATGATGTACATGATCACAATAATTTTTGTACATGCTTGCACTATGATTTGAGTTTGATATGGACCCCCCCCCCCCAAAAAAAAAGTAATGAATAAAAAAAAAAAAATAAATAAAAAATGTATATTTGTATGCTGATTAAATATTGTGGACATAGGTAAATGCTATATTATCTGGACTTTTGTTTAGCCATGGAATATGGGCAAGATATAAAGTTGTGTTGTTACATTATGATGTCTATAGGCCACAGTGAAAATATTGAATAAAACAAAATTAATGAACAGAATGACAAATCGTGCTAACCTTGGTTATCTATGTTGCAGAAAAGTATTATGACTGCAGTATTGTGACTGTAGTAGAGGCTGTTGGCCACAGGTTGTCATGGAGAAACACAATTTACACCTTGGTATTATGGCAAAATTGTAGTAATTTTGGCCTATATTTTCTATTCCGGAAGAATATATTTGCATACTTACCTACATTTTGAGAGAAAGATATTACAAATTATTTATTTTGTAAGCAACATGTATGCTGAGAAAGTAAGAAAAATAAGTAAAATATTAGTATGCTGAATACTAGGTGTTAGTATAACAATTTCTATTACTTTTTCTTATTAGTTGTATGCATAGATTGTGGTTTGTGATTCTGATAATTGTAAAGGTAATATGTAACATTGAGCTATGGTCATGAAAGGACAGTGATTCAGTTGTTTTTGTCTTTTGTCTAAGAGTGTCAGACAAGGAATCTCAGAATTTAAAAGGAAAATGAACAACTTTTTGTAGGAAAGAAAGTAATACTGATCTGCAGTAAGAATGATAAGGATTCTATTTATACCACAGTACAGATACTACAAAAGCATAGATATCATTATAGCCAGAGGAGGAATTTCAAAAGAAGCCCATACCATTGTCATCATCTTTCTATCCATAACTTACTGATCTAATCATTCAACATGTATTATCAAAAGTTAAGTAATACCTTTAAAAACGAGAATATGAGGAGAGATTTGCATTGTGAACAAAAGTTACTATCATGACTACTGATGGGAGAAATATAGCTCTTTGAAACAGTAGATATTAATTTGAATAGTGAAATAGATATGGATATTATTTGGTATTTGTTTTTACTGAAATGAGTACCATACAAAAGTTGTATGAATATACATTTTTAGATAAACATTCATTTCATATACCACTGTTAACCAAGTTAGTCAGTAGAAGAATAGTTGTAGTTCTGTGTGAATGACTTAACAACTTTTCTATTCTAGCTTTTACTGAAAACATCCCCAGTAGGTCGACTGCCCACACAAGACCAACAATTTAGGTCTCATGAACCCCCAGGAAAGTTAGAAGGCCCATGAAAGCAACATTGTCTCTTTCATGGGCAGTCGGTCTCGTGAATGTTCAGATAACTTTTCAGAAGTCCAGTGAGACCGACGCTAGCCTGTTGCCTTTGCTTATCTCCCTATTGAAGAGTCCGTCAGTGAGCTTAGGTAACTGAGTAATTCAATAATGCCCTCTGTTCTAATTCATCAAGAGTACTAAATTGTATAAATTTTGTGTGTCAGTGTTTGGGTGTAAATACAAACGTTGTTATTGATATTTTTAAAAGTTATATATGTATCCCATATTTTCCTGTTTAGTTACAGTGTAATTGACATTGACAGTCTATCCATCTATGATCTATAATTAAAATTCATTGTAATGGCAGTCAATTCTTGAGGTGATCAATCAATATCAAATATACGAATTAACTCTTCTTGCATATCTTTTTATGATATTTGAGTACATGCAAGAAATGTATTATGATAAGCAATGTGTTCAGTTGTCACTTTTCATTTGGGAAACTCATTATGGAACTCTCAGAAACAGATTCAATTAACATTTAATAATAATAATAATAATAATAAAACAGTTCTTACATAGTGCATTATACCTTTGAAAAAGGTCTTAACTCTTACTGTGCCAAGGGGTTTAGCTCTCTTCAAAATTTTACCAAAATGTGATCAATGCTTACTTTTCAAATGTCCGCACTTCATTAACCATCTATTATTTCACAAAATATTGTGTACAAAACTTGTAGGAAATTTATTACCATTTCTTATAATACCAAACATTATTACTTTACCCAACTTTATGCGTAAGAATTATGGAAAATTACATTTGAGTTTCTTTTTTGTCCATTATTTTTTTGTTTCTTATTTGTTTCCTATTGTTTAATGCTGAAATAAGGTAATATCTTTTTAAAAATCTGCAATTTTCTCTGGAATTTTCTATGGTAGCATATAATTATAATCATATATTTAGAATGCTTGATTTATGCTCAAAATTTTGATATACATTGACTACCATATATCTTTCCTGTGGTTGAGCAATTGGTGAATGAAAATGACAAGTCTATCTGTCACGTATACGTGCCATCGGCACTGAAAGAGTTAAGGCACTAAGGAAAAGGTGAGAAAAAGAAACAAGTAGGAAAGTTGACGGAAACATTATAATATTAATCAATTGAATAGGGATGTTGTAAGCGCACATTTGAATTGCCCAACTGTATATTAGCTTGACTTACATTGTGAGGAATATTATTCCAGAGTTCTGGCGCAGCATGCGCCGTAAGCCCCGTTTACCATAACACTTTGTCTTAACAACAGGTACATTATATAGGTCTTTCTGGATTGACCCTGGATTTCTTACAGGTTCATATTTAACAAGTAACTCTGACAGATAAGATCAAGATCATTTGAAAACAAAAGTAATACCATAGTTCATGTCTGTCGTATATTCAGTTAATTGATATAATTATGGTTGAGGCTGATCTTTGGTTGAGATACAAATACTTGACTTTTTTTTTCTGATGAAGATGAATGACTCTGAGTCCACTCCATGTTTGTATATTGTTAAAGTCAATGAAAATAGGCAGTTTGAAAATTAATATTTTAAACAACTCTCATGAATATGATGTAGTTCAATAAAGAAAAAGATAATATATCATGAGTACAAAATTCAAGGAATATTTTCCTAGATTTCTGATTGTAAATACATAAGATATAAACTAAACTCAGTATTTGATGTTACAACTAATTTGGTGAAAGGCAAATGTTACATTTATCAGTGTTGGTTACCATCTATCATATACAGAAATTAAAAATCCAAAATTAAACTTCATTTGATTTATGAAATCATTACCGTGTCAATTAAATCTGTCTGACACAGCACAAGGCACAAAAACAAGACACACTTGCCTGACATTTAGTGTTCTCTATGTACTTGTGTTTGGGGTACTTGTGTTTGAGGAAAAAATGTAACTGTGTTTAGATTTAAATGTAAAAGTAATTTTTTTAGATTTTGAGAATATACTTCCATAGAGGTGTATCCTACTCGTGTTAAACTATATTTAAAACAAAATTGATTTTCAACTTTAACCACAACTGAATACTTTAATATATATTATGGCAATCATCATTATGAATATTAATGTGAATGTATGATGAGGTTGAATATATGATTGTGAAACTGGCATTATTGAACAGATTGTTACCTTGTGTAGTGTTCATATTCTGTATCCTTCACATATTTTATGCAGATGAAGTGATTGTATTATGTATAATAAATGAAGACAGCTGTATAAAAGATGTATAAAAGATCATGTTCAGTTATGATTAGGATATAGTCTGTGGTCATAATACTTCTTGCCATCAAAGGATGTTTCAGAAGAGTTTCAAAAGTGAGAGATATTATTTGGATAAAACCAGAAGAAAGTGTCCTTATCTTTTTTTCCACAATATAGCTTTCAGGTTTAATTAATGCTCTTAAAGTTAGAGTAGGCCTTCAATAAATGGAAACCTTACAGAGCATTATTTCTTCCCTGCTTTGTAAATGAAGAACATCAAAACCATTCATTCGTGAAGATTAGTTAAGAAAGAGAAAGTCACCAGCATAAACTTGAGATATTCTGACTCACCTGGCTTCACTAAGTCCACTGATTGTGTAGTGCCAAGTTAACAACCTCTCCATTCCCTGCGAATTACTGCAAGTTTGTACCCAAATGAATAAACAATATCAACTCAGTCATGAAATGAAAATGCGATTTTAATTTTGTTTTTTAACAAAGAAGAGATTGACACTTGGTCCTTATTAAGTCAAAGGACTAACTCAACCCAAAGTCAAGTTAAAACTTGCAAAGCTATTACTCTTTTAAGAATACTGGCTATTTTTTAAAGGCGTAAGCCTATATACTAACAAGTTTTTTGTTTGATTGGATTTTTCTAAAGGGGGGGGGGGGGGGGAGTCTAATATAGAGAGTAGACATGGTAAGATTGTTTATCTCATCAAAGGTTGATGACTATGCTGGAGCTAAAATGTCTATTCAGCTCCAAATTGATTTCAGAAGTAGAGGGGGAATAAAATTTTTTTTTTTGGGGGGGGGGGTACGTAGGTCAAAGGTCATAGAGATAAATTTCTGAAATTTCAGGTTTTAGCCTCATTAATGTGATACCTCAAGAGCCATTTGAGGTGTGAACTTCAAACTTGGTACTAGTATGTATCTCCATATGAAAAGGATCTGATTAGATTTCGGGTACGTATGTCATAGAGGTCAATTCTGAAATTTAATTTTTTAGTTTTGATACACGATATCTCAACTTTTTGAGGTATGAACTGCAAACTCAGTGCTAGTAAATATCACATAGGAAGACGATCTGATTAGATTTGGGGGTACATGGGTCAAAGGGAACAGAGGTCAATTCTGAAATTAAAGGTTTTAGCTCTGTTAACGCGATATCTCAAGAACCTGGCATTTGAGGTATGAACTTCAAGCTTTTTACTAGTATGCATCGCCATAGTGGGACAAACTCATTGTATTTTGGGGTAAGTAGGTCAAAGGTCGAAGGTCATAGAGGTTATTTACCATGAAATTGCAGGTTTTTAGTATCGCTTTTGCAATATCTATTGAACAACTTAAGCCATTAACTTCAAACTTGGTACTAGTATTCATCACCATAATGAGAAAATGATTAGATTTTAGTTTACGTAGGTCACAGGTCATAGGTCATAGATATCAATATATGTAAATAAATGGGTTTTAAAAAAATTTATCACCATATCTCAAGTATTTTGTTTGTATGACTAGGAGGAGATAAAATGCTCAGACTTTTGAGTTGTTAGGTCAAAGGTAAAGAAGGTCAATTAAAATTGACACGTAATTGTAGGTTTTTTATTCTGATTATCACAATATTTCAAGATTTGAGCCATGAACTTAATTTAAGCGGAGCTATAGGAGACGTACCCCCTGTTCAGACACAAAACATTTATACTGAAACTCGATTAAAAAAAAGTATAAAATGTTCATCGTATAGCCTACGGACCGTTCAGATACATATCTCGACCGATTAGAAAAAAACATCGTATAGATGCGCAGTTTTCCACCGTGCATTTTGTTATGGTCGCCGCTAGCCCCTGCTAGCCCCTGCCCCGTTAATTAAGCCCGGCACAGTTATGCCGTTCTATGGTCGCCATGCGTTCAGACACACACGGAAAGGTGATTCGTTATCGAGTTCTAGTTCGAAACAATGCTCTGACCCTATGACGTTTCGTTATTTGACGTTTCATTAGTCAGGGTTCAGACACATAAATCCATCATATAGCTATACCGTTTTGGTATAAATTTTTGTGTCTGAACACCACGGTGGTTGTGGCTGCCGCCCTGCACCACTTTGCAAACAGGTCGGAGTTTCAAACTCAAATACACTCCAAGCAGGGGCGGCGCCAGGGTATTTTGATAGGAGGGGCAAGACGACCTAAAGATGACGTCATATTTTTTTCTCCATTAAATAACGGGTAATATAGAGTTATATGTTTAAGACCTCTCTTTTTAATACTCCTCTTTCTTCTTTCTTCCCTTTTCTTCCCTTTTCTTCCTCTTTTTCTTCTTTTTTCTTCTTTTTTTTTTCTTTTTTCACTACTTGAAAAATCATAGGGGGGGGGGCGGTCGCCCCCTCTGCCCCCCCCTGTAGCGCCGCCCCTGACTCCAAGAGAAATATATTCCTAGAACCGGTGTTGATTTATGTGAAATAACTTTTATTCATCATCCCAACTTCTAAGTTCCAAGTTCTAAGATAAAATACTGCAAAACAAACAAAGAAATATACATTTTAGTACACATACGAATCAATGAAAATGTAACTTCTCAACTAACTCTAATCACTACCCTAAAACTGACAAACACATTGTCTCTCTATACATAGTAAGAATTACGAATTAATGACACTGCTTGTATACTGTACTACCAAGAACACATCTTACTTCAATTTTTCAATATTATCTCTAGCTATACTCTAACATAATTTCCCTGCACCTAACACTGTTCAAAAGGTTCATTACAATTCACTCTAATATCACCTCTCTTTATAATACTTTATAACACACAAGTTACTTTTATAGTTTGCACGAGTACGACTAAGTGCGCTAAGATGTAGACTGTTAAAGGCCTCCAGTTGGTAAGTTTCTTTTGCTATTAATATATGCATTATATTGTTTTAGAAGAAATTTGAAAGTTTCTTTTGCTATTAATATATGCATTATATTGTTTTAGAAGAAATTTGAGTGTTAACACTCAACACTCAAATTTCTTCTAAAACAATATGACTTTAATGCATATATTAATAGCAAAAGAAACTTACCAACTGGAGGCCTTTAACAGTCTACATCTTAGCGCACTCGTACTCAGGGTTGCCATTTGGCCTTTTTTCCGGCCAGATTCCAGAAATTTGGCCGTATAAAATTTAGTTTGGCCGTGAAAACAAATTATTTCACGGCCAAAAAAATTTGGCCGTATTCTGGCCGTAAAACAGAAATCTTGGCCGTGAATTTTTATTTCTGGCCTTTTTTCAAAATCGATAGGAAATGTTACCAGAAAATCACTTGAAATATGTAAAAAAGCAATAGGGTGTGCATGCGCGCATCTGCACGGCGTGTGATATGCTGAATTAAGCCCTTGCCCGGGTCTATGATCTAGCTTAACTCTATATAGATACGGTACAAACTTTACACAGCTAGTCTACTAGTATTCTGTGCTGCATATACATGTAGTTGGCCGGGGCGCACGGTCTATTTTATTAGCATGCGCATATACATTCGCATGACTGCATAAGAAAACGCGGGATTAGTTGCATGCATGATGCTCACAATTCTTAGACTCAAATACAGAAACTTGCATGTTGTCGCTCAATATCATGTCAAACTATTTAAGCATGCTTTATTGTAAACTTAGGGGGAGTGCAGAAGACAATGAATTTGAGTATAGGGGTATACCCTAATTTTATTTCTAGGTGATATAATTTGGCCGTGAAATTTGGCCGTGAAAAAAAATAGTTTGGCCGAATTTGGCCGTAAAATAGGTTGAGTTTGGCCGTGAAGACTAGCCACGATCTGGCAACCCTGCTCGTACTCGTGCAAACTATAAAAGAAACTTCTCTGACGTCCAACTTAGAAGTTCTATCTCTGTCTCTTACTTTTTCTCTTTCTCTCTCTGGAAACTTTAACAGAACTGACCTCTTCTAGCTTTTTCTCTCTTTATAAAGCACATAGAAGCTGGACCACTGAGTTTACTCTTCTAAAGCCTACATTGCTTATCGTTTCTTCTTAAAGGTGCTGGTACTGGCCAGGTAATAAATATTAGCGGACAATGAACTTAACCAATCTATTCAATCTTAAATAATAAAAAGTGTTCCTACTGTGTGTTTTACAACTTAGTTCATGTACCTATCTTCCCATCATATATCATAACACATGACGGTACACTGTCGCTTGGTCTACCACCACTTGGTCTAATTATCAGTTCGTCGAACTCTACGTGGTCTAACTTCATTTTGTCTACCAATTTGTCTACTTACCATTTCGTCTAATTTCCATTTGGCCTAATAACCAATTCGTCTTATACCCAGTTTGGCTAACCCCATTTAGTCATAAATCCATTTGGACTTATTTTCACTTTGGCTAATTTTCACTTCGTCTACTTCCAAATAGTCTAACAGTCATTTTGTCTACAAGCCACATAGTCTAATATATCTATTTGGGCTACACCTACTTTGGCTAATACCATATGGTCTACCTATCATTAAATTTTTGGTCCAATTCCATTTAGTCTAATAACCAGTTGGGCTACTTATCATTTAGTCTAATCTGTTATACGCAACATTCACAGTATCAGAAAATCTTTATCAGATAAGGTTGCAGCCTCTGTTATTCACTCGTATGTTATGTCTCGTATTGATTATGGAAATGCTTTATTGTTCAAGGCCTCTTCTTACCAACTTGCCAAACTGCAACGGGCGCAAAATTCTGCTGCTCGGGTCCTTAGTAGAACATTTAAGTTTTCCCACATTACCCCAGTTCTCAAAAGTCTTCATTGGCTACCAGTATCCAAAAGAGTAGAATTCAAAATCTTACTCCACACATGGAAGGCAGTTAATGGTCTTGCTCCACAATATTTGCAAGAACTTGTCTTAGAATATGTCCCAGGTAGAAATTTGCGCTCTTCTGGTAGCAAACAATTAATAGTGCAAAGGACTAAGTCTTGTCTAGGAGAAAAGGCTTTTACAGCAGCAGCTGGATCTCTGTGGAATGCTCTTCCTCTGAAAATCCGATCAGCAGAATCCCTAGGAATATTTAAGTCAAGTCTAAAGTCATACATGTTCTCATCATATTTCAATTAAGTATTTGTTAACTATATGTATGCATTTTTCCCCTTCTCTCGTTCACTTATATATGTAAATTATTCCTATTTATATCCCTCTGCGCCTCAGAATAGTGTACTAGATCGATGGCGCATTACAAATGCTGTATTTATTATATTATTATTAACTGTCATATGGTCTAATGACCATTTGGTCTAATATCCAATTCGTCTAAATCAGTTAGGCTACTTATCATTTGGTCTAATTTTCATATAGTCTAATGACCATTTGGTCTAAATTATTCTTCTGGCCATGGCGTAGCAAGTTGAGAAAGGACAGGGAAATGTCAAAACTTTTAAAAATGAAACTTCAAAGAAGTCATCTACGTAAATGTGCATTAAAAGCTGAGTTATTCACCTTACTGCTGCTTATATCAAGATCAATCAATTTCCCAACATTTTATATATTAATTATTAAATTTATTAAAATCAATTATTTAATATTATTTTTTAGTAATTAAAACATTCATAGGTCTCCTCTTCCTTTCATGACTTAAGTAGAAGAACCTGATTTTTTTTATTGCACTTCAAATTATGTTTGTGCGGGTTGATAATCTGTTATTCATGTTTCTTATTTGATATTCGATGTACAAATGTTAATAAAAGCTAGGGAGGTGCCAGGGTATTTTCATAGGAGGGGCAAGACGACCCACAGACTTGGGGTTTCAACGAATGGTACCTTTTTTTGGAAAAGGGGGAACTTAATTATAAAGGGTGAAGACAATGATGGAAAATGGCGTTTTGATACGTTGCTGTACCCCTACATTGTATTGAACACACATTAAATTTTAAGGGTATATTTTCTAATCTTTGCATAATATGCAATTCTGCCCTACTCCTAACTTGCAAGCGAGCGACCAAAAATACTATGTTCTTGTTGAAGGTCATGCATGGTGCTTGCATTATAGAGTGATGTCATGACGAAGATGCCGCAAAAGCGTTTAATTTCAAGCACAATCTCTCAATAAAAGAGATAGATCGGACTTTATGTTACTGCCATGAGTTACAATAAGTGAGTGTGAGCGAGCGTAGCGAGCAAGCTTCGGGCGGGGGATATCTTAATTGCTGCAATATTATTAAACTTTTGGGCACTATGTTCCCAGCTCTCGCTAAGTTCCTGCTCAAAGGTGTCACACACGTCATATCAAGCCTGACTAAATATTCTGCCATTAAGCTTCTCTGATTCTTTTGAGCTATGCAAACTGCTATTTTCAGGGGCGCCGCTACAGGCGGGGGGGGGGGGGGGGGCAGGGGGCGGTTGTCCCCTATGATTTTCAAGTTACCAAATAGAGAGAGATAGAGAAAGAGAGAAAAGAAAAACGAAAAAAAAAAAGGAGAAGAAAGAAGAAAAAAGAAGAGTATGCAACTATTATTATTATTATTATTATTATTATTATTATCATTATTATTATCATCACTTTATATTATTATTACTATTATTATTATTATTGTTATTATTATTATCATTATTATTATCATCACTTCATATTATTATTACTATTATTATTATTATTATTATTGTTATTATTATTATCATCATCATCATTATTATTATCATCATCATTTAATATTATTATTACTATTATTATTATTATTATTATTATTATTATCGTTATTATTATTATTATCATTATTATTATTATTATTATTATTATTATTATTATTTGTTCATCTAAAACGTAAATTAACTCGCTCGTTGGCAGGGGGCACAATGCCCCCCCCCCCGGGCCCCCTAGGCCCTTTCAAAAAGCTCTGGCCACAACCTGTCCAGGGATGGCCAACAAAATGACGCATAGTGTTGTTGGTAGGTGCGTAGACGAAAAGGGAATAGCCCAACAGGCAATTAGCCTTAGTGATAATTAGACAAAATGATGTTTAGACAAATGGGCATTTAGATCAAGTGACAATATGACTAAATGGAAAATGGACTAATGAAAGTTATAGACCAACTGCACATTAGACCATATAAATGTCATGTAGACCAAATGGATACTAGACCAAGTGCATTTTAGACGAAATGCCTGTAGACCAACTAGTTTTAGATTGACTGGGAATTAGACAAACTGACATTAGACGAACTAGTAGTAGACCAAGTGACAACAAAATAAAGTAGGCCAAATGGTAATTAGACCAAATGGTAATTAGACCAAGTGATAATTAGCACAAGTGGTCATTAGACCTTCTGGTTATTAGACCAAGTGCAAATTAGACCAAATGAAGAGTGGACCAAAAGGGTTTAGCCCGAATGAAGGTAGCCCATCTGGAAATTAGACCAAGTGGTTTTAGCCCAAGCGTGCATAAACCCACATGACACCTTCTATGGGACTTCATGAACAAAAAAAATTAAGACTTATAAAATTAACAGGAGTCCATGAAATGAAATATATACAGAAAGTCTACAAATTATGGAAACTATATGAATTATGACTACTAAGTTCTCACTGCAGACTGCTGCAGTGACACTGCATGGTAGTCACATTTAGTAAATCAGGTGATGAAGACAAACTGGCAACTCTACATGTATTTCAGATTTCATAGGAAACTGATTTTCTCTTGTATTTGTCAAAGTCATGTTGATGGTTAGAATAGTTTCCTTTGATGCAGGGGCGGATCCAGGATTTTGTAATAGAGGAGGCACAATAGTCAGAAAATTCCTGATAAGCAACAAAAAAGGAGAAAAAAAGGTCAGATTTTTTTTACACTGCCAAAATTCTCTGACAAAGAAAAAAAAAGGAAGGTCATTAGCTCAAAGGGGGGGGGGGGGCACAAACCCTGATAGCAGAGACTGGTCAAAATGACGTCCTAATGACGTCGTGTCATACGTCTTAAAGACGTCAGATAATGACGTCAGTATGACGACAATTTGCACCCACGTTTGACGTCTTGAAGACGTCTTATATTGACCTAATTTTGACGTCTTTCTGGTCAAAAAAGACGTCTTTTAGACGTCCTGAAGACATGTTTATTACCAATAGTCATAAAGACGTCTTTTTTACGTCGTGTGCTATTCATACTGACATCTAAGACGTCAAAAAAATATCCGTTCATACAAAGAAAACAAATTATTAGTATCATTGTATTAGCACATTATACCACACTGTCAATATTAACGCTTTGGCCTAAAGTCTATCCTATATGTCATCAACCCTATACTGCTAAATTCCTATATCCTATACACATCTTTATCTACTTTATACTATATAGGGACTATAGTGTAGCACTTGTAAAAAATAATTGAAGATTACAATTTTCTAATGTATTCTTTAAAATACCTCCTCATGACAGTGATTGAATTATGTACAACATAATAATTAATGGAAGTACATTTTCCATCACAACTAAAAGTGCAATCATTGCATAAAATGATTAAAATCCTAAAAATCAAATGTCATCTATTTCCACAATTTTTTGTCGTCTCTGGTCATTCATGAATATTCACGATCGATTATTATACTCGGATCACGACGTAAATATAACGCCTTTTTGACGTCTTTTGACTTCATTAAAAACTACAATAGTGAGGATGACATTATCAGGAGGCATTTTAAATCGAATTGGAAAATTGTAACGATATTATTGATAATAATAAATAATGATAATGACAATAATGATAATGATAATTATGATAATGATATTACATGTGTGTAGTAATATGAATAAAAGTGATGATAATGATGACAATGAAATAATTTATTTTCGAATACAGTAATATCTCATTTATCAGCCCCTGAATTTCTACGAATAACTTCATATCACGGTCGCAACAGTGACAAAATATCCCCTAAATAATTGATGATATAAAATATATACATGTCTGAATATAGCATATCATCATCTCCTGGGCCCTCTTGCATAAAAAGTTGCGTTTAATCGCAACTCAAAAGATTTAATGCAACTCGATTTTCAACCAATCAGGATGGAGTATTTAGGACTTGCGTTTAATTTTTTGAGTTGCGTTTAATCGCAACTATTTATGCAAGAGGGCCCAGATCATACAAATACAGAAAATATCTTGTAATTGATCGAATATCACGTAATAATATTGTCCTACAAAGCTGGCAAAAAGTCTTGTAAATTATACTGACGTAAATGTCATAACATTGCCCTACAAATTTGGCAAAAATATTTCTTCATTACTGATAGATGTCATTTTGATGTCAGTTTTTGACCTGTTGAAGGGGAAGTCCACACGGAAAATAGATTTTGATATAGAAGCAGAGAAATGAGAGGAACAGCTAGGTCAGTGAAAGTGTTAACCAATTCCGATTAAAAAATTAGGTTATTTTATCCCCAATCCCCCCCCCCCCATCCTTCCTTTCACAATGGCAACACATCAGAATATGGCAATTTTGTTTATATAATTTCATTTATTTTATTTGACATTATTTTCAGTATCATGCACGTAAGCCAACTGAAGCCAGAGCTTCCCAGCTTTTGTAAATGGCTATGACAAAAATTGCTCCCCCAAAATAGTACATTTCCTGTGTCGACATACAGAATGCCAAATCTTGTCCTTAAAAGACGTCAAAAGAGGTCTTAAAAATGTCTTTTATTTGGTCGTACAAAATGGCTAAAAATGGTCTTCGAAAGACGTCATAAAGACGTCGTACTATCGTTGTTAAATTTGATTACAAAAATGGCAAAGTATTGTCTTTGAAAGAAGTCGTAAATACATCATAATTACGTCATCTTTACTATAGAAATATGACGCCTTCATAAGACGTTATAAAGATTTGATTTGATTCGAGTTTTTATTTTCATTCCATATCAACGCAATTTACATTGTAAAGCAAAATACAAAATCAGAAATGAAAAAGGGAACCCACTGGAAAGCACAGCTTGTTTTTGTGGGTTCCTGGAATGAATATAATATAAAATCAATAATTTTTTATAATAATTTTCATAAATGGAATTTAAACTGTAATTGAACTATGTAATACATTAATCTCTATGATACATAAAATAGCAAAACTGAGAAAGCTGGACAGGACAAGACAAAGCTGGATGAGACAAGACAAAGCTGGACAGGACAAGACAAAGACAAAAA
Organism: Heliocidaris tuberculata; assembly: GCA_025618425.1. Lineage (NCBI taxonomy): Eukaryota > Metazoa > Echinodermata > Echinoidea > Camarodonta > Echinometridae > Heliocidaris > Heliocidaris tuberculata. The sequence continues at coordinate 48,124,850 of CM046834.1, read as the reverse complement.
CCAACAAAACAAGACAAGACAAGACAAAACTGCACAATTAAGGTAGACCATGGAAGGAGAGAGAGATGAAGAGAAGGGGATAGAGAGGAGAAGAAAGAGAGAGAGGGAGAGAGAGAAAAGGTGTGGACAGAGAAGATGTTGGAGATCATCCTAGATCCTGGCAGTTGGAGGTTTATATTTTTGAATAAGAATTTTTTTGAACCCTCTACTAAAACTAAAATGTGTAGGTTTATTTCGAATTGAATCTGGAAGAGAGTTCCAAAGTTTTGAGCCCGTAAAAATAAATGTTTTGTTCGTAAGGAGTGTTCTTGTTCTTGGTACACTGTAAAAAATTTGTTTAGTTTCTAAACACTTTTCTGTGACAGATTTAAAACACTGCGACGTGTTTATATATTGTACGGGTTGAAGAGCTAAACCCATGTGTTTAAGAGCTAAACACATGTGTCTATTTTTTTCATCTTTCAGCACGCCTTAGGTGTTTACTAGATGAACATGTTTACCTTTTAAATGGTTCTAATGTATAGGCTAAACACCAAATGTTTACAAAATAATCATTTGGTGTTTACAGCTGTTTAAATACTAAACAGTGTGTGTGATTATGGTGTAAACATTTGGCGTTTAGCCTATACATTAGAACCATTTAAAAGGTAAGCATGTTTATCTAATAAACACCTAGGCGTGATGAAAATAAGCACAGAATGTGTTTAGCTCTTAACTTAGCTACAATATATAAACACGTGGTGTTTACACCATAATCACACACACTGTTTAGTATTTAAACAGGTGTAAACACAATGATTAAGGTGTAAACATTTGGTGTTTAGCCTATACATTGGAACCATTTAAAAGGTAAACATGTTTATCTAGTAAACACCTAAGGCGTGCTGAAAGATGAAAAAAATAGGCACATGTGTTTAGCTCTTAAACACATGTGTTTAGCTCTTAAACCCGTACAATATATAAACACGTCGCAGTGTTTTAAATCTGTCACAGAAATAAACATGTCACATGTCGCATTTTTTTTACAGTGTAGGTGAAAAAGTCCGGCAGACCTTGCAGGATAATGATGTATATTGACACTCTTTGTAAACATTGTATAAAAAACCTTTGGCAGATCATTTGTATCTAAATTGTACATAAACGTTCCAAGATTGTAATTATATAAATCGCCTATCTTCAGGATATTATATTTATAAAAAAGTGCATCAGTGTGGCAACGAAAATCCGAATGACAAATGATGCGCAAAACTTTTTTCTGAAGTAATAAAATTCTATTCAGGTGATATTCAGCACAATTCCCCCATGCTATTATACCATAGTTTAAATGTGGCAGGACCAATGTTGAATAAAGATTAAATAGTATACGGGTCGGGAAGTAAAATTTTACTTTGTTTATAATACCAATAGTTCTTGAAATGACTTTACAAATATTATCTATGTGGTCCTTCCAAGAAAGATTTTCGTCAATAATTACCCCCAGAAATTTAGTACTTAAAACTCTTTGAACACTAGAATTTTCAAAAATAACATTTCCTGGAAGTTCATTTATAATATTACTAAAGAGCATATAGTTGGTTTTCTCTAGATTGAGCGATAATTTATTGGCCTTAATCCATTCTGAAACTAGTTTCAACTCATGGTTGATGGTGGCAAGCAAAAGGCGAGGATCCTTATGGGAAAAGAATATGTTTGAGTCGTCTGCAAAAAGAATAAAAGATAAAACATCGGAAGATTTACAGAAATCATTGATATAAACAAGAAAAAGAAGAGGACCCAAAATAGAGCCTTGTGGAACACCACAAGTTACCACTTTTGTGTTAGAGTTGGTATTGGCAACAGAAACATACCGTTTCCTGTTGTTGAGGTAGTTCCTGAACCACTCCAAGGTCATTCCTCTAACTCCATAATAACTGAGTTTGTACAATAATATATCATGATTAATTGTGTCAAAGGCCTTGGAGAAGTCCAGGAACACCCCAACAGTATGTTCATACTTGTCAATCCCGCTAGCAATCTTATCAATCATTGTCAACAAAGCATGTGTAGTACTGTGTTTTTCACGAAAACCAAACTGCAGCGGATAAAATAAATCATGCATATTTAAAAACTTTGTCGTACGAACAAATATTAATTTTTCGAGAACTTTAGATAAACAAGTTAACAAAGATATAGGCCGATAATTACCTAGCGCCGTCTTGTCACCTTTTTTAAACACCGGAATAACTCGTGCTAGTTTCAGTGATGAAGGAACAACTCCAGTAGAAATTGACAGATTAAAAATATAAGTCAAGGGCTTAACAATTGCATTAAAATTCTTTTTCAGCAAAATGTTATTAATATCATCATGCCCCGAGCTTTGCTTATTCTTTAGATCACGAATTATATCCTCAATTTCCGTCTCATCTGTAGGAGTGAAAGACGTCGTAATGACGTTGCATACACGACGTATGACGAGTTGACAAGTTGAGACCAGTTTGCGACGTCTTGAAGACGTCATTCTGCTATCACGGAACTTGGAGTTGTGTACTGAAGGTACACAATTCCAAGGGGGCACAGGCTGGATGTGCCCCCCCCCCCTAAATCGGTCCCTGCATGCATGAATGCACCTTTCTTCTTCTTCTTCTTCTTCTCTTCTTCTCTTTTTCTTGTATATTTATGACGCATAATGTGAGCAATAGACTCACCAGACATTTACGGATTCGTAAAATGTGCTGATCATAAACAGTAGACTCACATTTCCCTGCTCTCACTGAGAGCTCCGGTGGGCCAAGCCAGGGAAATATAGGCCTAACTTAGATCCCTGGGTCAAGCAAAATGGTTCATTAATTCTCAAAATAAGTATGGCTCCGTGGGGGTCAATCATATGGTTCACTAATTCTCAAAAATGGCCTACACGGGCATCGATCCTGGGGGCAGGGAGGGGGGGGGGGAACATATTGTTTTTCTCCTCCCCCGCCCCCCCCCCCCAGTAAATCCGGAGGTGTAAAATAAAATATGGACAAATTATGCAAAACTTGGGGAAATGAAACCTTCCAAACAATGAAATACAAAAGGGATTACATGCAGTGGCGTATATCTAGGTATTCTGGCGCCCGGGGCAAACTATCAAATCTGCGCGCCCCCTCCCCCATGCCCAAACTCAGATAAACGAGCGTTTTTAATCTAGAAATGATGGCACTACGTGAAAATGAGTTTTGATGCACATAACCGGGGGCTGTTAGTCCAAATTTGATGAGTTATTGAATAAACGAGGGAGCAACGCGACCGAGCGCCAGAAATTGTTCCACCTTTTTTTTAACCCTCAACTTAAAATTTCTTACGTATTTTACCCTTACAAAGAAAAAAAATCCAAGGGAATAAAGCGACCTAGCAATAGCAACATTTCTATTTTGGGGGCGCAAAATAAATGAAAATCCTGAAGAAATATATCTGAGGAAGGCAATTGCAAGGCAAATTTATGATTTCTTTCGAATGTTCTATACTTTGAAAGTGCTTTGTATGCACTTATATCCCATCTGGGGGCGCAGTATTTAACAAGCTCCTGCCTTATGGGGGGGGGGGGAGCAAAACAAGTAGAGTCAATTAATGATGAACACTTTAAAAGCGACATTGGGGATCAAAATAGCTAGATATTGAACTAATTATGGGAGGGAGCAAAGCGACCGAGCTTGAGAAAATTTTCGCATTTCAAACCCTATAAAACACCATTTCTTACGCATTTTGTCCTTGACTGGGGCGCAAATAACACTCAAAGACCATAAATTTTTTTGTATTTCTCCCCCTTTTCTTTCTCTCTTTTGCGTTTTTTATGCCCCCTTCAAGTGCCGCCCAGGGCACGTGCCCCCTCTTCCCCCCCCCCCGTAGATACGCCACTGATTACATGACCAGACTTCAATTTTGCGCAAATTCTCTAATTTTCCCTGCTTCGCGTAACCGTGGAGAAGTCGGTAATTAAGAGGCGTTAAAAACAAATCATCTGCGAAATGAACATAGTTACGTTAGGCTGTCTACCCCCCCCCCCCCCCCCGCATTAGAAAAACGAATCGACACCCCTACTGACCGATATGGCTCCGGTGGGCCAATCAAATGGTTCTTCATGGATTCTCAAAATAAGTACCTGACCTGCCTTTAAGTTTGTTTTTTTCATAAACATTGAAAAATATATATTTTGAAAAATTTGTAGATACATAGACACATATATTGTATTCAAATTGATCCAAATATTCCTATTATTCATGTGTCATGAGACCTATTTAAATATTTCAACCACAACTATAGAAGCAGTGGCAAATCCAGAGGGTTTCAAAAGGGGCGTGTGCTCCCCCCCCCCCCCTTCCGGCCTTGCAATTAAAAAAAAATGTGTCCCGATATGCACCCCACCCCCCCCCCCCCCATTTGTCCCCCTGTCACCCACCAGAAAATCCTGGATCCGCCACTGCACGACAGTATTATGCAGGGCCGTAGTCAGAGTTTGATGTTTGGGGGGGGGGGCACATACATGTAATTGATCGACGTCCCGGGGAGGGGTCTAAGAGGAGGGGTGTCTCCCTTCCCTTTGGAAAATTTTTTCCTATTTAAAAGGGTGAAGATGCAAAATGGTGAATTTTCTGACATAAATTTGTTTTCATAATAAAAAAATTTCAACCGATCTTGGAAATTTTGGGGGGGCACGTGCCCCCCCCCCCCCCCCCGTGGCTACGTGCCTGTTATTATGGCAAATAGTGAGGAGAATAGGCCTATATACACTAATTTCCCCCAAAATGAATTCGGTACTGTTAATTAATACTATGCTGATTTACAATCATCTTCAAGATTAAGACTCTCACAGCGTTTCAGCCAGTGCTAAAAAAAACAAAAAGGACATTTCACACAAGCTACGGTACGGTATGTGTCCATCGCCACGCCTACGACGAACCGCCTATAGCTCTCTCTCTACGATTTTTGTTGCGTGCGCTCCCTCACGAAGGCCAAGATAACCACACTATGGATATGGATAATATAACCATCTTTTGTGTGCGTAAAATTGCGAACCGCTGCATGTAAAATATATGAAGAATCGAATGTGCGCATATATAGTATACTACCGCTACCTATACCATATTTTAAAGGCCGTATGTGTACACCTAGCTACCAGGCCACCGGACAGCGATCCAAAAATTGAATCCGAGGGCGAGGAAATGTTGCATGCGGGACATCTAGATTGTATTTCTACTTTCTTTTGATTTCTCATACCCTTCAGTATAACCTACCATAATGAATCATAAAAAGCTGAAGGGGTTTGGGGCGCTTTTCCTTTCTTTTTTATCGGCCTTTGTGGGTTCTGTTCTCTTGATGGGTCCGATGTTGCCGCTGATGATTCTCGCACCTCAGGTTTACCGGCGAGTTACGGACCAAGTCATTGGAATGTGGTTGGCATTGCCCGTGGTAAGTCATTGAAGTGAAAGTGCTGCTATCGACAGTTAACAAGAATGATTGAAAAAGGTGGCCATTCTGTGAAGTTAATATCCACTGGTTGTCCAAAAGTGTAACCTTTTGGGCAATATTGTGAAATAGGCCCCGATTCAAAATTTTTTTAGGATTAGGGTTAAGGTTAGGGACTTGGCCAGGGTTTAGGGTTAGGGTTAGGTTTTAGGATTAGGGATTAGGATTAGGGTTAGGGTAGGGTTTAGGATTAGGATTAGGGTTAGGGTATGGTGGGGACTATATCACGAGTATGCCACATCTTGTTAGTATTTTTTAAGGAGTTTGATAGAATCTAAAAAGAGAGAGAGAGAGAGAGATGACAAAGGAGAAACATATAGGGTGAAATAGGGGCTGGAGTTTAGACAGAAACAGAGATGAGACAGAGATGGTGCATGGGCAGAAAGACGGAACAAAATATGAAGGAAGAAGGTGGACATGGAGAGACTTTGAAGATGAATAGGAGAAGGGAGGATAGCTTGGAATATAAAAGAAGAGTGCGGGACAGAGAGGGGGAGATGGAAGAGAGAAGAAGAGGAAGAACAGAGACAGGGAGTGAGAATAGCGCTACATAGCGATTGCATGATGGAGTCTGCACGTCAATAGCCACTCTGAGGCGTTTTTGTGACGTACAAGACAAGACGAGAAATAGAGGGAGAATTGAGAAAGGAAAGGGGAGGAAGATTAAACGGGGAAATGTAACGGGGAGGAAGATTAAACGGGGAAATGTAACGGGGAGATGTAAAAGTTACATAACACATAGCACAGCAGATTGAGCTAGCGTAAAGGTCGGGGGAACACATGCTCGAGCTCGCATCCGCCCCCCCCTACCCTTCACATAACCACGAACCAAACAACACCACTGTCGTGGCTCTCTCTCTCTCTCTCTCTCGTTCTATACACACATGTGCACCGGTCGTGGCCTTATATTATGCGCGCGAATCATTCGGCCAGTCAGCGTTCTTTGAGCTATATGTACGTGACAAAATAAAATCTGTGTGGGTACAGAACAAGTTGGTGAACACTTGGCGCGCATAGAGGCGCCAAGTGTTCTCCGACTTATTCTGTAATAACTTGCCTCATTTTGTGACAAAATGCACCCAAAACTCGTTTTTGTTACAACATGAGAATGGACAGAATCATTATTATTATTAAGTCGGTGAACACTTGGTGCCCCAGGGCACCAAATGTACAGAATAAGTCGGTGAACACTTGGCGCCTCAAGGCGCCAAGTGTTCACCAACTTCTTCTGTAATAAATTGCCTCATTTTGTGACAAAATTCACTCAAAACTTGTTTTTGTGCAACATGAGAATGGACAGAATTATTTTGTGATGTTGATTTTGTAACAGAATAAGTTTTGTTACAAAATAAAGGTGGACAAAACAAATTTTGTCAAGATAATTTTGTAACAGAATGATTTTTGTTACAAAATGAGAATGAACAAAATTATTCTGTCATATTAGTTTTGTAACAAAATGATTTTGTCATGTTCATTTTGTAACAGAATGATTTTTGTTACAAAATGAGAATGAACAAAATAATTTCGTCATGGTAATTTTGTAACAAAATTATTTTCGTTACAAAATGAGAAAGGAGAAAATAATTTTCGTTACAAAATATAATTGGACATGTTCATTTTGTAACAGAATGATTTTTGTAACAAAATGAAAATTTTGTCATGTTAATTTTGTAACAGAATGATGTTTGTTACAAAATGAAATCGGACAAAATAATTTTGTAATGTTAATTTTGTAACAGAATAGTTTTTTGTTACAAAATGACCTTTTTAAATTCATTTTGTTACAAAATGAATTGCTGTTCAATAATTTTGTAACAAAAACGAGTTTTGAGTGAATTTTGTCACAAAATGAGGCAAGTTTGTACAGAATAGGTCGGTGAACACTTGGCGCCCCATAGAGGGTAAGGGGTAGGGTAGGGTAGGGTACGAAAGTGCATTAGCACCCCTACATGTACTAGACTGAAAGCTTCACTCTTATATATCGACAGTTGTTTGAAGGGGGGGGGGGGATTGTGTCTATCTGTAATTTTGATTTCAGTGTTCACAAGATACATGTCAGGGAGATGATACAAATACAAGGAGACTGACATTATGACTAATTCTCTTATCTATGCACGGTGTTGATTCACTTTCATGTAGCTCATCTTCACTTCAGTGAGAGTTGTGTCATCTGTAGTTCTACACTAATTAGTATGAGTCATTACATGTGTAGATGTGTTATGAGATGGAATACATTGGAATCTCGATATGAAGAACACTGTTAAAACAATTTTTGCTATAACAAGGTCATTTTACTGGTCCCACTTTTGTTTATTAGCCATGATATAATAAGGTTTTGATATAACAAGGTAATTTCCATGGTCCCAAGGAGTTTGTTTTAATGAGGTTCCACTGCACTGTGGAGTGTATTAAGGACTGAATTATACTGGAATATTTTTGTTGTAAGAGGTCATCTTGTACATGTACAGGTACATAAATTTGTATTGAATTCCAAATTAGATAAATAGTAGGTCTCCCAGTGATTTTTCATGGTTTTCTCTTTCTTTCTATTTCTTTTTTTCTTACCCAAAATTAAACCAAAACTGTTCATATTTACTATAAATGTAGTTGTATTGGATGTCTGCATGATAATGTTACTATTGGAAAGGACATTATTTTCATCAATGATTGCATAGCAACTATTGCACAGAGTGGGAGAGGAAAAGGATGGATGGAGTACTAGGTATTAATTGCAGTTTAAATGGTATTTTATAAATAATAACTTTTTGATAATTTGAAAGTTCTAATGTACATTATTTATAAAAGATACATCTAGGGGTTTATTGTATTTTGGTCAGGGGGTATTTGTCCTGATATGAAGATTTAGAATGAATATTAAGGTGTACGCAGGCATAGCACAGTGTATAATCTGCTGGTAGTCTTGTCAAAGTTACATATTTACTGATTGGATATTAGATGTCAAAAGATGACCTTTGAGTGCTCTATCCATGCAAAATGACAGTCTTAAGTTGTGTTGACACATTTTCCCTGACCGGCATACAGAGTTTTAATTCAGATGTACATTACATTACATCACATGTATATTTTTAAAGTTTTATTCTCAGAAACTTTGTGAAAGATCATATAAAGCCTTGCAGTCTATTCAACACAAAAAAAAACACCTTTTTTCATGTACATGTTGTACAGTGTATGTATAAATCAAATTCATTACAGTGTATGTACATCTTATATTATGGACATGAAAAGCAGTAATAAAAAGAAATGTTGAAATGTCACACCTGAAGCAGAGATCACTAAAGTATTCTGCCAACATCGTCTTTTATGTCTAAACCTGTATTTATTTTAATGAAATTATTTTTCACTCTTGTAGCTGCAACAGCAGTTTTTAAGTAGCTGTGGCAAATGACAGAACTTGTAAATTCAAGAAAATGTTCTATGTAGAAGAAGGAAAAGATAAAAATATTGAGGCACAAGTGTAGAACGACACACAACACATACATGTATGTCAATGTAGTGCTGGTTAGCAGACCCAAAGTTGATTCTGGAGCATGCATTGAAGGCCTGTGATACATGTAAAATCAGAGCTTTTAGTACACTATAATCTCCCATTTTCATGCTATAATATTAGGCACAACCCTAACCCTATGCTGGGAGATCTCCCTGTCCTATGTACTTCTCCGATTGTATCGTGATTATCTCTAGTTCTCCAGTTTCATTGTGAGCATTGCAACGGTTTCTGTATGGTTTGAAAAGAATAAGCCAGAAAGGATGCAATAGGAGTGCGAGTTTTCTTTGTTGTGTGCCCTTGCCTGGCAGCTGCAAAACGTCATACCAATGAAGAAGACTTCTAAGAATATGTGAACAGAGTTTATCTCTGTAGGACCAGTTTCTCTTGAACTACTAGAAATATAGGCCTACATGTAGACCTGTACAAATGTTTTGAAATGACACAGTTACATGTACAATGTACATGTAAGTGAAAAGTTGTCAAGAAGGGTGTATAGTACTGCATAATTTATTTCATGTTTGTTTCAAATTTTGTGAGGAAAGATGAAATGGTTTGCGAGTTACTTCAGTTGAATTACATGTAGGGTTTTATTGTAGAAAGATTGAGTAGAGACTTACAATGTATGCTTATAAGTGTACCAAGATTCAGTTTTACTGCTGTTACCTCAACATCCTAAGAAGGGGTGGGATGGGGTAGTTTGCACTGCTAGTCTGCAGGCACAAACCCTGGTCAGTCGTAAAAGAGTGCCTGCACTATAAGACTACCATAGGCCATGTAATATAACTGCTCCTGAATTGACACGACCAGTAGGCAGCTGGGCTAGGCTGGACTAGGCTTCTCCCAAGGCAAAATGATTTTCTGATTAAGTGTCAAATTAGGGTCTGTGCTCGCAGACTAGGGATGGGGGCTTGGGAATGCAGAACAAAAGTTAAAATTGAATTATACATTGTACGGATAAAGTAGAGTTAAAATTGATTTTCTTCTTTTTTTTTAAAGTTGTTTTGTTGTATGGTTACCTTCCTTGGCATCTTTCCAGGTGCATACAGTGTACATACAGTGTACATATGTACAGGGGTAAATACTGAGCCAACTGGTAATTTGAGCCTAAAATATATGGCTCTATCCATGGCCTACTATGCTCTATCACAAATTCTGAGAAATCTAATGATTGTTATTTCTTAGCAGGAAAGGAAAGGACAGAAATTTTACCAGTAGCATGCTTCCTTGAACAAACTGGAATCGAGTTCTCAAAAGTCATTTATTGTTATCATTGATATGTAGTTACCAGCAAATTGGTGTTGTATTGTTTTATTCTGCAATGTTACATTTCTCTACATGTAAATAGTAAAGACTGCTACAAACATTCCATTAAAGGGGAAGTCCACCCTGGAATTAAGTTTATTTTAATAATAAAAAAAAATGAGAGAAACGATTAGTGACAGTTTGAGCAAAATCTGATAAGAAATAAGAAAGCTGTGAATTTTTGAAGTTGTAATCAATCAAACACAAAGTGGCAACTGATTGACGTATATCTTGTGAGCTCCTCTTATTTATGATTTTGTTTTAGTACAGGGCAAATGTGCGAGGAGCTCGTAAGATCCATCACAGAGTTGCCAATTTGTGTTTGATTGATTACAACTTCAAAAATTCATCTTTCTTATTCCTCAAACTTTATTTACTATTTTTCTTTAATTTTTCTGCTTCTGATAAATCCAACTTGATATCAGGGTGGACTTTCCCTTTAATTTGTTCTGACAACATTCCAACAATTTAAAGATTTTTTTTCTCTCTGAAAATTTTTAGTTATTTTTATTAAAGAGGAATTTTCATCAACATTTGGACATTATTTTGTAGAGAGAGAGAGAGCAAAAAAGAAAAGAAATGAATTTTTAATTAATTTTCATAGTAATCAAATTTCAAATAAACTATATCTTTCTAAGAAACATTGTATTCCTGTGCCAAGTGATTGTTCTACACTAATTGTTCTACACTAATTAGTATGAGTCACAAAGCATTATTTCATTATGTAAGATACATGTATAATATATATTTATATCATACATCACAAAATTCTTGTGTAAGGATTGGCCAGGAATGTCAGGAATGACATAAAATATTTTCACCATGTGTCTGCGCAATGTCAGACCTCTGAATATTTTTTGCTATACCAATATTTTGTTGTTACTGTTATTCTGGATATTTAGATTTGATCTGATTTGATTTATTTATTTCTCTTCATGATCTTTTTTTTTTTCTTCAAACATATTTTACCAACAACATATTACATAACAAACAAATATTAATCAAGGAAAGTGATTATATTGTATAATTAACATAAATGAATCATAAAGAAGGATTTTCACATATAAGCAGAGCTTGCTGGCATGACAATCCTTTACAAAAGATAAGAAATACAAATAAAATCAATAGATAGAATGCCTCCTACCCCTACGGAAAGGTAAAAAGCCAATGCCTAAAACGCTACAGTGAATAAAAAAATTCCCCTTTACCCCCAAATTCCCCCATTTGTCAAATTTTCTGCCCAAGATTTATGTAAATATATATATGCTGTATATTTGGACAACTATGGAAACACTACAAAGTATATATTCAGGTAGTGTTTTCAAAAGAATAACCTTTTGCGTGAAAAAGAAGAGTATTGTTTTTCTTTAAAGGAGAATGAAACCCTGGGGGAAATCAATTTTAATGAAAAGAGAGGATTGAGAGAAGCAATTTAAAAAAAGTTAGATCAAAATCGGTTATGAAATGAGAAAGTTATGAAATTTTGAAAATTCTTAATTTACTTTCTATGGTGATCCTCAAATTGGCAATGTTGCTTCAAAGTGACAGGTTTGGTAGTACAACTCTCCATATATGTTTTGTACACAAAATTTCATATTTTCCCCATTATCTCTCAAGGTGCAGCTTGTCTCCTTCTTAGCTCGTAGTATATCATGTGAAAATGTATTTGACTCAACATATGTTGAGTTCACAAAAAGACAAGCAGCATCTTTAGAGATAATGGAGAAAATATGAAATTTTGTGTACAAAACATATTGAGAGTTGTACTACTAAAGCTACCATTTTGAAGCAACATTGCCAATTTGAGGATTGCCATAGAAAGTAAATTGGGACTTTTCAAACTTTCATAACTTTTTCATTTTGTAACCGATTTTGATGGAACTTTTTAAAAATTGCTTCTCTCTATCCTCTCTTTTCAGGAAAATGGATATTTCCCCAGGGTTTCATTCTCCTGTAATTTTATTTTTCTGTATTAGATATGTGTCTTTATTTCATTATACCCTGGTGTTTACACAATATTCATACATGTGTAGCTCTCTTCTGACGTATGGAATTATTTTGCTTCTATTTTTGCTTCTTTTTTTTTTCCCTTTTCTAGAGATAGGGTATTATTGTAGAGAGAAGAGAAACTAGAGAGAGAAAAAGAGAGAAAAGAGAGAGAGAGAGCAAGAGAACATAAAAGATGTACATGTACATGTACGACTACAGCCTTTATTGTACTAAATACGCTTACTTCAGTTCCATGTATTGTTCATATACATGTATTTCCTGAGCTGGTGAGTGGTGATGCATGATGACAAAATCATATGAAAATATGATGTATTATCATACCATACTAGTTTTTTCCTATGCATAGATTGGCTTACATGTACCAAACTAGAGGAAGTGAACAAAATTAAACGCTTCAAGTACCATGGAGCTTCAGTTTTGCCACTTGACTGTACTTGTACAAGTACCGGTACTTGATAAAGCAAACTTGTACAAAACTGCAAAATTTTCAGTGAAATAGAGCTACATGTACATGTACAAGTATTTTGAATCCTACATGTGTAAAATAAAGTTTGAAAAAAAATCTTTCTTACATTCACAAATGAAGGTCTGTTCATTAACTTGATTTATTAATCATGGTGATTGCAGAATTTCTCTTTTTGTGTAATATGCACTACATGTACTTGTACTTAGTCATTAATTTTGTTTATGATGGGATGAGATGGAGGGGCAGCATCATGTGTTGAGAGTCTTCCATGATTATTGTGCCTTGTATCATCTACTGAATTATTTTGCTGCAGTATGCTAGCACCATCAGCTACATGTGTATACATGTGCTTGGTTACTGGCAACATCACAGAAATTCACTGTATGTTTTTGTTTTGTTGAATAGGGCATTTTGCAAAATTAAGGGGAAAAAATTGCTGCTGAGTATGAAATTTTGAGACTTTTTGAAGTTGAACTGAATGTCAGACTTCTTTCGACATTCTTTTGCATGCTTTGATTTGTAGTTATAAAGTCCAAGAATTACTTGGTTTTAATAGAAACAGAAATATCAGACAAAAAGATCTTTAAAATGTTTGATTGAAATCGAACAACCAATAAAGAAAGTTACAATATTTCATTTGCATGATAAGCTAGAGAAAACAATGAAAATCATTAGACAAATTGGCAAATTGATCATGAGTTTGTGATGTCATCCCCCCCCCCCCCACAAATCATCAATTATTTTGTTTATGTTGATAATGCAAATTCTCAATTTTTGTCCCAGAATATGATTTTCACATAGGTTGAACCAAGTTGTATTTATAATAATATATTTTGCATGTACACGGTATACACCTTCTTGAAATATTTCATGAACGCAAAAATATTGAGAATTTTTTTGCGAAACATTTGGTATTCATGATAATTGAATTTTCATGTACAGGTGTATATTGTATAAAATTTATATTTTCATTATTTTTACAGAAAATTATTTTTTCTTTATTTATATACATGCAAAAATATATTACTGGAAGTAAAAATATCACTTGGTTTTCCCTAGTTTTTCATGTCATACAACAATTCATAACTTTCATATTAGTTGTCTGATTTTCCTTAAAGGTCATGTAAAGTTTTGGTAAGCCCTCAAAAACTGTTCGTCAGATTTCTTCAGTTTTTATTGATAAATAGCAAGATACTAGCAATACTAAGACACTGTGCAGATTTCGCCTCCTGAAGTTTAATATTAAACAAATAAGAGGCAAAAACTAATTTATGTGCCGGGACAGGCACGTAAAATCCCAACAAAGGCAGCATGTGCTATACACTGTACACACACGTGTAAAACCAATGATGAGTAGCTACACACAGTGCACACACGCTGTCTCTTTGCGAAGCCCCAAGATTGCTGTACGGGGAGCCGTCGGGGTGGAATGGTCCTAGCATAATGGCAGTGATCAAGCATTCCTTACAGATATTTACACTGAAATTCACCAGCCAAATCATAGATGGAATACCAAATGATCTCTTACAGACATCTTTTGATACAAGGAGAACAACATGAGACTATATTTAACATGTTTCTTTCCAATTTCCTTTTTGCTACCAATACTCTACATGAGCTTTAACCTTTTTTTCATCTGTTTGTCTGATTTTTCTGATTCTATTAAAACCATAACTTTTGGACCAGACTTCCCCTTTAAATGAGACACTTTGATTTTATTTATATAACAAATTTTTGCAGGAAATATGATACTAAAATGCATGCTTTCAATTGTTATAAACAAAAAAAGTAACTCCCCCCTTAATTGAAATGGTGTAATTTTTTAACAAAAAGGTTTTGAGCAAAATAACTTGGCAGAAGTGTTCTACCTTATTCCTTGTTCCTACACTTATTGACTAACTTTTCTGTGAAAATGAGATTGATTCATTGAGTCATGCATGAGTGAGCAAACATTAAAGGCAAAATTGTCACTTCAAAAGTCACAAGGGTCATTTTGGGGATTCTGTTAAACAAGATTTTAGCGAATTCGGTAGCTGGTGCATATTTATGTGTTGTTGTTGTTTATCATCCATCGCTTGACCCCCTCATGCCTATCCTGACACTTTTCTCATTATTATGGTTGAGTGAGCACAATTTTAAAAAAAATCAACCCTCCTGAATTTGAAATTGCAAAATCCATTCAGCTTATTTGAAAAAAAAAACTCCAGATAATTTTACCAAAATGTATCATCACATGTTATGTGAACGTAAGAGGTTGTCATTTTGTCATGGTTGAGTGAGCACACTTTAAAAATTGTGCAAGAATGCTAAAATGTACTGTTAATACAGCATAAAAAAATGACCCTTGTGACATTTAAAAAGTGACATTTTTGCTTTTAATGTTTGCCCACTTATGCATGACTCCATGGATCAATCTCATTTTTACAGGGAAGTTAGTCATTAAGTGTAAGAACACTCTTGCCAAGTTATTTTGCTCAAAACATTTTTCGTTAAGAAGTTACTCCAATTTTATTAATGGGGGAGTTACTTTTTTGTTGTTTATTTGTTTTATTTCATTCTAACAAGTATTTATGTTCAATTTATGTTATGATCTAATATTTGTTGTTCTTGCATTCTCTTTCATGCTCTTTATTTTATGCTTCCAATGATCAATCAACTCAGTCTTTGCTGGGTAAGTTTATTTATTTGTTATTACACATAAACTTGTGGAATAAACAATGCATTTTAATTGTTTCTATTTTTTCATTTATTTTTTTTTTTTTAAAGGAATCTTTCCATTTGGATATTGTTAAGGTTCATGTATGTTTAATCATTTGGGAGCTCTTACTAAAAATTAAGCCATTTGCCATTTTTTATAGATTTTTTTCTGTTAATATATGATTTAAAGGTAATATTTTGCTTGCAATTTTCCAATACTTTGCAAGATTTCAAAGAACTTAAGACCGATTTATGTGATTTTTAAAATAAAATTTCTATTTGAAAGTAGAGGGGGGGGGGGGGGTACTGTACCAACCAGTGTTGTAGTTGAGACCTCAAGGTCTGAGACCGAGATCGGGACCTCAAGGTCCGAGACTGAGACTTTCCCTTCTGAGACCAAGACCATCTCCTCCAGACCGAGACCAAGCTGAGACAGAGACCTTATTAATTTTAAAGGAAATGAAACCCTACAAACTTTAGCTGATAGCCTTATTAAAAATTGTGAGCTAGTATGAAATATCTTAAGATTACTCCTATTTGATTACTTAGCAAGGAAAACAATCTCTCCAAACTTTGCAATTTTTTTAGTTGGGTCCAAGACAAAGACCTTGAGACTCTGAGACCGAGACCTTTAGGTCCAAGACCGAGATCAAGACGGAGACTTCTAGGTCCGAGACTGGGATCCTACAAAAACAGGTCTTGAGACAGAGACCTGCAACACTGGTACCTACATGAATACTGACATAATATTAGATGGGAAGTTCTTTCAAATGAATTCAAATATTGAAAGAATGGTCATGATAATTTTTGTTTCATCATACCAGAACTCAACCTTCTCTTTTAACAATATCCTTAATATTCCAGTTTAACATGAAAAGTCTCAAATCATATTGTGAAATCCATTTGTAACTTTAACACACATATTTCAAGTTGATCATTTCCCACTTTTTTGTTTTGAAGATGTCAGCTGTTTTTATTTCTTTGTAATTTCTCATCAATAATGGCTATATCCTTTATTTGTTGTACAGAGACATTTTTTGGGACAAAATTTAAAGCAATTGGTGACAAGCTAAAGCCAAATGAACGAAGCCTGATCATCATGAACCATCGAACCAGATTGGATTGGCTCTTCTTCATTGCTTGTTTACTGAGACACACCCAACCATCCAATCTTAAAATCATCCTTAAAACTCAGCTCAAGTCAGCTCCTTGTCTTGGTAGGTCCAGAATATAAATACATATATGTTTAAATTTGCTCCTGTCGCCTCATCTCTGTATTATTCCCTTGCCGATGAAGTCGGATGGGGATATAGTAACGCTGCCGTCCGTTCGTCCTTCCATCCCTCTGTCCTTCCGTCCGTCCGTAACAAATCTTTTGAACACTGGTTTCCGATCGATAACTTATTTATTTGACAGATTTTAATGAAATTTGATATGAAGGTACATGGTATCAAAATACAGCCTAAGTTTGATTTCAGAGTATGTAAGTCAAAGGTCAAAGCTCATTAAATATGCAAAAAAAGCTAATTATGTATCCGAAAATGTGGTTTCCATTCGATAACTTTAGTAATGTTAGACAGGTTTTAATGAAATTTGGTAAGAAGGTACACGGTATAAAGATATAGCCTAAGTTCTATCTTCAAGTATGTCATAGCTCAATAAATATGCGACAATAGCTCATTATGTATGTCAAAATGTGGTTTCCGTTTGATAACTTTAGTAATGTTTTACAGATTTTAATGAAATTTGGTACGAAGGTACATGGTATCACAATACAGCCTAAGTTTGATTTCACAGTATGTAGGTCAAAGGTCATAGTTAATCAAATATGCAAAAAAGCTAATTACTGTATGTATCCGTCTATCCGAAAATGTGGTTTCCATTCGATAACTTTAGTAAAATTAGACAGGTTTTAATGAAATTTGTTAAAGGTACATGGTATGAAGATATAGCCTAAGTTCGATTTTTGAGTATGTGGGTCAAAGCCCAAAGGTCAAAGATCAAAGTTCACAGTTCATTAAATATGTGAAAATAGCTAATAATATTTGCAAAAATGTGGTTTCCATTTGATAACGTAAGTTATTGTTGAGTAAAGGTCAAAGGTCAAAGGTCACAGCTCATTAAATATCGAAAAATTGTTAAAATGTACATGAGAAAGTTAATTTTCAGATCCTCTCATGGGTCATTCCATAAAGTAGTAAACTTTCTGTACATCCCATCCCCAGATATTAGTAACTTCTTTGCCTAATAATATAATAGTCTAATGGAGGTAACTTGTTCTGACGTATATCAGCCATTTGTACCCGGCGAGGGGATGCTACGTTTTACGTTGGCCTTGTTTTCTTTGTATTTATTCTTGACTTTTTTCCACTTACAAGTTAAAAATATATGTTATTAAACGATAAAATATGCAACTTCAAATACCCTGAAGATATTTGGAAAACCCCTGTGTTGAATTTTTACTGGAGCTGGTTCTAGGTTAGTAACAAACTGCCTTTAAAGTTGTACTTGTTCACTATGAAAAAGAACAAAGATTTGCATTACAATGGAGATTTTGCTCTTAGTGTAAATTTATTACATATATTGCATGTTCACCTATATGGCATAATACCATAATCACAATTTTCAACACAAAACATGAACTTGTGGTATATGGTGTTTTCCAATGTGCAGGTTGGGCTATGCAGGCATCATGCTTTGTCTTCTTAGCTCGTCAATGGGCCAAGGACTGTGTTTGGTTGACCTCTGTTCTCAAATACTTCTCTGAGATGCGTTATGACTTTCAGCTTCTTCTCTTTCCAGAAGGTCAGTACTGATATTTAATCTCCAGCAGATCAACTCTAGAGTGAAAATTAACACATTTTGATACCATTAACCTTCTACAATCTACATGCATTTTCAGACATCCAATAGAATACTTCACACACATTTTCCAACATGTATGAATGAGCTAAGTAATTAAAAGATCAGAAAAACTGTTGTTTGTGCAATGCTTGATGTAAATGTATTTCCCAAATAGTCATTTCTAAAAGATAGCATTTCATTTCAGCAAACATCCTTTCTTTCATGCTGTTTATTATTGAGTTTGTTTTCGTTCATTGGGGTTGTCTAAGATTTATTAAGTAATTCATGTGTAGTCTTTAAACACATTTGACAAGGGGAAATAAGTGGAGGCATAATTGGAGACACAGTTCGTTATTTATTTTTGTTGTCATTGAGGTAGATATGCATATATTGATTTAGGGACAATGCAGTACCCTTGCATTGTCCCTAAATCAATAAGTCACAAGATTATTTTGATATTGAAAAGTAAACAACTTGACAATGAATACCAGCAGAGAAGCCCAAGGTTACTGTCCTAGTTCACCTGTAAACTTCACAATATGTAGTACTTCATGTAGATTTAATTTACTCAAGTTATCTGTGCTTTGAAATTTTCCCTCAGAAATTGATGTGATTTTAGCTTTTTAAGTTTTCAAGTTATCAATTTTCTTATTATAGACTATGTATCTATACTGCATGTATTAGGTGTTGAAAAAAAAACAGTGGACAGTTTTGATCATTAATTTATTTGGAGCAAGTTTCATGACATATCTCTGAAAACTTTTCTTAAAATATTGATCTGAATATTTAATTAGATTTTTCACTTTTTGAAAAATCAAGGCCACAAAATCTGTGTGTATCGGTAATTAATTCAGAACACAACAGTTGCCATTGTGTGTTGGAGCTGTCATTTCTGCCAACCCCTTGGTATCATTATCATTCATGATTCATGACTCTGGGCTAAAAAGGTGTTCTGGAATTTCAGCTGCAATGCTCAGTGGCAATTGTTATAGTCTGAATTAATTACTGATACACAAAGATATTGTAGCCTTGAGTTTTCAAAAAGTGAAAAATGTAATTAAATATTCAGATCAATATTTAAAGAAAAATATTCAGAGGAATGTCATGAAACTTGCTCCCAATAAATTTTACATCCTTCAACTGTACAATGTAAAAATTTCAGTCTGAGGCAAAGTATGATTTTTGAGTTATTAATGATCAAAACTGTCCACTGTTTTTTTTAACACCTAGTACCATTGTGCCGAATTTGAATACATTTGAACAAGCCATAATAGAAATATTGCAGTAAAAAAAAAAAAAGAAAAAGAAAAAAAAAAGAAATGAAAAATAAAGGAATATATAAAGAGGTATATAATAAGAGGTGGTCTGTACTTCAACTACACTGTACAGCCCACCTAACAATGAATCTGAAGATCTTTTGAAAGTGAGAAGCAAACCAAATTTGTTCCACATTTGCCTAAAAACTGATTTACATGTACCAAATTGTGTAATTAGGCCATTTTTGTCTTGCATGTGCATGCCTAAGCAAAAATCAAGACACAGGCGCCGGTTTTCTGACGGTGTAGAGTGTCACAAATACTGTGGAACAAAGTTTAGGTTAAAAGTCAAGGTCAAGGTCAATTGAGTTCAATTGTGTTCCAAAAACTTAACCTGAGGTTAAGTTATTTGAATTTTTACTTTATTTCAAAAGTATTTGTTCAAATTCTTTGAAACTTGGCATCCTTCGTGGTAGGGATTATCTTTATGTCACCTTCTTTCAAATGAATACCCAAATCTTACATTTTGATCGCATTAAATGTTCTTTATTTTGTCTTTCTTTTATTATGAAAAGGAAAAAAAAATAACATTACCCCTTCCGACTCAACCCCTTTACTCAGCAAGTCTGGAAGGACTGGTGGGATTCATTAAATCACATCCCTAGGAAAAAAAAAAAATGTCAGGAAAACAGATTATTCGTTTTTACCCCCTCCCCTTCTGACAGGCCTGGATCCTTCCCTGTATGTTAAGTTTGGATGGCAGATTTTCGAGTATTCTGTTTTCACCACGTCACCAGCACAGTTAATTTTTTTTTGCTTTTCTTAACAAGGAAGAACTTCATTACTTCCTAAATTGGCTTAAAGGGAAAGTTCACCCTGAAGATTACTTGAGTTTAAAAAATGCAGAAAAAATAAAGAAAAATATTGGCGAAGGTTTGATGAAAATCGGTCAAATAATAAAAGAGTTATGAGTATTTAAAGTTTTGGATTCGTGACGTCACATGCGAGCAGCTGCCCATTGGTCATGTAATAAATATTCCATATATTCGCTTTTTTTTTTATGTTCCACGATAAATTAATATTGTTTCTTTTCAGAATCTAGTATTGAATAACATTTCTGACAATATATCAAATGCACAGACGAAAATATTCTAAATTTTCTGAGAAAACTGTATTTTATGGAATATTTATCACATTACATCATGGAGGAGCTGCTCGCATGTGACGTCACAAAATCAAAACTTCAAAAGTCCATAACTCCGTTATTCTTTAACGGATTTTGTCCAAACTTTCGCCAATATTTTTCTTTATTTTTTCTGCATTTTTTGAACACAAGTAATCTTCGGGGTGAACTTCCCCTTTAACAAGAACAGTGCCATCGAATTTAGTTTTCTTTGTCAGTTAGATCAAAACTTTGATAATACTCTTTGTCAGATTTCATTTGTCACAAACAATGTCAAAATTAGTTATGAAGTAGATCTTCAGTTTGTTGGTTTATTGAATTACTGCTATTTGCTCCGGGTATCTTAGATTTTCAATTGTTTGTAGTTAGAGTGCAATAAATTGTGTCAACAGAATAATGTATCATGCAGACAAGAGACTTGAATGAAATATATCCACCTGAGTTTTCATTGAATGAACTAATTTCTACAAATTTTAGTAGAACTTAATCAGATTTATATCATTTTTCAAAGTTAAATTGAGGTTGATCCTGAAGGTATGATGGTTATAATGACACACAAAGTGATTTACACATGTATGATACATGTGCTGAAAACTTGAAGGTCTTGTTTCAGTGAAGTGCCTGGAAATGGACTTTGTCCGTCTTTTTTTTGTCATCAGCAATCGGTCTGTGGCACTTTACCTCTATTTGTCTTTGGGATCAATTTTAGATTTGATATGCCATTAGATTTATAATTTCATTACACAGAATTGAGTGTAATCAGTTATTCAACTTGACCACTTGTAAGCACCAGGTGTGTTATTTACTGGCAAGAACCTGTTAGGTTATCATATTATATAGGCTTTTAACACTGGCGAAATTTTGCTTAGTCCCATACTATCGGTGGCGCTAAATCCTCGTTTAGCCCCACCGATAGTATGGGACTAATGCGGGTGTCATTAAGATGCACCTCTTGACCCCCGGAAAAGGTGCGTCATGGATGCGTCATGTACTGCCATATTGATGATGCATAGTAACGTCATGGAAGCAAAAGGTCAATAGGACCGTCATGTAATTTGGCGAGGTTTCTTGCATAGTATCTCTCCGAGTAGCTCAAGCTTGACTTGGTTGAAGAAAACAAAACCGCGATCACGAGACTGCCGAATTCACAGTGCAGTTTCGTCTGGCCCCCGAAAATGCGAGTAATTGGCCAGATTTTCATTCAGTTTTAATACTAATTCGCACTGTGCTCTCTGATGTCTTCTTTTTTCCTTCTGATGTCAAACTGGACCTCTTTCCTGAAAGTTTGAACAAAATTTGCTCCAAAAACCGCACGAACCAAACACGATTTGTGATCTCCATATCTCCACCACACACGCCTGCATAACCAGAGATCTAATGACCTAAGCTTGCTACCTGTGCGGGCAGACCGGGACTCACCACTAGTTCCCGCCAAACACATACATGTAAAATAATATTGTCTGCACTAATCGTGTGTGGTTAAGGAATGAACAAAGTTCGTTACTTTCTTTATTTATGTACGAAAGATCATAAGAAACAAATGCAGTTTACATCAATTACAAACAAATGCTTAGTTATACATTTATACCCTACTCACATATGTTGTGGTTTTTTGTTTGTATCTTAATTAACTTAAGTACACAAAATATAATTGGTTTAATATGAACACCGTCCAAGGCGAGTGATACATAAGTAAATAAATGAGAAATACGGTTGAATTGATGTGGCTTGAATAGTCAGATGGAGTGGGTATGGCCTGCTGGATAATGCTGGGAGTTCAATATGACATCGATGGCCACAGCGCTTCAATATGGTCGAGGCAGAGTGACGAGTTGCCGAGTGACCTTCAAGTGACCTTCTAATTCGGCCGTCGAATTCTAGCCCGGCTAGCGGAAATCCAGTTCAGGAGTAGCGGCCTTGTGTCAAGGGCTAAGCCCAAAGGTGCGAGTCTATCTCCTCTGTACGAAGTCAAAATGGCATTGGCGTGGTTCTGTAGTGGCTTGGTTCTCCCTTGTGTCTTGGAAGTATATTAGAAAGATTTTTCTAAGCTCAAAAATCCCTGATAGCCTGACACTTTTCACCATAGCTAAACCACGCCCAGCTCATTTCACGTACACAATCCTTACTTCACACAGATTTATAGCGCACTGCCTAACTCACGCAAACCTTGCCTTCAACCGACATAGCAACAATAGGCTACTACATGCTTGAACGCATCGCATTCCTTTTCTAATTACCATGATTGCGATTCACTGGCCTTTAAGACTCGGGCAATTTTGACAGCGACCATGGCGCTGTCCGATAGGCTATACCGCCATCAAATGACGTACTGCCGGCGTGCGGGATGTCCATGAACTACGGTTTCGTGATTTTTTAAGTTGAAGTGATTTTTCCTACGCAAGTTTTTTTTTTATCGTACATAAAATTTAAACAAAAAATGATTTGTTGATTTTGTCAATTTAAAATAAATCTTGTAATGTTATATTATTTAATACAAAGGTCGTCAAAGAGTAGTTTGGACATTTTATAAACTATTTAATTTATTTAATACGCAAATAGGCAACATTTTAATATGCAAAACGCAAGTCAGGACAAGATCATTCTGCACCCCAGTGTGTGCAAAATGACGTGTGTCATGGGTCGGTCATTTTCATGAAATGGTGTGTCACAATTTTGTCTCAGATATGCGTCAATGTTTCCTAATGGTGAGTCACTTTTTCTGACGGAGGGTGCGTCATGGTGTATAAAAGGGTGACGCACATTGGTACAATGACGCACCTTTCCCCGGGGTGAAGAGGTGCATTATATACAAATAACACCTGCATAAGCTTAGCCCACTTTCTGTTCACATTGCACTTTACAAAAGTGGGTGAACCCCAGGATATTACGGGATTATTTTAGCCCCAGATAGGCTTTTTACATTTTTTAACCCTGTACTATCCTTAACCCTGGACCATTTGCCAGAGCGCTTAGCCCCACCTTTTGTGGGACTAACCCAGCATATTTCCAGGGATATAATAATCCTGAACTATTGTGGAGTTAACCCACTTTGGTAAAATGCAATGTGAACAGAAAGTGGGCTAACCTTAGACCTGTACTATCGGTGCCCAGGCTAAATCCTTGTTTAGTCCCATTGATAGTACAGGACTAAGCACAATTTTGCAAGTGTAAAAAGCCTTAGAGAAAAGCAAGGTTGGCTAAGCACTCAAGTGAGAACAGAAATCAAAGTAGTCTGGAGTTAAGGATAGTACAGGGTTAAAAAAATCAAGCGTAAAAACCCTACCATATTATGCCAGTGCTTCATCGACTGCAATATGTATGGGTATATAGATCTGCAGTTGATTATAATGCCACAAAATAATTGGCCTTTGATGCAGAAAAGAAGAAAACAATTATTTCTCCTCTTTAATGCACAGACCCGTAGCAAATATTTGACACTAGAAAGATATTGTGTTGTATTGTGACATCTATATCAGTATGTCAGAGAAAGGAGAGATAAATCTTAAGAGAATATAATACTGGAATGTGTATCCTTTATAGCAAAATATCCATGCACTGTATAATGGCATATCGGTATATGTTGTCACAGACATAATATTAAGAGCAAATATATTTGTGGCTATATGTACACATGTACACTAGCTTGATGTTTTGTCATCACTTGCTTGAAGATGCAAAATCATCTCTGTAAAGTGGTTTCATAGCAACCACTAAAGCAATGTCCAACTTGTGTCATTATTGCTTCATTCAAGAGCAGTGATGTGGAAAATTACTCCCAGGGAATCAATTAACACAGAGGTGAAACACTTGTTACAGTGTATAGTACATTGTGACAATGCAAACTGCATGATGACGTATACCTACATGTACATACTACATCTTTGGCACTGTTGTCTCATGCTGTTCAATACATGAAAGGAAAAGAGTTTACAGAGCATGGCGACCTTATTTGTAATGAACTATTAGAATCACTCTTTGCATATAATGTGGTATAAGTATGTGAGGGATGTCATTTGTATTTGTTGATCATATTTGATTAGTTTATCATAAAAATAGCACAGCTCTTTTTATGATAAGCTACATTTATATTGACAGGGCTCTTGCCCATCTTTTTATTAGGTTTGCCAACCAGGCAACCTAGATACGATTGCTTCAGATGCCAATTCTTCAAATTTTAGTAGGTAGTCATTTACAATGAGCTGGACAAAATTCATATGAAATGATAGTAACAATAATGTTTTTATTAGCCTCAGGGGCAACAAGGGCAAGACTTTTGGGTTTCCCAGCAGGATTTTAGGTGATTAGTTTAGCATCTGGGCAACTGCTAATTTCGAGTCTTGGTTTATATTTTCATGGTATATTTGAGATATATTTATTTCACGATGGCTTTTTTAAAGTTTTGTAGAGCCTGTTTTGAGCTATGTTCAGACTTTCATTTGGATTTGTCTTCATTGTAATTAGCATTGATTATTGCATGTGTACAGCAGTGTGCAACTTCAAGTATGCTGCATACATATACTTGACTCTTCAATGTGAAGTGTCTTCAAAGGTGCTTTAATCATTGAAAGGAATAGCTTTACGTACAGTAGATGTAGGGAACAGTTCCCCGGTAGAAAACTGTACAGTTCACAAGTAAGAATGATAGTACATGTCATGAAAATGTCATAAATCTTGTGTAATGGATGTTTACCTGAGCATGACCTACTAGACTAGTAGGTCAATGACCTGAGCAATTATTATTTGAATATGGTTTGGGATGACAAACCATGTACATGTAATAGGCATTGTGAACATGTAGCCCTATATGTACACAGCTTCTGTACATGTACAGTGTACTGTATGTTTTTATGCATGTTTATAATTATGATACATTACATTTTACTGGCATAAACAAAAAACAGATGACCTTTACACGGTATAGTTTATTTCAAAATGCACTTTCCTTACCAGAACTTAGATCTCAAACTGTAGTCCAAGTTCATTCAGGAAAGCATTTAATGAGGTCGTATAGAAAGTGAAAATGGTCTTAAAAGCATAATAAATCATTTCCTTTGATGGAAAACATAACAGACTGTTTCCATGCACAACCATTTTATCACTGCAGTGAAAATTAGCAGAGTGGTTATTTTTCAAAAGAATTTTTTTTTTTTATATTAATGACCTGTATCTACATGTCACATAGCCCTGTATACAGACATGATCTTACTCCAGTCTGGCCCAGACTTGACACTTTTCATTAATACAGTCTGTCTTTATTTATCTCAGTAAAATTAAAGAGAAAGGGGGGGGGGGGGGGAGAAACAATAGCATTTTGCAACATTCCAATTTTTCTTTGATGTCCTCAATCAATAATAAGCCTGAATCATTTTTGTTTGTGAACTGGGCCCTATCATGCATGACAGGATCTATTTTTCCTCATCTGACACACCAATTTCTATGTATGTGACACTAAGTGTAGACTTAGTACCTTAAAGTTTGACCTGTCTTTAGCATTGCAGAATTTTACTTCTACATTTCCTTGTCAACAGGAATCCTCCGATACAGATGTAGCTACATGTAATGAAGGGTTTATTAGGGATTTTGTTATTGGTAGACCGATTAATTTTTGGCAATTGGGAGTAATTGCATTGTTTGTTTGGTCTGTTGTTGATGTGACTGAGGTATGACACTGCCTGAGGTTTATATCAGGTTTTTACTCTTTTTGTGTCCTACCACAGGTTTTTTTTTTTTTTTTTTTTTTTTTTACTTTTTTACTTTTTATTGAATAAAACCAATGAACATATAAAACAAGGACAAAACAACAAGACAATATGTTTACGTCAAACTGTCATTATCTCCTGGGATGCAGTAAATTAATAGACCATAATATATTTCAATTCTCTCTTTATGAGAGGACATACAGGTTAGGAGCTGCCTTACAGAGGAGTTATCCCATCTTTATGGTCCATTTATTAAGATGACTGGACAATTTTTCTTTCTTTTCTGCAATTTTCTGTTTAATACTTTGTTTCATCTTTGTAAATGCCAAAAATGCCTAGAAAGTTTGTTGATGATCTTGAAATTTACATGTATACGTAAAATACTTTAAGCTCAAGAAGAAAAAATTAATACACGAGTTATATTGCCTACCACAGGTTCTTACGCAGCTGGTATCATCAGTCCATACATTTATGCTCTGTGACTTACACTGTAGAGTTCATATTTCCACAAATCAAACAATGCTCATTAAGCAATGTATGTTCTTTATTTATTTTTTTTTTAATTTATTTTATTTTTTGTGGGGGGGGGGGGGGTTGCTTGAACCCCAGAACTCCTAGGTTTTACACCCCTGTTAACCCTTTCAAGACATTTGACCACATTTTGTGGTTTGGCTCAATGACTTTTGATTCAGAGCTCTAAAAAATATATCAGATGCATGAGTAGAAAGAGCAAAAATGTCTGTACACACTATGTCGATTATTGTTACATGACCATATTGTATTTGATGCCAGGGATTTTTAAAATGAGAATAAGCTTTAAAATCCTTAAATTGGCAACACATTGAGAGGTTCAAAATCATTGTTTTTTCTCAAAATCTGACATTTTAAAAAATTTTGACAAAATTCCTAACCATGTATATTTTTTTCAAAGATATTGCACTTAATTAGAAGCATGTAGCACTAAAAGAAAAATATTTTTAGCACTAAAAGAAAAATATTATTGTTGCCAATTTGAAGAACAAAATGTGATCAATCTAGCCCTGAAATATTTCCTGTCCTGAAGGGGTTAAGGCTTCCTCTTAATGTCTGATTTTGTCTTAAAATTGCTTTACAGGTATGTTAATTCTCAGAATCAACTAGGTGAGGTTCACAATTGCAAACTTATTCACTATCTTAGTATGAAGTGAGTAGCATGTGATTGTGAATGGTACATGGTTTTAATCTACCTTTTCAAACTCATTATTATGCAATGCCAAGTTTACACCAAGCCAAACTTGATCGGTGAGAACTTGTTGACAACTCTATGCCTTACAAGTTTAATTGTGTCAACCTTACTTAAAGAATGCATCAGTGGTTAGATTGTTCCTTTGTAACAACTTTTTTTTATTACATGTACATACACATGTAGGTGTGTAATACATGGGGATGATTTACATGGCATTCAGGATGCCTACAAGAAAAGAAAATGGGATGTAACAGTGTTAGATCAAACCTGTGAGTGCCAGAGGCGTCGGAACGTCGGGCTTGGACAGTGCATGGGGGGGGGGGGGGGGGCATCTTTTGTCCGCCAGACAAAAGATGCCTCCCCAATCCGTTGTCTGAGGCCCAACATTCCAACCCCTCTGGTGAGTGCAATATAAGTACATGTGACAAAAGTCGACTGTAGCAGTCCTCCACTGTTTGTTCCATTAATCAACCAAAGCCTGTAAAGAGTTAACACACAGTTAAGAAATAAAAGAAGTGTCATTGGAATTGGAATTATTAATATTTTGATCAGCATACGTTTACTATTGAGTTGAATATATTTTAAGTATTAGATCAGTCATCTTAGTATTTATCATGAAATGCACAGAATGGAGACATGTGGGAGAGTGGCAATATCACCTTCACCGTACATGCATTTCACATGTATATTTCATGTAGGTAATGTGTAGTAGACTCCAGTACAGTGATCAGTCAGGACATGTTTGTAATAGGTGAACTTTTATCATTTGTATCAGATACAGATGAATGTGACTAATGCTTCTGATATGCAGTTTAACCAACCTTAAATAATTAATTGTACAAGTTCTTTCAACTGAAGAGAAATGATTGTTCACGATATACAGGGCATTATTTAGAGCTAGTTTCAATAGGTGGCAGCAAACAAGATATCTTAGTATCATTAATTAGTATCACACCCTCTGTTCATACATGAATGCAGTTATTGCCTGCTGATTTGTTTACTAATTTAAGAAGAGAATTTTTTTTAAATTTCTATCATTTTGATAATAAAAGAGTTGCATCCCAATGGCAACATGTGTACAGTTTTCCAGAAAAAAAAATATTTGTGCTAAAGACATGTTTCAATTTTGATATATTTCAGACCTGTGTATACCAATTACATGTATGTAATGAAATAGAGAAATACATAAATTTCTTTCTTTTTTTTCACTTATAAATGCTCATTTTACAAGCTTTAGTGAGCTCTTGAACTAAAAACAACTGTCCACTTAAAATATGTGTTTTATAGAGAACTGTATTTTTTGTTATTCTGCTATGTAGGTATCAACTTTTGTAGGACAGGACAGGAGATCAGCAATGCATATGCCCAGAAACATGACCTGCCGATGTATAAATATGTTCTGCACCCCCACACCACTGGATTTGCTTTTACTGTGGACTATCTTAGGCAGAGTAAGTATACTCCTCCTCACACCATTCACCCCTTCCGTTTCGGACATCTGATCAATCAAAGGGCTTGTATTTTAGAACTGAGATAAAATGCTGTCAAACATGTATTATATCAGTCTTCCTACTTATCCATTAAGCTGGATAGGTTAATGTAAAGAAGATTTTTAAAAACAATGTTAAATAAATTTCAAATATAAGTGGTTACTCCATGATAGTTCTTTTTTATTAAAACAAATTGATGATAAATCTACTGACAAGTCCATGTTCTTTAACACTTTATAATATGTTGAAGAATGTCTGTATCTATTTATCTTGTAAGAATTTAATGATGATCTGCCATTGTTTGTTAAGATATTCACTTCATTTGATCTAGGCCCGTTGCATAAAACTTACCATTAATGGTAGCTTTGCTATCAATGGTAACTCCCATGGAAACCTTGATTTTGATTGGCTGTCGAGTGATGTTACCATGGTAGTTACCATTGATAGCAGAGTTACCATTATAACAATATCCTAATTTCTACACATCCAAATTTACCTCGATAACTGAAAAATGTGTACCAAAGATATGTCCCTCTCTTTGCTTTGTTAAGAATGTACATGTAATCTTTCTTGGCTGAAATCATATCACACTTTCCTTTATAGCATGTAGTCCTATATTGACCTCTCTAATCACGTTTATACTCGTTATGCATTGTTAGTATAGAATTATATACATTTCTATAAAACATGTATTAAAGTGTATAATCACACGTTATAAATAATACAGTAGCATAAATTTAATACCTACTTTTCACTTATAAATATGAATTTAATAGAGAAAAGGATTTAGCTAAAACAGTTCATGATATCTGAGCAAGCAAAAAGTGACATGAAAGGGAAGTTTGTAAAGGTACATTTAGACATATCAAGGGTTGAATGTCATATATGTACTTCAAATGTCTTTAAATGTTTTTAAAAGGGTAATCCTACTTTTTGAGATTGTCATTTCTCAATATTTAATGCTTGGTGTGCCATCATTATCCTCCTTTATCTAGCCAAGATGATAGACACTGTGTATGACGTGACGGTGGGTTACTGTGACGTTGTTCCTGAGAAAGGTGAGATCGATATCTTCCGAGGTAACATCCCTCAGGAGATGCAGTTCTTGATCCATAAATACCCCATCAGTGCTCTGCCACAGAACAAGGAAGACCTGGACAACTGGTGTGTGGAGAAGTGGAAGGAGAAGGAGCACCGTTTGGAGAAGTTCTACAATGGTACCAAGACCTTTGAGGGCCAGGAAGATGGTAAACTAGAGAATCTCTCTAGTCAGGCTGTCTACAAAGTCATTTTTATCATTGCATTCTGGGTGTCTGCACTCTTTTTCTCTGCTTGGCTCATGTTCACGTCCTCCTTTGTGCTCTGGGGTTCTGTGGTGATTATGGCAGCATATGTAGTTATTGGAAAGTACTTTGGTGGAGTAGATAATATCTCCATTGCAAGCTTTAACTTCACACAGGATCTGACGCATAAAGCAAGGGCCACTTGATAGGTGATTGTACAATCAAGTATGTCAATATGTTCATCATATGCCTGCCGCATAAATTGTAGGGTAATTTCCAGAAACAATTCTTTTTCAGGGGATGGAATATGGTATATGATAATAATTTCCTAATTTCAAAAGTATACACTTGGGAACAATTTTACGCTTTGCAGAATTATGTACTCAAAAGACATACATGCAGTGATACCAAATTCTCACCAAAAAGAAAAAGAGAAAGAAAAAGAAGACACCTTGTCTCCATATTTGCCATCTTTTCTAGAATAAACAGATTATTAATGTGATAACTAGAGGCACTTACATGTATATGTATGAAAATAACTGTTATGTCCATTGTTATATGTGAAATTCAAACACCGGTATTGTAATACCTCAGCATTTGTATGGTGAACTGTAAATATATCAATTTTATAGATCAACAAATTTTGATTCAAAATTCATGTATCAAAATTAGACCTGCCTCTTCTTTCATATACTGGTACTAAATTATTTTTTGTACTAATATACTGCTGCAATTGCAGAACATGGAAATAGACTTTTTTATAATCCACAAATTTGTTTCCTTGATTATGTATTTAAAAAAAAAATCTATTGTTGAAATTTCAATTTTGTATGTCCCATGATAGATGCTGCTTTCATTTATTTTTCTGATTCAGAAATCTTCACTGTGAAAGAAAGTAGAAAACACACCAGAGTCAGAAAGGATATTCTCCCTTGTTATTTGAGTAATATTTTATGTTATCAGTTGATTCTGAACTTATTTGTTTTTACGAAGGACATTCATAGTCTTTATATGTATAGTGTTAATAATGGCCAATTGTTAAAATTTGATTTAAATGATGATCTGAGCAAGTATCTGATCTCTGAAGTGTTTTGGCTTTACTATCTGCTACAAGACATATGTGACATATCATCACAAAACCTGTTCAAATTGCCAGATATATTATCTTCATAAGTATCTTCATGATTTGTAGTTTTCCAAAGCTAGGCGTGCTTTTACTCATAATATACATCTACCTTAAAGTGTACCAATCACTTGAAAAAAATTTGTGTACAGCTAGAAAGTATGAAATTAACCTTAAAGAACTTTGTCTGGTATTCTATAGGTCAACAGTTAATGAGTATGAAGGAAATAAAAGATAACAAGAAAATGCTCGCGCAGAACCGAACTCAGAGTTTGGTTCCGCACGAGCCTTTACCTTGTTGAGCACGTACGGGTGCGTCGAGTAGTCTACTCATGGGTCGCTTTTACGCTTATAGAAAGTGTAATTAAAATTGCAATATCTCTTTACAGAATTAATATTTGAAGCCCATATTTTGAATATAGTATAATGACATGCAACCTCTAACATACAGAGCAAAATTATTTTTGGTGATTGGTACCCTTGAAATAGAATATAAAGATGGGGTGGTGAGAAACTTACATACATGTAGGAGAAATTCAGCCCTAAACATTTATAGGAGGCAAACATGCACAATAAATGTAGAGTGAATGTGCAATCAATTGCACATTTAAACCACAATTGCATTGCACACTTTGTTGATCAACAGGTAAGAAGTAGGAAACCTGAGTTTCATACGGTGTCAGAAATGATGTCTCTAAAAATACAAATGAAAGAGAACTTCCAGTTCTCTTCCACTTCCAGTTCTCTTGTGATTCCTAAAGTCGCAAAATCTTAGGGGAAAGATCATTTGCCCATGCATGTCCTAAATTATGGAATAGCCTTCCTGAAGACATCAAAAAGTGTATAACTTCTGATTCTTTTAAAAATCATGTAAAAACATTTCTGTTTAATTCTTAATTAATTTCTACATGCGCCTTGAGCACTCCACAGAGTGGATTTGACGCTATATAAGTTACATATATTATTATTATTATTATTTTTCCTAGTCTGAATTCTAGTTTGAAAATCTATCACATGAATAAGTAGATACTACATATTCTCAAAATGACAAAACTATAAAATTTCTATTTACATAACCAAATACCATTTTTGGCCATTCCTACTGATAATGCTAACATCAACTTTGTTTGTGTTTTTGTGGTGATATATCACATAGTATGTTTGTAATC
The DNA here is from genome assembly GCA_025618425.1 of Heliocidaris tuberculata. NCBI lineage: Eukaryota > Metazoa > Echinodermata > Echinoidea > Camarodonta > Echinometridae > Heliocidaris > Heliocidaris tuberculata. Next base: position 48,092,114 of record CM046834.1, on the reverse strand, counting down.
TTAATTTGATCATGATTTTAAAAACTCTGATATATAATGTATGCATGTTGGAACTGGGATATATTACATGTTAAAGTGGATAGAGGTGATTTTATTTCAGAAATTGACGTGGCTGAATGAAAAGTAAATGAATAACAACTTACTGTGAAGTTGTGATGATACTTGATTATGCACTGGATATTATGAAATAAGGAACCTGACGATTGATGTTGTACAAAATGATGGCTGAATTGTATCATCTCGTAATGATGATCTATAATTTTAGATGATTTATGATGACATTATATGTCTGATTCACTGTGTACTTTGTGATGTCTGTCTATCATGTTGTGTGTATGTTTTGGTAATATTTTTGAGGTTTGTTACAGCCTTGGCAAAGATTTTGATGTATTAAAGTAGTCACTTCCTACCCAGGATAACCATGGGAATCGGCTTGCCCCGCATGCAGGGCTGTATGCATGTAGTACTCTATGTGAACATGGATAGGATTGCTGTGTGTGTACAACTAGGCTTGAATTCCAGAGTAGAGATAATTCTGTTTGCACTGTAAATTCTGTAAGTGATTTATTTTACGATATTGTTATTGAATTCATAACTAATATCCTGTGTGATCAATGCCTTATATAGTGGTTGAAATGAGTAACAAATCATGACATTTTGATGAAATCATGCACTCGCATGCTATGATGAAATGATTTGAATTAATTTAGAAGTCAAACACTTTCAGGGGTTTTGCCCAAATGTATGTTGTCCATAGATTATGTTTTTGTGTAGATTTTTAATTAATTTAAATTCATCCATACAAATCAGAACTGATGGTAGTATCACATGTCATAGAATCATGAAGAGTAAAATTTAATCAATAACCATGATATGAAATTAGTGAAACGTTAAACTTGATTATATTTGAAGTGTGCCAGTAAAATTTAATCTACAAGCATGATATCGTAATATAAGTGAAACATATCTGATTATATTTACGATAAGTGCTATAGAGTTATAACTGCTTTGAAAGGTTTTTCTTCTTTTAAGGCAAACCATCTTGCCACTGCATATGCAAAGCCATTTAACTTGCTGCCACATGGTTTGTTATTGTGTGTTATGGAGACGGGCTGTTGACAGGGTAGAAAAAGGGTAATATTTCTTGTTTTATCATAAGTTATTGATTATTACTATCTTTATAAATATCAATATATTGAGTCCCATACAGTCAAATAAACAGGTGCCAATGTTAAAAATTGAATGTTTAATTTCAAATTTTTGAACATTTGGCTAAAGATGCATTACATATTTATTTATTTGATTACATGGAACTATTTACACCTACATGAGAACTGTTATCAATACATCAACTACACAAGCACTGGCTGTGCCATGCATAATATTATGCAAACCGGGGAATGAAGCCAGTTTTATGATTTAATATCAGAACATTATGTTATATCTTTCAAAACTGTTCTAGAAGACATAATAAGAGTGATATGGATGAAAATAGTCAAAATTATGAAAGTGTAAATTGCAAGTCCTTTTTTTCTTTTAAAGAAAAGCTATTTTTTACAGATCGCTTTAATAAAGATGCTTCCTCCTATGTTTCAGTGATTCTTTATAGTTACTTTGAAGGTTTTACACATGTTGAATATTTCTTTAAATTTCACCCAAATCAAAACAGAAATGATAAACATTTACTTTATTTGGATGATGCATGAACTTATGACTGTTTGATGTGTTTGAGAAGAACCTTATCCTTGAAGAAACTGTCAGGTACTTTTAAATGAACACCTGTAATTGGACCTGATGATGAGTGCAAGTTCTGCATTGAACTCACAAAGTTAAAGGAATCGTTGTGTACACCAGACAACCAGAATGTTCTTTTTTTTTTTAAGTATTCTAAATGAAATATGAATTTGATTCCAGCTCTGGAACATGTTGTATATCATGTTGTATTGCCCATCTTAACAAAGAGTTTTTATTTGTTGACATGCACATTTTTTTTGTAGAGAAATTTGTTATATTTTCCCTGATCACATCAAAAGGATAGTCATTAAATTTTTTTATTAAAGAAGGCATAAGGTATATAAGGCATATAATTACAATGTATATATATATATATATATATATATATATATATATATATATATATATATGTGTGTGTATATTTTTTTAATACATCACGGGTAATATGGTTGAAACTTTTCTTTCCCTGTGTGTGACTCAATCTGTACCACAGATAATGAACTGATAGGCTGCAATCAAATTTGTTCTAGTTCTGTTTTTATCAGGATATATTAAAAGTGCTTCATGTTCTCACACCACGCAAACATATTATTGTGAGTATATGTATATGAATCAACCCCATTCAGTGAATATAAGTTAGTGAAGGTATCTTAGAAGCAGGTGGGGAGATGTCATGGTAAGAATAGAAACATAGTGACATTAAAATTTATTCAGTTTGACTTGAACTTAACACTCGACCAGGATATATGTCACCAAAACTGGTAGGTGCAACAGTTCCAAGCTATCATGAACAGTATTAAAAACCAATTTTGCTGTTATGAATTTTACCCAAAATGTCCATGTAGTTTTTACCATGAAAGGATTTCTTAAATGGAAAAAGAATTTACAAAGACATGAACAAGATGTGTGAGCATTTTGCTTTACAATGCCATCAATAAATGTTTATATTGCCATGATTATCATATACATAAATGATTAAGAAGCATTTCAAATTACATGTATGTGTATGAATTATTTGCTTCTTACGATTTTCTTACTTGTGTTTTGAGATGTCAATTGTACTATTTCATACCTTGCTATAATCTGTACTATTAAAACATCAATATAGGTCTATGCAAGAAAAAAAGAAGCAGAGTTTACCCCCAAGCACCAATTATTTATTATAGACGATTATGTGAAATTAATTGTAAGGACTCATAGCCTACATGCACCTTCACACGAAATGGTTTAAAACAGAAAATAAAACAAAAAAGTTAAGAAAAAGAAAAGGAAAGAAACCAAGTTGCATTGAATTTTTCATATTCATATAGAATGAGTAACTTTTTAGTAAGATTCAGACTTGCTTTGTTTTTTCATTTGATTAAAGAGGCAGCCTGCTTTTCTTTTAAATGTATGTTCATCAATTTGTTTACCATTGTGGCTTATGATTCTGCTAATATTGAAATCTCCCTCGTATAAAAGTGTTGTACTATTGAGAGTAAATGTGGTATATTCAGTATTAAATGAATGGCTGATGAAAGAAACAAAAATATCAATGTGGTAAATGTCTGCACTTCATGATGACTTACACTATGTCTGATTCACTGTATGTTGCATTTGCAGTCGAAAAATATATATTAAATATATGAAAATCATATTATTGCTTATATTGTTGAAATTTATTGTGTGATAATTTGTAAAAATTAATGAGTAGAGTTGGGTCAAAGTTACTCCCTGTAACAACTTCGGAAATAGAACCACAAATTCTCTGTTCTGCCTGTTTCCTTTATCTCTGTCCGTGTCCGTAAATATGATGTGACAATGTCGGTCTTTAATGTTCTGCATAAACAAAAACAAACAAAAAAGTGTGAAAAGGACCCCCCCCCCCCTCTCTCTCTCTCTCTCTCAAAATCAGGAGTTTACGACCAAAACATTAATCACAGGATCGATCAAGGGTAATGAAACCTTATAATTTGAAGGGCGCTTAGGCTGCTGTCTCTCCAAAGCATTGCCACAAAAACATAATTTTGAATACAAGATTCACAAGTCGATTGTAAAGTCCTATGAAAAAATAAAATACTGCTTTTTTTACTTTTTCTGACAAGTAAATCCAAACGCATAGGATATTCTAGCACAATTGTTAACTAGTATTTGATAAAAAATAAAACTTCTTTATGTAGCTGTGTCCGGTTCACTGCAATTCTGAGGTATTTTCCCAGAAAATATTAAAATAGTAATTTAGGTGAGAGGTAATAAAATTTACGCACTAAACATTTTGATTTCCTAGAATCATGGTTACTAAAAATTTGTTCAAATTTTTAATCCGTCGATAAATGCGGTTTTTTTTTTTTAATAATTTTTTTTTTTATCTTTAATGTTTTGGGATCTTTCCACCGTGTACTTTAGGACTATTTAAATCAGGGGCAAATGATCCAGGAAGTCCACCCTCCCACACCCTCGCCAGTCATTCCCCCCCCCCCCCCCCCCCCCATCATGAACACGGATCGACACCCCTGGGTACTATGCCAAAAAAGTACACAATTAAGGGGTCATTTTTTTTTAGTTATTGTGTACTTATTGTCTTAAGGTATGCACATGGCAGTTGGGTTTCAGGGAGGGGGGGGGGGCACAAGCCGCTTTTCCCCTATCTAAATCTGCCATTGTTTTAAATGTTTTACATTATTCGAGAATTAAGAACCGAGAAGCTTGTTCAGTGCTCATTAGATTAACATGAAAAATAAAGTCCAAGAAAGTATCATGAACAAAACTCGAACAAAAAGGAGGAGTCAAAAAGAAAAATGATAATGTGAAGTTAATACGAACTAAAGTGCAACAACCATGCAAGGGGGCCGGGGAAATTATGGTCTACCGTCATACAAGAGTACAAGTAATAGCCGATTAGGTTTTTCGAAAAACAAAGCTATGATATATGTTATATAAAAAATATATACCCATAAGGATACTCTTAACCCATTGCCTACTGGAACCGGGTGTGGCCTGTATTAAGCCTATTGGAATAAGAGAATTCAGTGGTCAACGGGTTAATACAGGGCTGTCAACTTTGGGGAACTGCTTGGAGGGAGATTCGTGATTTTTTTTTTCTCTCGCCTGCCCTCCAATTTTTGAGGTCTCTTTTGAAGTCCAAAAATCTCTGACAAGCAAAAAAAAAAAAAAAAAAAAAAAAAAAAAAGTCCAAAAATCTCTGACAAGCAAAAAAAAAAATAAAAAAAAAAAAAAAGGTCCTCAGCATTTTGGGGTCTCTTTTGAAGTCCAAAAATCTCTGACAAGCTATCATTTTACACGTTTGGAGGGAGGTTTTTTTCATAAAGCGGGAGATTTACATGCTTGGCGGGAGAGCGGGAGGAAGGGCGTCTCCCGCTTTGACGCTGGAAGGACAGCGGGAGAATTAGCGTCGTGGCGTGAGACTCCCTCCAAATGCGAGAGGGTTGACAGCCCTGGGTTAATAGATCATGTAGTCAAAGATGGAGTAGGCTCAATCAGATAGAAACAATAACACTTTTCTTTACGTCCATATTCCTGTTAATGAAATATATCAAGCAGCTAGAGGCAGTTTATAAATAATACATTGACACCACGTTAACTGTCCTTTGGCAAGACATAAATATACATTTGCCACTCTCCATCCAGGTGTTAAATGAGTACCAGCAGGAAGGAATTCCTTGAATGCTATATGAGCAATGATGAGCGCCGAAATCAATAGCCTAGCTAGAGCCAAGGTAATATTGGAGCGCCTTGAGCATCTTGTGATGTGAATATCTGCGCTATATAAATATCCATTTTGCTGATATCACCATGACATAGATCTATTTTTGTTTAATTTATTATTTTTATTTTACTAATCTTTTCGGTCAACCTGTCAACCAGTAATAGATCAAGTCCAATTGGATGATTGTCTTTTCAGGCATTTTTTCATAGTGAAAATTGCCTGAAAAGATGATCCACACTAATATCAAGGACTTACCAGATCCACACATGTAATGGTTTGATAGTATATTTGTCCTTATATTTTCGTAGAAGCTTTTCCAAATTACTGATGCCCCCACTGACCTCAGTGGATGCCCCCCTCGTTTAAATATTTTCACTCCGTCTTGTGAGGGCGGTAGAGCTGCTCGATATAGTGCTCGATGGGGCGGACGTCTGCGCCATCGTCATCGATCTACCTTACTTGATGGTAGGCGCATGGCGATGGCGCAGAGCCATATATCTGTATGTATGTCGACAAAAGATCAACAGATCTATCCAGGTCAGGGAAGTGTAAGTGATCTATCCATGTTTACGGATGGCTCCGGCCTGAGAATCGAGCTCTGTTGATGCTGTCACCTGACACACTTTGACCAATCATAACAGAGACGACGTCAAGGGGAATTCCCTATTATATTACAGTGCAATCTTTTTTAAATGGATACAATTGGTTACCGGTTTGGATGTTCTCTTTCAAGATATAACAGAAGGAGAATTAGAAGATTCATATCCTAGTCTGGGATCGAGCCTGTCCCAAAATAGTCACCCCATTTTACAGTACAACCATCCATGTTATTCATGAAAAGCTTGTCAGTCCAAACGAAGCCGCCGAGTTTGGCCCTCAGAGCCCCCAAAAGGGCCCCGCAAGTTGTGTTGATTTTAACCCATCTAACATATGCGCCAAACTTTGTCAGAAGGAAGGTGTATTACCAAAACATAATACTGACAAAATGTTCTATCGAGATGGGTTGTCAGGCGGCACCTATATACTGAAAAATTTGGGCAAATTTCCCTTAAACGGCCAATGGACCACTGAATTTTGTCAGAAGGAAGAGATATGGGTATACGTTACAAACATATAAAATTTAACAAAAATTACCATAGGGAAAGGGGGCACGGGGGAGGGGGGCAAATCTGGCGGTTTCGTTCGGACTGACAAGCCAAGTTCATGATCATGGTACTATAACTATGGTCTAAGTAACTGTAAGGGGTCAAATCTTATATGTGAAATAGGGTTACTATTTCGGGACAGGTTCCTGGCCTATCCTGGCGACAAGTCCAAACAAAGGCAGAGTCATCTAGAGGGGGTTGGGGGAGGGGGAGGCGACGTATTGCTCGCATGGTATACGCCAAATCCTTAAACTGGCCTAAAGCTACTTCTTTTTTTTGAGTGATATATTGAAGACATGTGACCTTTTATACTTTCTAGTGCGAGCATTGGCTCTGAGCCTCACTTCTTGTGAAAACATGCGAATGTGGAAAATCATTCTAAGAGGTCATGAAAAAGATAATGGGTGATAGTTGGTGGGGAAATCCTCATGCTTGAATCGTGTTTTTCTTTTTTCTTTTTTCTTTTTTCTTCTTTTTTTCTTTCAGGATGGATTTAGGTTTCTAAGCTGTAGATTTTATTATTTTTTTTTTTTATAGCCGAATCAATGGGACAATGTAATACATGCACAATTACGTCAAACTTTGATTTGTAGAAATATAGGTCCCTATATAGATCTATATATATTTCAAAAAGTCCCCTATATCGGCCAAGCATAAACCGGGGGCCTAAATTACACATTTACTGATTTTAATCTTTTAGGCCTATCGAACCACACTTTCCTCGGCTCAATCTTTTTATTTTAACTTGTAAGGGAGGCAATGAAGGAGCACTGGAGCAGTTGTTTAAATGTTTTTTTTTTTTCTTTCATTACAATGCAGGACGATAGAACCTGGACTGGAGATAAAACATGACAAAAATGGTGGTCAAAATCGAGAAAATGTTAATAAAGCAGTCACCGTCTCGTTTAGGTGATTCGAGATATTTACGACTCGACTGTATTTTGCAGACGACACTAAACAGCTAGATGATATCTCGAGATAGAGTCGAGCGCGAGCGCTATAGCCGCCATGCAGCGCAGCGCAGCTAGCTATAGCATGTAGCTGCAATAATATACCACAGCTATATTTCGCAATGCACGTTGATTTACTGCAGTACACCATTGCTTTGACGTAATTTCGGGACTTCTCAAAACCTTTTTATCCTTAATTGCGCAACATCAGACAAGATGACAGAACAAGGTATGTGTTATGATGAATAATTTTGTTGATGTTGCGAAAGTGTTGCTTTGTCGTGTACTAGACCGAGAGTTTTCCCTGCCTTAACCTGGCGCTGGCCTGGGCTCGCTTGATGACAGTACGGGAATGAGAATTTAACTTCAAAATAAAACTCTTGACTTGTGTACGTGTAGCCTGTAGCTCTTCAGCACATTGAGCGAGTGCAACATTGTGCAATGGAGTGTACTACTACATACAGACTACAATCCACTCCCAGTGTAGCCCGTAGGCTAGGCGTCGGAAAACAAATAATAGGCCTATTTGTACTTGCCTTTACTAACAAAAGTTAGTCGCTAATATTTTCCAAAACACCGCTGCAGAGCACAAATCCCAGACCCAGTACTACTACAGTAAAGTGAAATTTACCAAGGATTATATTCTGCAAATTTTATTCTTCAAAACTAAGCTCAAATTTGTTGAACGCTGTTGGTGCAACAATAGAATGAACATGATTTGTATGACTAGTATGAGGAAGAGTCTGAGGTCAGAGTTCGGCTCAGACAGAGAGAGATCAAGGAGGTCAACACAAAGCCAAGTCAACTAACTTTAATTTACAGAATTAGTATGAGTGGAGTCTGAGCGATTAGACTGCAAAATAAATCTTCACAGCTGTACATCAAACATGAGAAAAGTCTTGTTACAATGTGTCTAACTTAGGAAGACATAGATCTATTAATACCAGTAATCGCCCTGGAATTTGGGTTTGACAATGATATAAAGATACATGTACATACATGTACCGTAAGTATGTATATGCAACGACCAATGTAGAGCACATTTCAGGCCTATCCGTGTTTATTGAAGGTAACTTGTTTTTTATCTGCCTGAGCCACAGGTGTTGATACTTGTGACTGTGAGTTAAGATTGAAAATTGAAGGCATATCAAATCACTCTTGATTCCTAAAATTCATCATTATGCCTGGGAAGAGGGCAAGTCGCAAACGTAGGATTATTAAGATAGAGGCTGAAGATGCTGTTCCGGAAGTCATCATTGCAAATGGGCACATGAAAGATGGCATACTTGTAGAAGGTAAGTGAATTTCCAACCTGCAGTGACCTGTAAGACTGACTTGCTTGTACAGGTCACTTGTACTTCATGGTTTGCAGCATGCAGTGATCATCAATTTTTGTGAAAGCTGTAAAATCAATGCGTAATACTAATAGCCCAAATTTTGTACTTTGTACTGAGTCCTGTAGAATGGCTTTGATTATATAAGTGGGCAGTCTCCTTAGTAAATGGCCAAGTTTAGTTCTGGTAACGAAAAGTATGTGAGAACTAAACTTAATGAATACAATATAACTTTGCCATGTACATGTAGGTCTACTGTGTCTACATTATGGTCATGTAATTATGTGTGAAATTTTTCCAAATTTGTTATATGATTAAGATATTTTGTAATTTGTATATATTCTCTGTTTGTCTCTAGATATGGAGATGGAGACGTCTATGGAGGATATGGAAGAAATACTTAAGTCACTTAAAGCAAGTGAGTAAAACCCATCATTAATCATAATATTCAACACATCAATAAGTGCATTATGCTCAATTGTACATCCCTATTACTGAGATCTCAAACATGCTCCAGCAACTGTTGTTCCACAGTCAAAACCTTTAAAAAATGTGTGCCTTCAACACTGGACCAAACACTATGCTTAACACTAAGCCTATCCCTAACTAAATACAAACACAATTGCAAACCTATACATGTATGTTTGACAAAATAAAGCCATGAGATATTGTTGCCAGAGCAAATTATATTGGAGCACCCACAGGGGTTTCATTCCAGAAAACGGACTACTTTTTTAGGGTGCTTCCCCTATTTGCCCCTCCCCCCTTTTTTTTTGCCTAGTTCTTATACTCATTTTTCTGTTTACATTTTACTAGTGCTAAATAACATTTGGAAATATTATTGAGACCCTTCAAATCTATGTCTTTAAATTAGACAGTGAAATACAGTGTATAGAATTTCTGCATGAATCAAGTTTATTTCCTATATTTTTGCCAAACACCATATTAAAGTGTTGAAATGGGTCTCCTTTGTCTCTTTATCCACAGGACAAACAATTTTTGCAGCAAAGATAAAATTTTAGGGCTCTGACAGAATAAATGTTGTGTTTTTGCTAGACTGTTGGAACAAAATGAACAATCATGGCTGTCTGTCATTTTAATTAATTTCAGTTTTCATGCTATACATATAAACATGTAGTTCAAAGCACTGTTTCCAAAATACATGTCTTATCTGTTTCATCTATTATGTTTTTTTATGTACAATTATATGCATTAGATTAATGAAGGAACATTTGTGGATGGTGCCCCTCCCCCCACAAAATATGTCAAGTGATATTCATTATGTGCCCCCCCCCCCCATGAAGTGGAGTGAAGGTGCCCCTCCCCCATAAAATATGTCAAGTGATATTCTTTATGTACCCCCCACCCCAGTGCTGTAGGACTCGAGTCCGGACTCGGACTCGAGACCGGTCTCGAGTCCCTATTTCTCGGGACTCGGACTCGAACTCGGACTCAGACTCAGACTCGAGCCACAAGGACTCAGTCTTGGACTCGGACTCGGACTCGACCAATGGTGACTCGTGATTCGGGAGAAAATCGGGTCGAGACCGGCGACGAGACCGGCAATTTTTTCTGTTTTCCGCTTTTAATTTTAGCTCACTGATGCACGCAATGTATAAAATGCATATTGTGTGTACCGTGTACTTACGGGGGAACTCAGCCACCGGCACCCGACCTGACTTGGTTCAGTGACGGCGCACTGTGCTGCTGTGCTAACGATCGGCACAAATGCGCGATGCATGAGCAGCACAGCCGTCACTGAACCACGTTTGGTCGGATGGCTGAATTCACCCTAGGCCGAGTTCCCCCGTACGTACTCTTGCCTCCATCAGAAAAGATGATTCAGTGGGTTATGCAATTAGTCAGGTGCATTGAGATGTTACTTCTTTTGTTAGGCATGCTTGAAGCCCCCCCCCCCCCCCCCCACAGCACCCCTTCTATAGTCTGGCTTTAATGGCATGTTCTAATGACTTACATGTCATTAGCATTCAGGCCTTTGAAATAAACAAATCTTAATTTGTGTATCTTTTCTTCATTGAGGTATCACAGAAACAATAAGTCAACTCTCTATGATAACTGTGTATACAAGCAAAATACTTGGCCTTATAAGGCTTATTCACATATGAGCCATTTGTGAACGAGACTTGTACCTTGGCACGAAAGGAGTGCATGTTCACTTATTTAGTATTTTGGTCAATAAAACTTCTGAAATTCCACCAGTACACCATGTCACGGTGACAAATCACTCATTTGTGAGCTAGCCTTTATAGTTGTCCATATTCGTAGTAAGAAAAGTTACAATAACTTATTCTCTGACAAATGGAAGTTTTCAATGAACCAGACAATTATTTATGTTATAGAGAGTTCACAGTAAGGCATTTATCATAATGTAAATAATGTGACATAAAAGAATTGCAATTTAAGATTTCCCATCGGGACTCGGACTCGGATCGGATGGACTCGACTACAGCACTGCCCCACCCCCATTGAAATGGAGTGATACACTTGTACAAGTATGTACATGTAGTACATAATGCATGTTCCTGATGCTTAAATATTTCAAAAGGCCATTTTTGGTAATGCTTGAAATTTATTGCATACCTCTTCGTCAAATGCCTACATGTAGTTACAAACTATTACATTCACATGTTACAAGTTATTGTATTTCAATAGTCATATTTGCACATTGCATATATTAAAGGCTCGTTCAAATATGAAGAGAGAGCCTACTTTATAAGAAGGAAGTAAATGAGTGCGCGTCACATAATATGCATAGGACCTTTGTTGCATCATTGCCATTCATGATTTATTACACAGAAAATTGAAGAGGTTTTTTTTTTTTTTTTCCTCTTTGCCCCTTCAAATGTGAACAAGCTTTGGAGGGAAATCCAGCCTTAATAGCAAGTTACGACAGAAAGAGGAAAAATCAGAGAAGCACATTGGTGAAAGTTTGAACAAAATTGGACAAGAGATATATAAGAAAGTTATGAATTTTGGAAAATTGTAATCACTATACATATGGGAATTTCAATTTGGCCGAATTGGTAATGTCACTGTGATGTAGTGGCAGACAAACGGGAGAGTTGACCGCCAGTGTGTCACAATCGACTCACCAAATTCCCAATTTGAGATTGGCATAGATTTAGTGATCATATTTTTCAAACATCCATAACTTTCTTATTCCTAGTCCGATTTCTTTCAAACTTTCACTATCCTGTTGTCTTTATATTTCTGCCTTAACACAATTAATCTTATTACCAAAGTTGAATTGGCTTTTAAGTGTTGCTAGGTCAGACAAGCCAAAATATGTAATTTTGAATATATTACAAAAATGCCTACTCTTACTGGCTCAGCCCCCTCAAAATCTAGCTTATTACTTGTGAGCTGTGCTATTAGCTCACACCCAAGGCAAGAGGAAATTAAAATGCATTCATTTTTTTTAATTGATTGGTTAATATAAACAGCAATATATGCAAATTTGTAGTTTATGTTGGAAGTGGGCTGCCTTTCTTTTATTTTTGCTTCCATGTTGTTTACATGGTCAGTACATGCATGATGAGATACTGGTTGTTATTGAAAACCATTTCAATGGATGAGCAGATACAGCATTAGAGCAGAAGCAATTATTCACAGTTCAATTAGTGCTTGGAGATTTTCGTGAGATCGAATTTACATGTAGATGAGCTTGATGTTGACTACGCTAATTATTATATGTGCACCATACTAAATATTGGTCTCATAATCATATTTCATCTAATATCAGATAAAGTACAGTTATTAAGTTTCATAATTACATGTATGACAGGCCTGCATTTTTTGTTAAGGTTATAACATTGAATATTCCTGTGTATAGGAAATGTAGTCATATATATTTTTTTAGGGAAATAGTTTAATATCTTCATAAGTAGAGGAGACTACCTGTACATAATCATAGCAAATGTGATTTTTTTTTAAAATGTGAAATGCACGAGACTGCTTGTAAAGTATGTTGCATGTGTCTTGTACTGTATGATATGATGACTTACATGTACATAGCAGACATGTTTTATGTACATATTTTTATACATATATATTCAATTTGTGGCAAGATTAATTTCATATGTATGGCTGACTGTTATTGAAATTCTCTCTTATACATTTTGAAGTTTGAAGTTTACTTGTTCCACATTTATATCAAAAACAATTAAGATTTTACAAGCATAATTGTCAATTATCAATTGTCAAAACATACAGGTAAAGAACTCAAATCAAGTACAATGTACGGTAAATAGATAATAATAATAATATCTACTTATATAGCGCTCATATCTGTCAGGCAGTGACGCTCATGGCGCTTAGACATTAGACCCCGTTCTCACTCACTTTGAAAGTGGACTTTTGGAGCGGTCTATCTAAGACCCGTTCCTCAGGAACGGTTCTTAGGTGAGTGTGAACGGTCAAAGTGGTCCAGGAAGTGGTCTTCTGGACCGCTCCAGAAGACCACCTCGGGGAGGTGGTCTTGAGGAACGGGTCTTATTAAGAGCGGTATGGACCGCTCTAAACGTGCAATGTGAACGAAAGCGTACTTCAACCGGAAGTGAGCCAGTGACGTTCCGCGCACAAAACAAAGCAAAAGCAATCGATCGGGCAGCCGGCAGGCACGCTACGGTACATCAGTTTGTATTCCGCGCGAAAAATTTGACCCGCTGAACTGAGCTGCCATAGCAACAAGGCCACTTTGAATCGTGGAGCGGTTTGAGCGAGAAAAACTGCTCGGAGTGTGAACGCTAGCAAACCGTTCCTCAAGACCCGTTCCTCTGGAGCGGTCTAACTAAGACCACTTTCAAAAGTGAGTGAGAACGGGGTCTTATTACCCTGGTTATAGCCGAGCCACCAAAGTAACTAGCGCTCAAGCATATCAGGTACCCATTTACACCTGGGTGGAGAGTGGCAAATGTAGATTAGAGTCTTGCCAAAAGACGGTAGTGCCGTGGTGGGTTTTGAATCCCGTACCTTGTGATCTGCAGTCCGATGACTTATCCACTAGACCACAACACCTCTTCATATACATATGAACGACTGGCAAAAAAGAAGAAAATATAAATTGTGGGGAGCCTAAATAAAGAGCATTGTTTGTAAATGATTAGGCTCTCGTATAGAGTAACATTATAAGTAATTCTGATTAGAATGCAATAAAAAGCAAAACGGATTAGAAGTATCAGATTCACTAAATGTACAAGGAGAGCAAAGCTCCGAATGTGGAGTAAAGAAACAAAAAATATGAAAGAGAAGAAGAAAGGAGAAAAGGAAGAAAGAAGAAGAAGAAGGAGAAAAAAAATTGTAAAGGCAGGACAGCACTGGTAACAAGAACAAAGTCCATGTGACCACCTGTATGATCCAGCATGATATGAATATTCATACATACACTGTACATGTACTTACTTAAAAGGTAACAGCTTTTATGAAGTTCAGACAGTTTGAGATAAATGAGGTCACTTGAAAATACTTCATATGAATGATCTATCCTTGATAACAATATATAGCATCTTTAAACACCATAATTACTTGATAGCGTAACAAAATATTTGATTCATGAGATTTCATCATCTACTGCATTGACATCATTTTTCCATAGATTATCTCCTGAAGATGCTAGCATGTGCTGTATTCGGTAATTTTAATTTTTATGGATAAGGGACTAAAGGAAGATGGTTTTAATGTCCAATATGTTGTTTAGGAGGAAACCATCATCAAATCAAGGCAAAGCTGTCCTTTCACAATAGACCTGGAATTGCAAAATAATTATAGTGGCGCTTTTTGTGATGTGTGATTATGCTCTTTAGTCTTTAAAGTAGTGTTCAAATATGAATTACATGTATATCATTTGTCATAATCCAAAGTTAGGAAGACTTTTTGCTTCATTTTACCACCCCCACGCGGGTAATATTATAAAGGCAAATTACATGTAGATGTAGTTGTCTGAAGGGTTTAGTTGTATTTTTAGAGATCATCGACATTATACTACATTATTTAACCTGCAATGCGGAACTGTGTAGGATTAGTGTTATGGGTTATATAGTAACACAAGACTTTCAAGGATGCTCTTATATATACAAAGTCTGATCTCAACGACCGTAGCATTGCTGCTGGCAGACGATAAAACCATGCCTTTGTTGCGGAACTACATTGATGGAAGGTACATGAACATGTACTTGAACATGTCTGTGTATGTTTGCAGTGCCTACATGTATGTTCGTGTCTGTGTATACATGAGTGTGTCTGAAGAGGAATCATGGGATGTGATAATGATAGAAGAAAAGACTTCCTCATACTGCACTTGACATGGAATCTTGATTACAGTACCAGTGAAATATATCAGAGATTGCTAAATTATGTACATGTACCAATGTAGGCCTACACTTTGAATTTAACAATATCTAAATTGTCTAAGGAGCCAAATGACTACCAATACCTTTATACCTGTATCTTAACAACATGAAATGGAACTAAATGGTGACAATCTCAACCAATTTTTGATCTTGTGACATGGCCATTGTTAAGTAAATTTTGTGTTCATGGTTTTTGTAAGTCTGCTGAAAGGCATAATGGTATGAACTCACATACTTTTTCCTCAATCATTTATAACACCTTATGACTCTTAACTGAGCATTCAGATTTCAGGGTGCAAAGGGTAAAGATCATGAAACCACATTCACAGTGTCAATCTATGTGCACTGTATAGCAGTTGGAACTTGGAACCTGGAAAAGGTTGCAGATGAGGCGAAGGGCGTTGCATATACGTAGTGCGCTGTACATCCGCAAATGGGTCATGCGCATAATGCTTATTTGCATATAAAGCCCTGGTCATGAGTTCACCACAGAACTATGCACGTAGTACATGCATGCATGTTTGTCTGAGTACATACATATTATGTTTGTGTTATTAGCCTTTAGCATATAAAACTGAAATTGACAATATCTGGGATATGTGTATGAGATAAGTCTAGAGAAAAACAGTTTAATATGAACATGTACAACATGAATAAATTTGACTAAAGGTGTATATATTGTAGTCCTACATATATATATCAAGAAAATGTTATAACTTATTTGTTATATGCAGAGAATGTTTTGTACAAACTTTCAAAGCTAGTGAAATCTCAGTCTTCTTTTCTGTAATTTGAATCCATGAAATTACAGAAACTTTAATTTTTACAGAATTTGCAAGACTTCTCTTGTCCTATCACTCATAAGCATCGGGTGATCTTGACTTCAAAACAGACTTAAAAAGACTTTTAAAAAAATGTTGCTGTTATTTAGACTATCAATTTTTTTCTTCTTCTGAATTTGAAACCTACATGTACCAGCCAAAAATGTGTACTCTATCAAAATGGAACTACATGTATAGTCCCTACATGTATGTATTTATTTACTCTATTCCAATTTTTGTGTGATGCATAAAATAAGCATAATAGCCAGATTAAGCTTGGGCCCAATTAAAAGTAGCTACCGTGTTCAATATTTTCCCCATTCCCTCGCTATGGCTTTCATTTTATTACTTAGTTCGTGCCTTTGTGTTTTTTGTGTGCTTCATCGTGAATGTATTTTCCCAGGGACCTTAGCAACAGGCAGTGTTTTGGTGATTATGTTGTTTTCATTTACAACCACTGCCTTTTTGTCCCAACATCATAGTGATGAGCATTGATAGGAACTTGGAGGTAGATAGATATCATGATCCATCTACAACAATGTTGATCTGCCTACTTATTTATATTGATGCCACTTTGCCACTTACTTCTTTTGGAGGGAATGGAATTTGCAAAGAAAATTTGTGTGATGAAATTGAGAATCAATGAAGCTTTGTACATATAATTGTTCTTTATGAGACAGATCCATGAATGTTTAGACAGGATATTAAAAATCAAAGATTCTTTGATATTTTTTTTTTCCTATAAAATTCTCAGACAACCATCTCCGTAATTACCACTCAGACACACATGTACTTGTACATGTACACCTACAAAATGTAGGACAGTGGAAAAAATATTAGGAGTTGTCAGCAGTTTAGCTCTGGAAAGCCCCAGAATAGCTCTTGTAAAAAATATTAAAAGAGTACATAAAAGTCATTGTGATGAAATCTTGTATTATGAAAAATCTCCTGTAGACAAAACAGTATTTTACACTGCCACGCCTGCTGCCCCCCCCCCCCCTCCCCCCACTGTCTGGGACAACTACATGTCCTTTCAAGGAGGGGTAAGTACATTGTATTAATTAAGGAATAGTTGATTTGAGGGTAGTTGTCCAAGGGGTAGCTTATAGAAGGTAGTTGTCTAGGTACTCTAAATCCAGAAATGTTCATGAAATGAAACTTTTGTGAATTGTAAATGACAGCTATTTTCAAAGCATGAAACTGTTGTGATCTGCAAAACTTTAATGTTATGTCAATTATGATTCAATGAATTTGTGGCATGAAACTTTCTTGAATGTGAATCACTCGCATTGTGCGAACATTTAATGCATTCAAAAGTTTCTGGTTTGACAGTAATTGTTCCAGGGAGATGCAAAGCCTTTTGGTTGTTGTCCAGGAGTGATTGTCCTTATGATCGCTTTTTGAGAATGTTGTTGTTCTAAGGGTATCTGTCCTAGGGAAATGGTAGTTCTGACAATATTTTTATGCCTCTGCCCACGGGAGGTGATGCCGGAGGCATTATGTTTTCGGGTTGTCTGTCCGTCCGTGTGTCTGTCTGTCCGTCCGTCTGTCCGTCCCACTTTCTTGTTCTAGCGATAACTCAAGAACCACATGAGGTATGAAATTCAAACTTGGTGCTAGTATGTATTACCATAGGAAGACGATCTGAGTAGATTTTGGGGTACATAGGTCAAAGGTGAGGTCAATTCCTGAAATTTCAGGTGTTAGCCTCGTTCTAGCGATAACTCAAGAACCATTTGAGGTATGAATTTTAAACTTGGTACTATTATGTATCACCATAGGAAAATGACTTGATTCGATTTTGAGGTACGTAGGTCAAAGGTCAAGGTCACAGAGGCCAATTCCTGAAATTTCAGGTGTTAGACTCTTTCTTGCGATAACTCAAGAACCATTAGAGGTATGAATTTTAAACTTGGTGCTAGTATGTATCACCATAGGAAGATGATCTGATTAGATTTTGGGGTATGTAGGTCAAAGGTCAAAGGTCAAGGGATAATTTCTGAAATTACAGGTATTTACAGCAATAAATCAATGTATCTACCTATTTGCTAGTTTCCCAAACTATGCCGTCATTCGAGAAAAGCTAAGTCAAAACGCGCACGCCCCGCCCGCGTGTGTTCCCCGTCCACCAATCATGATCGCGCAGCCGCCATGCTCTTCCTCTTCCTTTCTCGCCCGTCAGAACAGTGACATCTATGAGCTAAGTCTTAGCCTAAATTGCGAGATTTTTACTTCCAAAAGCATTTTTGGTTGCTATTCGCTATTAAAATTCCGTTCACCAATCTTTTACAAGCATTTTGGTGTATCGGACTTTTCCTAAGTCCACCTCCTTCACGGTATTTTAATCAAATTAATTTGCCGTTTTTCTTCCCCTTCGGGGCATTACACACAGACGGTGTCTAGTACGCCACGTTGGGCTCTTCCCCCGTAGGTTATCCCCGGGTTGCCCTGTCTGTAGGTGGTTCAATTCAACGCGCATTGGCAAGCGGTTTTATCAGAACGTTGTGTTTCTCCGTAGTTAGGAGTTTATTCCCACTCCGAATTGTGAGTTGGTTGTTGTTATATATTAGTTCTGTATTTGTTTGCTTGTCTTTGTTTTCAGTCATGTCGAAGTCTCCGTCTCGTACGGCTAGTGTTTCCTCCCCCTCCGTGGGGACTCGCCTAGCCTTGGGAGGGTTGGCTGCGAGAGGTTCATCTCGCACCAATGTTATTTCCCCGGAGCTTCGACTGTAGGTAAGTTAGGGCCCGCCTCGTGTGAGGCTCGCCCCGTGATGAGTTCGTCGTCTGTATTGACAACCAACTCATGCGGGATGTACCGGGAGAGTGAGTGCCGCACTAGGCCAATATCTCTCTCCGGGATAGAGACGAGCAATGTATTGCCTTTACAGGCAATACAAGGCGACGGGGAGAGTGAGTGCCTCACTAGGCCGATACCTCTCGCCGATAAAACTGTGGGCAATACCCCAACCCGCAGTTCGTCTCGCTCGAGTGACACTCCTCGCTCTTTAGCCACGGATGTGTTCGCTCAGGGGTCGGCTCCCTTTGTCTCTCCGCACGCTTCTAATCCAAGCAAGGCGGGTAAGAGTAAAAGGAGTCGTGATCTTCCTAATGTACCCAGTGCAGGGCTTACTACGGAAGCGGCGCCCGTTTCAAAGGATAAAGGGAGCGGTAAACATGCTCGCCTGTCCAAGAAACGTAAGCGCCAGAGTCCTGCCCCGCCGGCCGGCGGGGCGGACTCTCTCCCCTTGACATCAACCGCGTCTTCACCGACTGTGTCAGGGGGGGCCAAGAAGAAGCGGGTTAGCCCTCCGAGGTCGACTACTTCTTCTGAGTCGGGCGTCTCCCATGAACTTCTGAAATATCTGAAGATCATTATGGAGAAGAGTGGTTGGTCGGACTCTATGTCCGTACCCCCCACCACACCTGACTCCAACCCCTCCCCCCCTAGGGGAGGGGGGGATACCTGTACCCGTCCCGGTCCGGGTCCGGTTTCGGATCCGGTTCGGATACCGGATCCGATTCGGTTTCCGGTTTCGGATACCGGTTTTCCGGGCCCCGAATCCGGTTTTACCGGTTATCCGCCGGTTAGGAACGCTGATTTTCCCTTGGTTTCCACCACTGTTTCCAGTGGATTGGGATCCGGTTCCTCTGCTCAGGTATCCAGCTCAGTGCTGTTGGGCTCCAACAGACATGAGTCTTGCCGCCCCTCTTCGGGCGTCTCCCGACCACGTTCAGCTTTTGATCGTCCGGTCGGGGCTGCTCCCCTACCAGCGGCACTTGGTGCTCCGCCTGGGGAGGAATCCTGGGACTGCCTAAACCGCCCTTCTTGGGATCAGGCTTCGCAGTCGGGATTCTCGGAGGATGATGCCTCTTCACAGGCTGAGGTTACGCCCCAGACCTTTCGGTCCCTGGCGGTAGATACTCAAGCCCTGCTGGAGAAATATCTTCCCGACACGTATTTACCGAGTCGGGTCGATTCGGGACATCCGTCTCTCCTTTTCAAAGGTGAGCGTCCCTCCAAGGGCATCCCTCTTACGGAGGACTTTAAGCGAGTCTACAATGACTTCTCTTCACAGCCTCCTTCCCTTCTTGGTAAGGCTCGTCCCTTGGCCAGGGATTTCACCTTCTCCCAGCAAGACACTCTCGATTTCTTTACGAGAAAGTCTTGTTCCAGTGACCTCATTCATGTAGGTGGAAGGCTTGGTGTCAACTTTAAGAGTACAGGTTACACCAAAGCGGAGAAGTTCCCGAACCTGATGGAAACCCATTCCAGGTCTGGCCTGAGACTGACTGCCTACTTGGGTACGCTCCTTTCCCTTCGGGCTAGGAGCCAGGAACTCCAGATGTCCGACTCGGACATTCTGTTGTTAGACGAAGCCCTCTTGTCTTTGACGGGCTCGTTGTGGTCGGAGCTGTCTGTTACGGCAGCGCTAGCCACCAATGCTAGGAGGAAGCTGGCTCTTTCCTCTCTGGGCATTGCGGACGTGGACATACCTGCCCTTTTGGCCAGTGTTCCCCACTCCAGTCAACACCTCTTTGGAGGTAAGGTGACTGAGGTGATCCAACATGAAGATGAATCACGTAAGCAGGCGGCGGAACTTTCCAAACGCCTTAAGTCCTCGGCTCCGAAGTCGCAGGCCCAGGCTAACATTCCACCTCCCCGACGCGGTGTCTCTTCTGGCTATCAGCCCGCTCGTGCACCGCAAGTTCAGCCCAGTGCTCCACACTCGTTTGGAGCCAAGGCGGAGCCTTCTCCTCGTGGTAGGAAGAAGGCCCGAGGTCACGGTCGGGGCCGTGGTTCGGCCCACGATTCGCGGCGAGTTTGAAGGTGCGCCCCGAGCGTTGGAGGAGAGGGTTGGAGGCCGTCTTCAGTACTTTCTTCCCGCCTGGGAAGAAATTACCGACGACAAGTTCGTGCTCTCCATCGTGCGAGGAGGCTTCTGCATAAAGCTCGCAGAGCCCCTCCCGCACGGTGCCATCCGCCGCAACCCTCCTACACTCTCGCCCCTTTTCCAAGAGCACATCTCCTCAGAGATTCAAGAGCTGCTGGAAAAGGGTGCGATAGAAAGGGTACGAGACCACCCCCATCTGTGTCTCTCCCCTATCTTTGTAATTCCCAAACGCTCGGGGAAGCTCAGAATGATCTTGAATATGAAGGTCATAAATACCTTCATACCAAGAGAGCGTTTCCGCATGGAAACCTTGGCCTCGATTCTTCCGGCTATCAGACCGTCAGACGTGGCCATTTCGGTAGACCTGAAAGATGCCTACTTTCACGTACCGATACACCCTTCTTCAAGGGACCTGTTAGGTTTCACCTTCCAAGGCGAAACTTTCCGGTTCAAAGCCTTACCATTCGGCCTGAAACCGGCACCTCGAGTTTTTACTCGAGTAGTCTCTGCCCTAGCCGCTTTCCTCAGGTATCGCGGTCTGAGACTTTTCACTTACCTGGACGACTGGCTCCTGGTGGCGAGCTCTGTGTCCGTCCTTCAGTCTCACATGGACCTACTCCTCTGTACCACACAGAGAGTAGGGTTCATAGTCAACTGGGACAAGTCGGAGTTGACTCCTACTCGCAAGCCCATTTACCTGGGTGCGGAAATAGACATCGCGAACCAAGCCGCCCGCCCCAGTCGGGAGAGGGTTCAAGCGATTGTCTTACTAGCTCGATCTCTTCGCCTCTTACGTCGAGTTCGGGCAGGCCGATGGCTCCAATTCTTGGGCCACTTATCGAGCCTTGTGGATGTCCTCCAAGACTGTCGGCTTCATATGAGGCCACTCCAACTTCATCTTCTGAAGTTTTTCAAGCCCAGTGTAGTCTCTCTCAAGGTGTGGATTCCTCTCACCGGAGAAATCAAACGCCTGCTTACCCCCTGGTCGAAAGAGTCGTTCCTTCTTCAAGGCAAGTCTCTTCGCACGCCCCTTCCGTCAGTCTCCGTCTCGACGGATGCCTCTCTTCTGGGGTGGGGCGGCCATTGTTCGGACCAGGTGGTCTCGGGGGACTGGTCACACCTGTGCACCTTACCCACATCAATGTGTTGGAGTTGATGGCAGTCTTCATGTCTCTCCGTCATTTCGAGAACATGATAGTAGGTCGCTCCGTCCTGATTTTGACGGACAACACCACTGTTGCTGCCTACATCAACCGACAAGGCGGGACTCGTTCCACTACTCTGAACGATCTGACCGCCAAGCTGTGGAGGTGGTGTCGGTCTCACCGAGTAATTCCGATTGCCTCCTATGTTCCCGGCCAAGACAATCTGATTGCAGATTTTCTGTCCCGGGGCATGTGCCTTCCCTCCGAGTGGACACTGAACCAAGAGGTCTTCGATTACCTCAGTTCAGTCTGGGTCCCTCTAGAGATAGATCTGTTTGCGACATCTCTCAACCATCGCCTCCCGCGATACTGCTCTCGAGTGCAGGATCCGGAGGCTTGGGCCCTCAATGCGTTCTCCCTTCAGTGGGAGAACTTCCGGGGTTACGCCTTTCCGCCGGTCTCCTTAATTCCTCAGGTCCTGCGGAAAGTTCAGGAGGATCAGGCGTGGGTTTTGCTCATAGCACCTTGTTGGCCGAGGAGACCTTGGTTTCCTCTTCTTCTCTCTCTGCTGGAAGGTCGGCCGCTCTCCCTTCCCCGGAGAGCAGACCTCATAGCTCAACCCCTATCGGGGATCCTCCACATTCGTCCAGCGGCTCTACATTTGACCGCCTGGCCTCTGTCGGGGAGGATGCGAGGACTGCAGGACTCTCAGAGAGAGCCTCCCAGTTCATAGTCCAGAGTAGAAGAGAATCTACCCGAGCTGTTTACAACTCGAAGTTAGAAGCCTTCCATGCTTGGTGTGAGGAGGGGGGAGTTTCTCCCCGTTCTGCCTCAGTCGGTGCTATTGCAGATTTCCTGATCTCCCTTTTCGATAAGGGTAGATCTCTCTCTACCATTCGTGGATACCGATCAGCTATTGCTGCAGTTCACCTTGGTTTTTCTGATGGTTCTGGAGTTTCGAACTCTCCCTTCTTGACCCATTTGCTAAGATCGTTTTTCTTAAAACGACCAGCAAATCGCCAGTTGACTCCTGCGTGGAGTCTTCCTTTGGTTTTGGACGCTTTGGCCAAACCGCCTTTTGAGCCGTTGTGCAAAGCGTCGTTGCACCATCTCTCGATTAAGACTGCCTTTCTTGTCGCTATTGCTTCTGGGCAGAGAAGAAGCACTATTCAGGCTCTCTCTACGGCGCCCGGGCATATCAGATGGGAAAGGCAAGGTGTACGTCTTGTCCCTCGACCTTCGTTTATTGCCAAGAATCAGACTGATGCTTCTGGCTCCATCGAAGTGTTCTTGAGTCCTCTGTCGGAATTCTCTTCCGTTAAAGAGGACAAATCTTGGTGCCCTGTTAGGGCGCTCAAATGGTACTTGGATAGGACTAAGGTCTTTCGTAAGGATGATCAGCTCTTTCTCATTTCCCGTCACCCTTATTCCCCAGCATCACGGGAGACTATCTCCCGTTGGATTGTCGAGGCTATCCAAGCTGCGGGTTCGGAGGCTCTTCTGTCTGAGATTCCTCCAAGAGCGCACGATACCAGGAGTGTTTCCACTTCCTGGGCGCTTTTTCAGGGTATTCCTTTGGAGGATATCTTGAGGGCTGCCTTTTGGCGTTCCCCTACCTCCTTCACCTCCTTCTATCTTAAGGATGTTCCTTCGGGTGAGGTTAGGTTTGCTACCTCTGGTTTGAGAGCTGCTTCGTCTTCCCTTTCTGCCCCTCGTTAGTTCTTCCCGTCCTGGGACATGCCACCCGGGTTTTTATCCGTGCTATTCTAGCAAATAGGTAGATACATTGATTTATTGCTGTAAATCAAGAAAATTATAACTAATTTTGTTATTTACTAGATAAATCTATGTATCTACCTATGTCCCTCCCTCCAACCCCTCTCCTTGTCTGACAACATGTCCTAGACTCTGTCTCTGACTGCTCGGAAGAGGAAGAGCATGGCGGCTGCGCGATCATGATTGGTGGACGGGGAACACACGCGGGCGGGGCGTGCGCGTTTTGACTTAGCTTTTCTCGAATGACGGCATAGTTTGGGAAACTAGCAAATAGGTAGATACATAGATTTATCTAGTAAATAACAAAATTAGTTATAATTTTCTTGGTTAGCCTTGTTAACGCGATGTCTCGAACCATTTGAGGTATGAACTTCAAACTTGGTACTAGTATGTATCACCATAGAAAGACGATCTGATTAGATTTTGGGATATGTAGGTCAAAGGTCATTGAGGTCAATTCTGAAATTGCAGATTTTAGCCTTGTTAACGTGATATCTCAAGAACCATTTAATCCATTAACTTCAAACTTGGAACTAGTACGCATCACCATAGTGAGACGAACTGATTAGATTTTTTTTCATGTAGGTCAAAGGTGACAGGTCATAGAGGTCATTATACAGGTGGGTCTGAGCCAAAAGTCCTGTCAACGCCACAGGATGGAATTCGATAGGATTTATTCTCCTCACAAGAAAATAAGAAATGCTATTTGCTGTATACCTTTACTTATATAATAAGTTTACATTAAAGAACAATTCCACTACAAGCACAAGACTGATCATAATTACGTTTTTATGGTAACAGAATTTTTTGTTAGTGCGACGGGACGGAACGATAGAATGATGACATTTTGTAAGACAGATTCAAAGTAAAATTCTATCGAAGTTAAAATTGAAGATTAGCTATGTCTTGTGATTTTTGATTAGTATGATAGAGCACATGACATTCAAACATCAAGCTAAGATTTTGGGCCCAATCAATTTTTTTTGAATTTGAAAATTGATGAATGGATTTCGTGCGACGGAATGCGACGGGATGGACACTTTTGCACCATGTACAAAATGAATGGGGATTTCAAAAAAGTATCATCCAACTATACTTTTTCCTTTTAAACTATGGTAGAACTGAAATGTTAAGGCACAGGGAAGTGGCAAGATTTATTGTTAATTCAAATTAAAGAGATAAAAATCACTAGAGAGGGTGGACACTTTAGTACCATGTACAAAACAAATGGGGATTTTGAAAAGAAATTTTTGATATCGTTAAATAGTTCTTTTCTCTGAAAAATTGTGGTAGAACTAAATTGTTCAGGTAAGAAAAGTGTCAATCTCTATTGTTTATTCAAATTAAATGAATAATAACTTGCCAGGGTTATAGAAAGTATACTTACATCAAGTGACATACATGTGACTGTACTTTCCATGCAAAATTCCGTCCCATCGCACCTAAAAACCCTTGAATACCCACTAAATGTGACGGGATGGAAAAAAGAGTAACCCATCGCAATTCTTCTCGAAATATAAGGGAATCAATTTTAATGGTACAGAAGTGATGGTACGACAGTTCATTGATACTTTATAAGTCCTCAGTTCAGTCTATAAACTCCAAAAATAAACTCCAAATAAAAAGGGGGTGTCAAAGTGCCCCAAAATACAATTTTGCACCAAAAAGTTTAAATTTTAATCCAATTATAACAGAATATTGCCAGAACTGACATTGGGCATTGAATAATATTGCATATAGTATTCCAACTCGAAACTTTGTTTTTCAAATGCCCTTGCACTTTTTACTGAATTGCTTTTTCTAATAATTCCGTCCCGTCGTGCTCTGAGGGCGCTTTTTTCCATTTTAAAAGGTTATCTTTAAAAAAACGGAAGGTGATCATGAATGGACATTTACATTTTCATAAACTACAGATTCTTGGCTTTCATTTGATATACAAGGGCAGACACAAATCTTAAATTGAAAATTTCAGGTTTTATGTTGACTCCTTTTGGCTCAGACCCAGGTGTATGTGAAATTAATGGATTTTTTTACCTTTGTTATCACTTCACCATATCTCAACTATTTTGTATTCATGACTAGGAGGAGATAAAGTGATCAGACTTTTGGGTTATAAGGTGTAAGGTCAAATGTCAAAGAGGCCAATTAACATGTAATTAGAGGCTTTTTATTCTGGTTATCACAATATTCCAAGAACAGTTTGAGCCATCAACTGAATTTAGGCAGAGGCATATAGGAGACGCAGTTATATTCATCTTGTTTCCCCTGTTTTTGTTCATTTAGCCTAGGTAAGAGAGAAGAAAAGAAATTATAAAAAGTTGTATATAAATACATGTATACACATTATAATTTTTGTAAAGTCACAGAAGTCTGTACCTAATTGTATTCCAATTTAATCAATTTAAAAGTCACAGCTTGGAACAGTTCAGAATTTTACTCTGGCAATTACCTGTAAGGCAAGCAGAAACTTTTGTCAGACTGAATAAATAATAGACAATGTAAACTATTGAGTCTTTACAAGACTACTTGATACAGCCTACTGTAGTTTCAGTTTTCCAGACCTCTTTCAGAGTTTTCCAGATTTAAATCGCTCACCCCTCTTGTGTATTTTTCCCCCTGCTGTTGTTCATTTAGCTGTCTGATGCTCCCTGTGTGAAATTGATTTAGATGTGACTCAGGGTATGTTGAGAGTCTCTGCTTGCAGATCTACATGTAGGTCTGCTTCAGATTTTTGGTATTTCATTAAAAAATGATGGAAAAAGAAGATGTCTGCTTATGGCCTTCAAGCTGATTAGTTCATTACATTTCTTCCACGTTTTAGTAATATCTTTCATTTTGGAAGGGACTATTTTACTTACCGAGAAATAACGTGTAGCAGAAAGGCTAGACTTTGGACTCTCCGGAAGGCATTTAGAACTAGATACAGGTACTTATGGAGGATTGTATTTGTATAATAAGTAAGATATCAGCCAATGAATGTATTTTGTAGTTAGTGTTTAATATATTACCCTACAGTCTTCAAATATTAGCTTCCAACCTTTAAGTTTGAAACCTTCCAAGAAACTAGGGGGTGGCATACCCACAAACAAATATTCATTGTACATGTAGTCCCTATTTATAGGAGTAGTGTAAAACCTACATGTATTACCTTGCTGCTGAGGGCAGTAGCGAAAGTAATATTGAATATGAAATTTCTTTTTAAATTTTTTTCAATTGATAATTTACACGGAGTTTTAAGAAATATGTGTAAGTCATCATTAACTCTCTCTCTTTAAAAAATATTTTGATATTATGTCTGTAAACTTTATTCAATTCTATTTGCTACAAAAATTGCTTTGATGTGTACTAATTGCCAATGTGCTTAGTTTGTCTGCACTTCAAAAAAAAAAAAAAAAAAAAGAATACACAACCATGCATGAACAAAATCATAAACATAAGATTTCTTTTTTGGTACTATTATTGTTTATACCATCATTCTTTCAAGGGGATAAGATTATGTACAGAGCTGAAACTCAGCACATAGAGCTTTATATTTTTCTCAACATCAGCTTGCACTGATCATTTTCACAAGAACAACTAGAAACTGCCTAGTGGAAGGATTCATTGCATACAAGAGGATCTGATGTGCAGGGCTGCAGGCTGCTCAATTTTGAAAGGCTGCCCAACAGAAATGTCTGCAATTTATATTCTTGGTTTAGGCTTTAGCACTTTATTTTGTCTTGAGATAGAGAGAGAGAGAGAGAGAGAGAGATAGATAGAGAGCACGAGCACCAAGTGGCATTATACATTCTCTCTCAATAGACTGGTTCTGTAATGTATACAAATTTATGCACACTTCTTCTCTGTGCACCTAGTGACAAGCTATTCCATTAACAAGCCTCAATGCTTGGAATCCAGTTTGCATACATTACTTGTTGCTATGTCCGGCAAGCTTTCAGGTTGTCAAGAACAACCTTTGTTTGAAAGGTATGTATAAAGTTTGCATACATTACCAAAGCGGTCCATTAAGAGAGTACTATGTCCAGGTTTCTTTTAATTTTGCTCCCTTTAAAGGGCCCCTGCCATCAAAATGCAAGTGGATACCTTACATTCCACTATTCTACAATACCCAGCTCGCACACACTCATAATAGAATTGCGTGCTTTCATACAATACCTCCTCTTTGCCTTTGTTTTCCTGCTGATGCTACAGCATGTCTGACATAGCAACTCCTATGTTGTTATTGTATGTTGTATTGTAACAGGTGTCAGCTTTGACAAAGTTAAATACCAATTTCACTTGCAAAAATCCCTATTAGCTCACTGATGATTGACAGATGATGTCACAGGGGGTAAATGGTTAAGAGGATTTTTTTGAAGTGGGTCGGGCTTAGGTTGTAGAAAATTATTTCAAAAAATATTTTAAAATCTATGAAACATTTAGAAGTTTAAATATGTAGGACTGCACACCAACAGGTATCCTTACTAGCAGTATTGCTATCTAGTGGTGTCCTATTACCAAAGATTTGTTTTTCAAATGTATACTATATTGTGATCAATTTTTGGTAATAAAGTTCTTTCATTCAAAAAGGTATCCACTTGCATTTTGATGGCAGATGCCCTTTAAAGCTGTATTTGTTAAAGTGAAGTTCCAATTCTTTCTCCAAATGCTAGAGGATATCTTGGTGCAAAGTCCACTCCATAGATGGCTAGTTTCCTAAGTTTTTGCATATAGCTGGCCCTACACAAAGAATGCCCCTCAAATACAGGTTCCGGGAGCATGAGGCTTAATCCTTTTTTTTCAATTTGACAAAACACTTGAGCATGAGTTATATTTATATCTGCTCTCAACCCACTTACAGAAGTGGTTTGAAAAGTCAGCACTCAGTCTGAATAGTTTTTATTATAAGGACAGAAAATTAATAACTGTTTCCCACATAACTTACATGTAAGTCACTGTGAAGTATGATCGTGATAGAAAACCTAGGTGAATGTTTTTTTTTTGAAAGGTAAACTAGTGAAACTACATACATCTCTAGCATAGAGACATTTTTGGTAAGGCATGGATCATGAGTTAACGATTCAGTAGGTTTTTTAAATTTATTTTTTGAACACAAGAAGACAGGAGTGTCAGCTAAACGCCAGATTCTATTTTTCAAAATACATGAAGCTCCAGGTTAGGCTAAAGTCATTTTGTCCATTGTGATATGTAGAGTCCATTTTTGTTCATAGGGTGGGATGTAAAAATGACAAAGGAATTTTATTCGTGTTATAGATTATAGGGGTTTAGCATGATAATGGTAAAGCTGCATACTTTTTTTCATGCCTCTTTCTACATCACATCAGCTGCATATGATGTTATTCATGAAAATCCCATTATTCGGTTACTTTTGATAGCCTTATCATATTTGTAAGCCTAATTTTATTGTATTTACAAACCCTTGTCTGCTACCCTTGTCGGAAATAGTGATGCTATTAAAAGAAATAAAATAGAGTGGTTGCTTCTCTGAATATAATCACTGTAACCATATAAGGAAGTTGGTACTTCATATTCATAGGTTCAAGGAAATGCTGTATGCTTAGTTGTTGAAACAGGACTTTGCTTTCTGTGTGCGCACATCCATCAATGACATCATATATGTAGTTTAGTGTCTGATATTGGTGCTGTGCAGATGTAATTGATATGAAACTGATCACTTTAGTAACCCGATTGAGTGTGTAAGGATGTATCTGAAAGCAGATCTATAATGAGAGGAATGAACTTACCTTTTTGGATATCTAACCGGAATAGTTTCATATGTTGTTCCATACATTAGGACATGTAACCTGTTGTCTTTTCATTCAACTTTTATAGTTTTGGAATAGGTTTTCAAAAATTGTCCACCTTTGGAAAGAAACGTTTACATGTTGATGACGACTTCTACAGCAGTTAGGAGTATTACTGGAAATCTATTATCTCTTTACTCATGTGTCTGAGGGATGATGTGCTTTGCATGTTCTGAATATCATAGATTGTTTTAGGGTGCATTAAACCTGACAGTACTCCAGTATAACAAGAGTTTGAGTCTTTAACCTCTCATGATGAGTGGTTATTATCATCATCCTCCGATCAAGACAGAGCCTGTATCACCAGATGCAGATCTCTTTGCTGTGTATCTCAAGGATCTAATGATAGGAGATGATATCGGTGAGTAGTATTTAGTGTAGTTAGTAGGGTCCTCGTCTGATATTATTGTGGTTTGTTGATTCTTGGGTCAATTTCAACATTTAAAGGGCACCAATCACAAAGAAATATTTTGCTCTGTATGTTAGAGGTTCCATGTCATACTATCTTCAAAATATGGGCTTCAAATATTCCTTCTATAAAAAGATATTGCAGGTTTAATTGCACTCTCTATAAACGTAAAAGCAACTCGTGAGTAGACTACTCGATGCACCTGTACGCACTCGCCAAGATATATTTAAGAGCTCGCATGGAACCCAACTAGGAGTTCAGTTCTGCACGTGCACCTTCCATGTTATCCTTTATTTTCTTCATACTCCTAAACTGTTTATGACAGAATGAGGTTTGGAATAGTTATAAGTATATTTTTCCTGTTATTGTTTTTCTTCTGTTGTGTTGTGATTTTCTTCTCAATCTTAGAGTTTGGCTTAGTGGAATCAAGCAATGTTATATCAGTATTTATTAAACAGCCATCTCTCTTCTCTCTCTCTCTCTCTCTCTCTTTCTTTCTCTCTCTCTCTCTTCACACACACTCACTTTGAATGCATTAAATACATACACATTTACATCTGTTGAAGTTTTATTTCGGTTTGCTAAATGATAACTAAACCACAAGTCACATGCAGCTTGGAGAATTGAAACACATTCATGAACCTACAGAAAACTGTATCTGAAAATTTGGGTGAACTGTAGGGATTACTCACACCACAGAGCAGTGGAACAAAAGGGGATTCCCCTTTGCTAGAGTTACTCATGCCTAGACTCAGTCCTAGACCTTGAATCTCATACACACAAAGTGTCATTGCCATTACCCAGCAAGTTATTTGCTTTGCATGTGTACTATGGATTAATGCAGCACATGCTTGAAGATGTCAGCTATTTATGAATGTATGGACTTTGTGTATCTATTCATGTAGCATGTTTTTATTATGTAGAAGATTAACGATACAAGGTTTGAAATAGTAGTCTAATTTCAGGTGGACTGTGACTTATGTTATTGCACAATGCATATATCAGTATGCATGGATCCATAGGACTGCAGAACTAGCTTTTTTTGGTGTGTATTCAAGGCCTAGTATGTATGAAGTACTTTTTATCTAGACCTTTGTATGGTTGTGCATCTACCCCCCCCCCCTCCAAAAATAAGCAAATCAGGTGTACATGTACACATACAGTGCTGACATTTCTCTTGTGTATACATGTAGGCCTACACTTTTTTTGCCATCAAGGACGGATCTCTCTCTCTCTCTCTCTCTCTCTCTCTCTCTCTCTCTCTCTCTCTCTCTCTCTTTCTCTGTATGCTGAAGTAGAATTTTCTGTAAACTTCCCTTTCAAGTACTTTTTGTAACTCCTTTCTTTTTAGTTGGGGGTGGGGGAGTTCAAAACCCAAAATTATTGCTGGTAAACTTACGTGAACCTTTGTTATTAATTATGAAAGGAAAAACAGGGTATAGAAAGGGGAAATACACAAGACAAGAGGAATCTTGTGTATTATTCAAAGGATGCATTAAGAGATTTAGAATTTTCAAAAATGAAATCAAAGTATTGTTGATACAAGATAATAGGTGAACATTTATTGTGATTCTATTCTGCATTGTTTACAAAGTGCAGGTATACATAGGCCTAGCGCCTTACAATGCATTTTGCAATATTTTGAACAATTTTATCAACTGGTTATTTTCAAACACGTTTCTATGACTGAAAGTTTTCGGCAATACTTTTATCATATATTCTTTATACAGAATATTTTTTTTAATACATGAAACACTTCGGAAAACTTGTGGTTTCTTCTAATTTCAGGCATTGGTTAACACTGAATGAATGACGTCAATTTCTCTCAGTAATCCAGTCAAATTTTGAATTACATGTACACTGCTGGTCAAAATTTTTGATACACCCTGGATTTTGAGATGAGTTTTTACTTCATTGTCTATTCCCCATATAATGAGCTTGACAAATGTCCTAATGGTTTGGTTATACATTACATGTTTATTATAAGATATGTTCCGATACATTCAGATGTGATTTACTTCAACGGTGCTTGGTGGATAACCACAACTGACGAAAAATGACAAAACATTATATGTAATTTTAAAATACTTTTTTTTTCGAAATTGAAAGAAAGACAAAGTATTCATTGAATTGTCCAACGTAGCCATACGTTTGGTTATTGACTTCAAATGTACTATGTTCCCTTAATGAATTTCAGAACAATTATTACTTGAAATCTCCATTCAGTATTCTATCACAAATGTTCAGGGATGTTACTTTAGACCTTCCTATTCAACTCGTCCAACACAAGCTGTTTGGGGTTAGGGTCCATAAAAAGAACAGGCCATACAGTTTATATTATAATTATATAACCATTTTCTTATATTTCTTTTGATTAAGCATAGTTTTTGCATAGTTTACATATATGTCTTTGGGATCATGTTCCTGTTACGATGAAAAATATCCAATCTATTCATTTCCCAAAGAAAAAGAACACTAGTATTTTTCACCCTAAGGACGGTGAATAGGTGTCCCCTGCCTTCATTGTCCCCACTGTCAACCATGGATGAGGGGATAATGTGGAAATTAAATAGTCTAGAGCTGTTTTCATGATGATTAAGTTGGTGTTTTATACAAAATTGATATTCCTGACCACTATGATTGCAACAACATATTTCAAAAAGACGCAGTGCGACATAGTCTGTCTTTGATATGGGAACATTTCACACAACATCACAGTAACAACCCCGAAAACATGTTTATTGAAGCTACATAATATGCAGGATCAGTGGATAAAAAATAATTAGATATACATGTAACATGGAATAACAGCCGTAGTGAGCTTAGTTTCTGTACATGAACCCTAAATGGCCTATGTGGGACGAGTTGAAAAGAAGTGGCAAAGAGACATTTTGGACTGTTGCTGCAAGAATACTAGATGGATATTTAAAGTTAATTTCTAATGAAAGTAATCATGTGGATATTGTACATGTATTTCATTTATGAGGCTACAGGCAAAGCAACCTGTGGTAAATTTTGGGGACCTCTAATATACATGTATGAGTCATTTTTTCTATCACTTTTGGACAAAAAAGTATGTTAAAAAACATGTCACATCAGCTTTTTGCCAGTTTAAATTTTTAAATCAAAATGGAAAAAGAAAAATGCACATGTAAGTATCAAAACATTATATGTAGATTGTTTTTTAATAGTATCCAATAATGTAAAAATGTTTTTGAGAGTCTAGAGAGGGTCAATACATGGGAAATAAAAACTAATGTAAAAATTTGTCACAAAATCCAGGGTGTACCAAAACTTTTGACCAGCACTGTACATGTGTCACTATGTGACTATATACTGTTTTTATACGTGTATATTTTTATTTTTAACTCTTTGGGTTCTTGATCACAAACTATATAAATAATTTCCGATAGTAGGGGAAACATCAGAAATTATGATTTGTCATGACTGACTTCTCTTTAGGCAATATTATTAAAACAGCTTCATTATTTGAGAACTGGGATAGGATTGGGGGTTATAATGATTAGACAGAGAAACATTTGTCTTTATACAGGTATATTGGAATTACAGTAAACATGTAAGCTTTGTTGGCTTTGTGCATAATATCTGACTAAAGGTTGGTATAAAGCACTGACCAGCATACAGGAACTTCTTTCCCATTGTTATTTCCTGCATACTCTCATTTTAGTCATCCTAGTCACTGAAATGTGATTATTTTCACTTTCATATTGCCAGTTTCATATCATTCCCTAGGGGTCCTTTATCAATACTGTTTGTCTGTGATGTGCTATAAGCTTAATTTTATCTTGACTTCTGGGACTGAAACTCCATCTTGAAATATATTTGAATTGTGTAAGTCTCTGTATGTTGTTTATCAGGCAATGTACATGTACATGTGTTGTTTGGTCCAGTATAATCTTACTAAAAAGTAAAAACTATGAAAACTGTGTGAAAAGCACCCCACATAAATAATACACATGTGGAACTACATTGTATGAGCGCTATTGGTAAAGCTAAATACATATCTTCATCTGTCTTGATCTTTCCTCTTTTTTTTAATTCATTTTAAGGCAAGTATTACTAATTTTTAGATATTAATATTCAGTGTAAATTTTGTTGGGTTGGGTGAGAGATTCATTTTACTTATTTGAAAAAGGGCCTTTAGAATTAATTGTGAGATGACCAAGGAATGATGATGAAAGGGAAGGGAAGGGAATGGGCTAGAGCTTGGATAAGTCAGACAGTGCTTATACATCTAATTGACATTTGTTTTGTACTATAAACCCTCTTCTCTTCAATGACATGCAGTGGTTCAAACAGCAATAATATAACCTCAGCTTTCTGTAGAATTGGGTTATTGTATAATTCCTTGTTTCTATATGAACATGGTCAAGTCAAAGAGAGTAAGGTCATGTTCACACTGCTCAGATTGTTAGGTTTCATGTGAGTTACTCTCACATATATTGCACCCACATACAAGATACATGTATGTTTTAATCGTTCAACAAATGAATGTTTAGTTGAATGAAAAGTCATCATAATGGAGAGAAGAGATATTTTGCAACATTTGTTCCACTAATTTAGATTCCAAAAGACATTATTGTAAGAGGCTGTGGTAGAAATTGTGATATGAGGCATGAGTAATAATCAATGAATAATTGCTGTGGGTGGTAAATATGTATGAAAACTATAATGTGCTTGTCTGAAGTGTGTACCAAATAGGATTTTGTAGTGAGTACTAGAAAACTATTTCCTTGTTCATCACTATTCATGTGTCTATTAAAACTCTATTAAGGCATGATCTGTAGAACTTCTTGTTATGTACTTAGTTTTGGTTGTGTTTTCCTTACTTTGTTTGGTTGTGTTTTCCTTACTTTGGTCTTTATTTTCTACTTAGATCTGTCCAACTGCTTTCATTTTTCATGGGGAGAGAGAGAGAGAGAGAGAGAGAGAGAGAGAGAGAGAGAGAGAGAGAGAGAGAGAGAAGGAGGAGGGGGTGTATCTGGATCTTCAAAATGTTGGAGCAGTTTATTAATTCTTACAGTTGATAGGGAAATAAATGACTTGAGATGTGTAGAATTTGGACAGAAAATGATGAAGTCATTGAACATTTTATTGTGTATTTTTTTTAAATTTGACATATGCTAGAAATCAGATACTGTTTTCTGTGTTACATTTATCTTAACTTGAGAACCTGACAAGATGTTTAATGTTTACATTAACATTCTAGACAAGAAATTTTGAATATATATGACTTTTTCATGTAATTACAGGTGGCTTGTCCAATATCAGCCCCAGACGAGCTACATCTAAGCCTTACATCGAGATCACAGAGCAACCTAAACAAAGGGATCATCGCTTCAGATACCCAGTAGAAGGACGCCAGGCTGGTAGCATCGCAGGAGAAAGATCCACATCAGATCTGCCATCATATCCATCTATCAAGGTATGATTGAATGAAATTCCCTTGGCATTCAGTCATAATGCTAGACAAAATTGCAAAATATAAGATATATTGATACAAAATCACCAATAGTCAGGGTTCAACAATAATAGTGGTCTGGTGCACATGAGCTGCCAAATTTTACCTAAAAATTAGAAAATTTTACAGGGGTTTAATTCACACAAACCCTTGATATTTCAGTATCTATCACCTGTGAAGAAAAGTCATTGTGGAGTCCTGTAACAAGGAAAACTGAATATTGCATAGAACCTCATGCATTGTGATAAAAACGGAACTCCATTTAATTTCACAGTTCTCAACTTTGTATTTCAATGGAACAATATAATAGGAGATTGACCCTATGTTAAGGAAGTACAAATGAATGCATCAGTGCAAAGGACAAGAAATTTCACAATACAGTGAAGCCAAATAGCTATAATCTTATGACTGCAAAAATGATGTTGGTGTATTTTATGTTATAATTCTATCCTTTTTTTCAGGTGCCTAATTTGAATGGGCGAGCCAAAGTGGTGGTGTCACTGGTGACTAAGACTGATCCACCCCTTCCTCACCCTCATCGTCTGGTAGGTGACAGCTGTAGAGATGGTGTATGTACCATGATGATTGATCCTCAGAGACCTGAAGCAGTGTAAGAAACACTTTCATGGATTCATGTTATGTTTGAATGTATGTGATCACCATGCAAAGATAGCAATATTCTAGGATGCATGTTGCGATAACAATTGACTCATGTGATTAGGGAAAAGACAATTTTTGTCTTGCCTGCTAAGGCAAAAAGTGAGACATAGGCGCCACATTTCTGACGGCGGTGTTGGCGGCATCAACAATTTTGGAAATGCTCTCATTTCAAAAGCATATGTTCAATTTCCATGAAACTTGCACATAAGGGTTGTAGAATATTATAAATAATGTGGATTCTAAACTAATGTGGGTTCTAAACAAACTAGGTAAGAATCGTCCTTAAGTAAAGAGGATCTAAATTAATGCAAATAGGATACCTACCCCTTTAGGAGGGAGTGTAGGGGGGGGGCAAGAGCCTGTGACACCAAATTGACATTTTTCCTTCTGTAAAATGTATGGCTACATTTAGATTGTAACCAAACTAGGTAGGAATCATTCTTAGGGGAAGGAGACTTCAAGTTGTTCAAGTATAGTAGATCATTATCTTCAAGGGGTCTGATCGAGGGGCAGCACCCCAATGGCAATTATTTCATGTACACATATTCTACTTCTTTAAAACACACAGCTTTATTTCAAATGAACTTCATTGTCCTGTAAATCTTAGTTGAAGGGGATTTAAGTTATACAAATGGGGTACCTGGCCCACATGGGAAGGGGGGGGGGGTGGCTCAGGGGCAGCACCCCTGAAGTGCCCCAACCTTTGATTTTTCACCAAGTGAAAATTTCGCTCCAATAACTGCACAACGCAATGCAGGTGAGAGTGTCCTGTGCATTTCCCATGTTAGTCTTTACTCCTTGTTAATCCCTCCCACAAAGACTCTTTTGGATGTTTCTTTGTAGTCTAGCCAAAACAGGATGAGATTTATTTTCTGTTCTTACTTTTGTCACTTACCTAATTGACCCAATATAATGACTTCTCATTCAGTGTGATTTTCAAGGACTATGTAATGTTTTGTAGACTAATATTTTGTCCCATTCCTATCTTGAAATGCTGTCTTATTTGCATCATGTAAGCTACTTTTTGGTAATAGTTATTTGCTCAGAAATTAAGAATGAACCATGTCTTCTGCAATGTTATTACTAATTTATACAGGTTTACAAATTAAGATTTGTCTTATTTCCTGGATGTTAGAACTGGTATTGCAAAAAGTGATGTAGGTCCCTGTAAACTAACAGAGATATATGCAACGTCATACTTTATTATTCATCCATTAATGATATTAATACTTTAATACTCAACAACCTTTGTCACTAGTGGTATTCAAAACTACTTTACATGAGAAACTGCACGCACAACCTCTGTACTTCAAATATATAGATTCTCTAATTAATACAAAAATAGACTCAGAGGTTTGTCTTTTTTCTTGTTGTTGTTTGAATTTATTTATTGCCTGATGAGGCGAGATTCTTCATGTAGTTGAAATACTGTGGTCTTGCTCAAGACTGATTTGTGAGTTACGTGGAAA
This sequence comes from Heliocidaris tuberculata, assembly GCA_025618425.1. Taxonomy (NCBI): domain Eukaryota; kingdom Metazoa; phylum Echinodermata; class Echinoidea; order Camarodonta; family Echinometridae; genus Heliocidaris; species Heliocidaris tuberculata. The sequence goes on along the minus strand of CM046834.1, from coordinate 48,054,419 downwards.
TGTCATTTACAGAATGCTAGTCCCCATTTATTCTTTGTTTACAGTTGATTATGAAATTTGAACTGAAAATATAAATATATATGAACTGTCTGAATCAGAAAAATTGCATTTCCTGTAAATTAGGCACCTTGTATGCTGGCTGATTGATTTTATAGGTTTCAAAAAAAATGTACTCCTAGTGCCATGAAACAATAAACATGAGATATGTTATTCCAAGGGGTATTTTACTTGCTCACTGGGACTTAGTGGTTATTTGTTTAGGATTACCAATTGTGATCTGTATACAGGTTTCGTAAAATTGGAGTGCAACGTACAATGAATAAAGAGGTGGAGAATTCATTGGCAGAGAGAAAGAGAGCTGGTGTCAGACTCTCCATGGAGGTGAACAAGGGCAAGACTGGTAAAAAACACAACTATGAGATGAAGGCTGTCAGACTCTTCTTTGAGGTATACATCGAGACAAGCGAATCATCTGGTGTGTTTGATAAATACCTTGAACCGGTCACATCGACGGCAATATATGACAAGAGTGAGTACAAATTTATATATTCAATTTAGAAGCATGTAAAGCCAAAAAGTTGATGAATTCTCATGGAAATCATGATGGATCTACGAAACAATTTTGCAAGGAATTGTGAGAAAGTCGAGAAATTTACAAAGAAAAATGAAAAAAATATGTTTTCCCCTTTTTCTCTATGTGAATGATTAATGCATTGAACAGTAGGTTCCATGATAGATTACATTTGAGTGAACCTTTCTGACCTTCCACAGGAAGCTGAATTTCATGGAAAACAGGAGAAGATGTTTTTCATGAAAGTCCCTATGGAAATGACAGTCATGTGTTTTGCCAAAACATTTGCTTCAAATGATGTTTGTGTAGGAAAGGGGAATTTTTGAAAGTTTTAAATTGGCCTGGAGCCATGCTGCTGTAGCACATGATGTATTTTAAAAGCCATTGTTCATGGTCATGTTATTATACTATTAATACATGGTTGGGAGTGCGTTAGTGCGATCTGGCAACACAAAGGTTTTTATCGTGGTGTACTAACGCACGAGGCGTAGCCGAGTGTGTTAGACACCACGATAAAAACCTGCGTGTTGCTGGATTGCACTAATGCACGACCTCACAACCATGTATTAAAAGTTTTATAAAACGGTCTACAATCTTAGTGTTTTCTTACAATCTTAGTGTTTGATCCGGATTAGCCGTGCGTTAGTCCCCTCGCCGTGCGTTATCACTTTTTTTTTGCACGGTCACGTGGTGTTATTTGACCAATCAGGATGGCTACATTCTTGAACCCGTTTTATAAAATCTTATGGTTTGCAATGTCTCATTTAGTCTTGAGAGATATATTCCTGTATTATTTGTATGAAGGGTTTTCAGGCAACCAGAAAAATTGGCGTATCTCATGGTTTATGCAAAAGTACCCGGATGACCGTGCAATTTTAAAACAATATCTCATGGTTTGCATAAAAGTACCCGGATGATTGTTTGATATATTTCCATATCTCATGGTTTGGGGGGTGTGTAACGCGTAAAAAAGTGAATACGCGTTTAAATATGCAAAGGTTAAGACAATGGATGCATGTGTGCAGCACTTGGAAGATATTTGGGTAAGGACAAATTAATGTTTTTCTACCTGTGTTTTATGTTGAAGTCAATATTGTAGAAACTCAGTGTAAAGAGGTCTGATATAACAATATTCCTGATATAACAAGGTAATATTCCTGGTCCCTGCTCTTTATATTCTATTGTTTTTTTAACCTGATATAACGAGATTCCTGCTATAACAAGGTATTTTTGATGGTCCCAAGGACCTCGTTATACTGAGTTTCCACTGTACAAAAACATTAGGACATGTAATGGTGAAAATTGAGGAACTAGGTTTCATGCAATTATTAATAATATTGAATGGCTTTTCTTTCGTGGGACACAAGGGTATATCGCACTCACTTTGAAAATATTTCACTCGTCGTGCCGACTCGTGAAATATGGTCATAGCTCGTGCGACATATCCTTGTATCCCATTCAAGGCCATTCAAGATTATATAAATATCTAGATTAACCCTTACCAAGATTACCAACATGTTCCTCAAAGTTTGAGAGACAAGTTTTCAATCATAATTGCCTGTTATTATTGCTTATTTTGATACAAAATTTTACTTCATGATATCTAACTGTACAATGTCTAAACACATTTTTAATTTTCATAAAAGCTACAAGATCTTTTTGTACAAAGATATTAAATATATAAAGATTTAGGTAGTTTAAACTGTTTTCAGCAGTTAAAGGGTTAAAAGTAATTGAATTATTAGTGTAATTCAACAATTCTGTACATTCAGCTGGCACTTGTAACATCAAACCTAAATCTTGTTTATCCCAGAGGTCCTGTTAATGTTGTTGATGTATATATTTTTTGTAGAGGATACAGTGCTGTCTATCTGTCGTGTCAATATCAGCACTGGTAGCGTGGAAGGGGGTGATGAGCTCTTCATTCTATGTGAAAAGGTTCAATCAGGTATGTTCTCTTTCACTCAACTCTCTAGCAACTTTCACTCTTAGAACACATCTTATATTGTACTTGTGTTTATGCTTTCTACCCTAGTCCATTTTAGTTATTGTTTTAGTGATGCAACCTCTATACATTGTACTTAAAACAGCAGAATTGATTATCTTTTGAAATCACATACTTCATTTATTAGAAAACAAATTCAAGATAAAAGCATGTCAAAGCCTAAGATACTGCCTTAAAAATGAGACGATACTAGGCAGAAAAATGAAGCACAATGGCCTCGTTCTCAAGAATACCTATAAATTGAAAGAAGAAGGAATTTATCAACATACTATGTTCCCAATAATGAAGGCAACAGTCACTTAGTGATTTGCTAATTGAAATAAGTAGTCACAACTGATTAAATGTATTCATTACTCCGTGCTGATGCTTACGAAACTTTCATTATCACATGTGAAAGTCATGAAGATTTAGTGATATGTTTTTAGAATTCCCTGTGATAGTGATGTATTTGTAGTTGAGTTTTGAATGGTTGGTTACAGATGACATCAAGGTGAAGTTCTATGGACGTGACCCAGATACAAACCAATCCTGGACAGCGTTTGGTGACTTCAGTCCAAATGATGTTCACAGACAGGTAATGAATGCTTAGTTTCTATGTGGAGTTAATCCTGTGTCATGTTGACACATCACCATGATATATGGTTCTTACCAAAATGACTATTGATTACTAGGAGTTTACTTTGTAGCCCTTTGAAGAATTTACTGCTATCGCATTCTTTTGATAGTAACTACCATTTGATTACACCAGCTTGATGCTCTGTAGAACCAGGAAACTTGTTATCTTCCTATCCTCCATGCTCCATATCTTATTGCATTTAAATCATGAATTGCCTAGCATTTATACCTTCGTTTCCATTATCATTTTTCCTGCTTGTTGATTTCATTTTCTTTTCTTTTTTGTCTTAAGGTTTTTTTGTGTATGTTAATGTTAATTATTGTATAATATATATATATATATATATATATATATATATATATATATATATATATATATATATATATATACTAGATTCAACGAAGGGGCAAATTTTTTTTTTTTTTATTGTATATATGTATATCAGCGCGAAATGAAATTACAGAGAATTAATGGATTCAAAATGTTAGTATATGTTTAGAAATAATTTGATTCAATTTGCATTTATGGCAAAAAGAATCGTATAACTACCTTTTTGTGCGATAAGGTATTTTTAGTAAATCCCCAAACTATTGATATAATCAAGAAAAACAGACATCGCCCTAAGTCCAACCTCAGGACGTTAGATCCCCAAGAGTTATACATATATAGATTTTCTACGTTATATACGAAAATGAGTTCTCCCTACCGAACAAAACTTTGTAGTAATTAAAGTAATTTGGCACCCTCTACGTTTATATCGATAGAATGCCTCCTACCCCTACGGAAATGGGAAAAAACTGTGCCGAAAATGTTATGGCGAATCAAAAAATTCCCCCATCAGTCGATTTTTTTTGCACAGGACTTCGCCTTAAGTAGGATTTATGTGTGTATATATATATATATATATATATATATATATATATATATATATACATATATATTTATGTATTTTTAAGGTGACCCCAACACAAGCCATGTGCTTCCTGGGACCCTCACCTCCTTCCACCATGTTTTCTTGTCATTGTACATTTCATTTTTAGCTCATCCGGCCCGAATGGGCAGATGAGCTTATGCCATGGCGAGGCGTCCGTCGTCCGTCGTCCGTCGTCCGTCCGTCCGTCTGTCCGTCCGTCCGTCCTTCTGTCCGTCCGTCCGTCCTTCGTCCCGTCCGTCCACAATTTCAAAATGCTTCTTCTTCGCCATTTCTTACCCGATTTTAATTCCGTTTGCTTAGGTGGGGGATTCGAAACTTCTACACAGAATTTTGAAACTCATTAAATATGCAAATTTATGCACATTTTTCGAAAATCGCAAAAATCGCTTCTTCTTCTTCATTTATTGACCGATTTTGATTTTTTTGGTTCCATCTGAAAGACTTTCACGAGGTTCATTGAACTTCTACACAGAATTTTGAAATTTTGTCTAGAAAATTATTTATGCTAATTTATGCGAAATTAATTAAAAATCACAAAAATTGCTTCTTCTTCCTCATTTATTGACCGATTTTGATTTTTTTTGTTCCATCTGAAAGACTTTCATGAGGTTCATTGAATTTCTTCACAGAATTTTGAATTTTTGTGTAGAAAATTATTTATGCTAATTTATGTGAAAATTTATGCTAATTTATGTGAAATTTATTTTAAAAAATAAAAAAAAAACTGTTTGTTTTAACTCTTTGCCCTGTGCATTATGAAACCCATGGCTGCTGGATTATTTCAAAGGCTATAGCTTTATAAATTTGTACATGCTTTCTGTCGATGATCGTCAACAGAAGCGAGAACCCAGAAGTGACAGTGGTCGACAATAGCGGGTTATGAGTTTATAAAGACTTGAAACAGTGAGCGACAATGCACTGAAGCCACCCTTCAAATGCCCCAACCTTAAAATTCTTTTAATGTGTACACCAATGCATAAGTTATGTCATTCACTGCTTTTCTCTTTTATTACAAATCTTAACCTTCAAATCTCTCTCAATAAAGATTTCACAGTTGGTAGAGATACATGTACCTCACCTTGACTGACTTTATGCTTTATTTCAAAATTCTCTTTCACACAGTAAAACTATTAAAATTTACATTCCACAAAATCTTTTAACTCCAGTCGTCCAACTTGAGTTGTGAATTTCCAGACTTTCATTCATATTTACACGTCACTGTCTCCTTCCAACACCACATTTAGCCAGATTTGCAATAGGCACTTCATCATCTGTACATGCATTTAACCAATACATATACATTTCGTGTATTCATTACAGTCTCAACTCAGTTCAAAGTACAAATTGCGTGAATTTCTTTGCTGGATGCCGGATGAGCGCCACATCATTGATGTGCTAGTTGTATTTATTTGATTATGAAAAGGAAATAAATGTGTTTTGAATCTGAATCTGAATCTTAATTCAAAGCATTGTCTTTTCCTTCCTGATACTTACTCTTCACCTAGTTCTCTGTATTTCGTAGGAGAACTCAATGATCTTATTTGTCTGTGGTTGTTTTCTTTAACAGTTTGCCATTGTTTGCAAGACTCCCAAGTTTGTGAACCAGAACATCAAGGCTGCAGTGACAGTTAACTTCCACCTTTACCGTCCTTCAGATGATGAATCAAGCACTGAGATGCCATTCATCTACAAGCCCCGTGAGTCTGTTCATGGTAAATGCACTCAGAAAAATGACAATGAATCTTCAGCTCGCATGCACAAAAAAGGTTTATCTTAACCTACGGTTTAAACCTCCATAAGCGTAGCATGCATGTGTGCTCATGTCTAATGGGCTAGCAGTTATACACTAACATGCTCATTTACACTTAAAGGGTACCAATCACCGCAAAATATTTTGCTCTGTATGTTAGACGTTTCATGTCGTTATACTAAATTCAAAATGTGGGCTTCAAATATTACTTCTATAAAGAGATTGCAAGTTTAATTACGCTCTCTTTAAGCGTAAAAGCGACTCATGAATAGACTACTTGACGCACCCATACGTGCTTTCCAAGATAAGAGCTTATGCAGAACCCAACTCGGAGTTCGTTTCTGCGTGAGCATTTTCATGTTATCCTTTATTTCCTTCATACTCTATGTTTACCTATAGAATGCCATATAAAGTTCTTTGAGGTTGATTTTATACTTCCTGGCTAGCTGTACACAATTTTTTCAGGTGTTTGGTACACTTTAATTGTTGTCCACATTGGAGGTTTAATCCATGATTTAGACCTTGGGTTAAATTATACCCTCATGAATTTGGCCCTTTTAGTTTAATATTGATAATACACTTAGGGAAATATTTTGTTAGGTTTCATAATAAAGCAAACAGTTCTTGCAGAATGTGTAATTTATGAATGAGATGATTTTCTAAAGAAACTGATCTATGGAACTATTGTATACTATATTTCAAACAAGAGCATAGTTCTGTAAGCTGTATAGTCATATAAAGATCATTAATTTGGAGATTGGAAATGTCAAAACGGACTTAAATTTTGGATCTCACTATGGGGCACGGTCAGCTCAATTTGGGTGATTCTTATATATTTGATTGTGCCCTAAATCCAAATTTGGTTGCCTGAAGTTGATCAGTAGATTAGGTTTTCTTTTATGCAATGTGTTGAAATTTCACAATCATCTTGGCATAAAAAGGATTCACAGCCCTTCTTTTACATTGCTTTATTGACAATTCTTAAATGATTGAAAAACATACTCATGTTTTCAACCTTGTCTTGTACCTTAGAACAGATTACTTATAGCACCCTGTTAGATATTTCAAGCAGGACATTTGTTGTACAATTCTGCTGAGCTTTATATATATATATATATATATATATATATAGTGGGATGAATTCAAACCAAAGATGACGCAGGATACTCAGGAAATTTAAGCTTTCGTCTTTCGACTTCTTCAGAAATTTATTCTGAAACAGTTATAAAGAGAAGATACAATCACTAAGAAAGGCATGACAAAATTAACGAAGAGAATAATTCACAAAATACAAAGAGAAGACACAATCATTCAAAAATTGACGGACTAATATTATTGTCTGTAGAAATATCATGTAAAAATACCGAAAATTTTCTCTTCGTTAATTTTGTCATGCCTTTCTTAGTGATTGCATCTTCTCTTTATAACTGTTTCAGAATAAATTTCTGAAGAAGTCGAAAGACGAAAGCTTAAATTTCCTGAGTATCCTGCGTCATCTTTGGTTTGAATTCATCCCACTATGTTCTATATCACCAAACCAAAGCGAATGGTAAAAGTAGACTCAACATCATCACATTATATATATATATATATATATATATATATATATATATATATGTAAAATACTTGTCACAATTTTTAGTCGTCCATGCCAATATACTAAATATTTGTTGATTGATTAGGCAAATATTTGTAATAAATGTGTATTTTAATTCAGGTAGTTAAGGTCATTATCATGTTATTTTCACCTGTTTTTAAAGTTACACTATATAAATTGATTTCCCCCCCCCCCCCCCCCTCAACAGGTTTTAGAGATATTGAGAAGAAGAAGAGAAAGTTATCTCATAAGGGTCCTGAGGAGTATAGCAAGTTCTTCACTAACAGTGGCAAACCATTGAAGAGTAAGTTCATAGTATTTGTTGTTATTTTGGTTGTTATTGCAGAAGGATACATAAGATTTTCTTAGGAGAAATATCTGTTTTTATTTTAGTATTTGTGCTTCCTTTTTTTAATGTGTAGTTTTTCTCAGAAAGATTGTATTCCTATAATAAAAGCTAAAAGCATTGTAAATCTACTTGTTGATTTGTTGATGATGATGATGGGATTCAACTTGTATTAGTTTAAGTTTGCAATGATCTTTCAAATTTTTATACGAAATGTACAGTTAACAACACAATTATTCATACCCCTTGTAATGTTGAAGTCTTTTGTGTTTTTCTTAAGAATGAAAGGTGGACTAGTGGAATTTGGGCACTGGTTGAATACTTAGTTGTTAGCTTGAGGTGAACAATAATTGTGGTTTCACCTCATTTGCATAACAGTGGAAATGCTAATATATTAATTTCCTGGCATTTCTGCAAGTATTCATATTCTGGTCCAGGCATGGCATCGAGGCATATTTTTATGAAAATGCACTCGACGTGTCAGACATTGCTAAGATTCTGTACATGTTTTGCAACTATTCAAGAAAGGGTATGAAAAGTTATGTACATGCCTCTTTCTCAAAAAATGAATAAATTACCTCTGAACCATCAAAATTTGGTAAATTGTCTTGTGTAATTATTGTAACAATTGATTTGTCGCATGCCCAAGTAACATAAATCATGACAAACCAATTTCTCACAAAACGAAATTGAAAAAAATGTCAAAACTTGGTAAGGGTATGAATAATTGTGTTGTTAACTGTATGTATTCATGGAATAATTTCATGAATATATACATACAGATTAGTTATCTTTGATGTCATACAATTACTTTTCAAAAAAAGATTTCTTTTGATTGAAGAAACTATATAATTTTGTTTTGATCACCTATAGCTGAGACCCTTGGAGCAAGTGCCCAGTCATGTAGTGGTGCTCCAGTGAGTAATCCTGTATCTAACACACCATCTACCCTGACACCAACACCAGTTACCATGGCAATGGCATCATCTGACACGATGAGTATGACAAATCGCAGGTTGAGACAGCATATCATGAGAGGTAAAAAAAAAAATTGTGTTAAATCCTTGAAGAGCAACAACTTTTTCAAATCTTTGAAGTTATTTCTTTTTAATAGCTAATATTCAATATGATTATCTTTTTAAAGGAAGCATCATGAAGAAACTAATTTTTTCATTAAGAATAAATATATATATAACTTCAATTTTCAAAATGGAAGTTTTCATGTAAGACTAGTTCCTGCATGAGGAAATAAATATGGAAAGAAAAATAATGGAATGGGATCGGAAAATACAAACCATGTCTTGTGTAGATAAATGAAGCTGATCTCATGCAAAGAGGCAATGTTGCGGGATAGGAAAGAATTGTCATGTGCATAGCCCCCTATGAATGATTTTACTATTTGAAGATTAATTTATGAACAATGTTTTAAAAGTCATTTAGTTTGTAGAGTAAGTCAGCTGCATTTTGAGTTTAGAGAAAGGCAGTGCATTTATTTGAAAGTCTTATGATCGTAGCTTAGCTCACTGGCTAAAAATATCTACTAATAGCATTTCCTTGAACAAGTGAGGAGGTAATGTGAAACACATAGCTCTGAATTCAACGAAACTACTGATATGCTGGTTACTATAACAGACATGATCATGACATGTACTTGTTCTATATTTCAGGAGACCCAACACTCGGTGTAAGTGAATCACAGCCTCCTATACTTGGTGGCATCTCATATGCAGAAGGCACAGCACAGGTTCAGGATACCAACTTTCCAGTGACCTACACCAGCGAAGCTCACATGAGCTCTGGTACAATGATACAACAACAGCATCAACCGGTCAGCACTGACCAAGGCGCACTGGACATCCCAGCCCAAGCCTTCCTGATATCCCTTGCTACCAACGAACAGATGGAGGAAGAACCAGTGGATGAGGAGCGTAAAACCAGCTTGCAGAGAATCGCAGCTATAGCTAATGAGTTAATGTCTGTTGAGGCACTGGATGGGCCTGTGGGAGGGAATGAGCGTGTCATTGTGCAGTCCTTGCCAACTTCTAACATGTTGAGTGATATTCAGTACAGCGACCTGGAAACGGTCGACATTGGAGCATTTCAGGATGTAACAGCATCATCAATTGAGGGTGATCTGGTGTATAGCACATGTGATGACTCTGTCATGGATATGAATAACACCAGTTTTAGCAACAACAACAACAACAATCTGAACACTAATCCAATGGGATAGCAATATGAACAGATCCCAAGAACTTTGTTGACTCTTAGAAAGAGATGGCAATCTTAAGCATTTTAGGGAGATAGGAATAAGGAAGATAAATCTGCTTTATTGAATGTTGTTCAGATGGTAAATGTACATAGAGAATAGATCATCTTGTAGTATGTGTGCATGGAGAAAGCTTGTTGAGCTGAGAAATTTGATAATCTTTTGTGAATGCATTCATCATTAGAATGATTAAGATGTAAGTGGACAATTGAAATTTTCACCAGTTTACAAGTACTTGATGGATCACTGTGCCAGATTTTTACTTTTCTCTTGTGATGGTCTTTGCCATTTATCAGCTGCTACTAATGATGAGAGGCAACTGATTTGAAAAGACACTACTTTTGAGGGCATTTAGAGATTAGTGGTGTTGGGGTCATTTTGTATATAGTTTCATCAGTATTGTATTTTGTAATCATGATGAATAATGCCTGTTATTTAGTTAGGAATACTACATTTCTGACATGTTTCATTGCTATGTTAGATGGTTATTTGAGATTCATGAGTTTTCATTTTCTCTATTTCAAGAACACATTTGTGTAGGTTAGTAATGAAGTTGTTATTGACAGAAAAGGCAAAGGGAATTACTGTCTCTTTTGTGTATTAGTCACTCCTTTAAAATGTTTTCATGTTATGAACTGCCATCACTGTAAAATATTAATTGCTTCTTTATCTAATCATTGTAGCGAGAAATACATTTCATCATCCAAATACATGTTCCATTTGGAATCATGTATGAATGTAAAGTGAGTAGGATGTTGTGTATACATGTATGTTTTTTTAATATTTTTTTTATTATTCAAAACCTTTTATTCAAAATGCACTTTTCATTGTAAATAGATGTATATATATATATATATATATATATATATCATTTCTATTATGTTTCTTTGTATCAGGAGCATTGTCTTCTGTATGTCTGTGATAAGAACTTAAATGCAGTGTTGTTCTCTACATAATTTGCTGTTGATATGCCTTAATTTTTCAACCATTTACCAGCAGATGGCAGTAGAAAGCAAAATTTTGAATGACAATATTTCACTTTTTAGTCAGTTTACTTACAATGTATGTGATGGAACATTTCCAACGAAGTTTGAAGGGGGTATATAGGAATCAGCGTATGGTCGGTCGGTCGGTCGGTCCGTTGCATATCTTGCGCATCGAACTATTTCCTCATTTTTCGAGCAATGCTCATGAAGTTCGCCACACACATTTGTCTTGGGATGGAGATGTGCAAGACATATTTTTTGAATGTGTTTGAAATGCGTTGCCATGGTAACGGCATATTATGGCAATAAATCAGGTTGAAATCCTGCACATCGAACTACTTCCTCATTTTTCGAGCAATGCTCATGAAATTTGGCACACACATTGGTCTTGTGGTAAAGATGTGCAAGACATTGTTTCAATGTGTGGCAAACTGCATTGCCATGGTAACGACATATGGCAATGAAACAGGAAAATGTTGTAGATTAAACCACTTCCTCATTTTTGGAGCAATGCTCAGGAAATTCGGCACACACATTGGGGCGGGAGTGTTAATCACCTTCAGTGATATTCTAGTTTTTGCTGATGCAATCTTTATTTGTGTTTTTAGCTTTTTTATGACATCAACATTGAATGTTGCGTTAGCTTTTGTGTGAGCTTCATTCTTCAAGATATGAGATGGAGTTTCCAAGAAATGGGTTTTCAAATAGATATGCTTATATTTTCAGTAATCTACCCTTAACTTCGTATAATCAAGAGTGCAAGAAACTTTTGCAAATGTAGTGACTAGAGAGTGCTGCAAAATAAATCAAACATTCCAAAAGTTTCTTGCTGTGAAGACAACCGTCATCAAATTAAGATTTTTTTTTTTTTTTCTGTACGTACAATTTTTCTTCTCAAAATAGGTGAGTACCGAATTCTTCGAGCAGATTTGGTAGTGAAATTACTTCATTGTAAATAGAATATAGTTTTTGATTGTCTTTTTTTGTTTTGTTTCCCTACTAATGTACCTGCAAGGTACTAGTTTTTCTTGCTCATATTTATTTGATTTTTCTTTTAAGTTTTTCTTTTATTAAGAATCAGCAAGCTGTCATTGTAATGATCCTTTGACATAAAAAACTTGAGCTTGAGTACATAAGTCCTGTAGAATTTGAGAAGTGAAGACTTTTTGTACAGTGTATATACACAATGTATTGTAGATTGATGTTAGACATTGTATACCATTAGTTGTCTGTACATACATTGTATATGCCATCCCTGATATTTTCTTCAAAGTGTGATATGTCTGTTATTTTCAGTAGTGTTATAATCTCATTTACATTTTCATTACCTTCGAAAGGAAAACCCTTGTATAAAGTCATGTGCTTAGCATTGAAATATACACCTACTTAGAGAGTTTGTTTCATTTTAATTTCTCCATGGACTCAGTATAAATGATATAGAAAGGAAGGGAAGTTGGAGCTCCACTTTGTGATATGCCCATATAATGAGTCATATCATAAAGTAACACTACAAAGAACAAAGAATAAAGGGCAAAGGTAATTAATAAATACTGGAGATAGAGAGATGCTTGATTAGTGGAAATGGAATTAGAGTATTCAATATGTATACTCAGTACAGTCTCTATGTATCCTCTCTATTTTGAAGTTGAACTATAAATGGTAAACCATCCAATAATCACCCAATATTCTGCTCTGTTCACTTTTGCAGGAAACAAAATTAAGAAAAATAAACTTAACAGAAAATACACAAGTTACCTGTACTTTACCTTACTGCATTGTATTATATATGAATGTGTTACACTGAATGAGTGTAAAAATGTGAATATAACTATCCTGACTGATCTTCATAGTATGCTGTAGAGTATCGTTGCACATTGTATGCATGAAATGCTTCATATATTTTTGAATTGTTGAAGTGATAAAAGTTTAGTGCTGAATGTATCGCTTAAAGTTACCTCTGTTAAATACTCCATATTGAAGCTAATCTGAGGGTCTGTGGTTTATAACCCTATCACACGCTTTTCCAGATTCTGTCAAAAGTATTGAAAATGAAAGGGCATTGGAGGAATTTCATCTGCTCCTTGATGATCTTAGATGAAAGAAAATGGTTTTGAGCTTGATCTTGTGATACACCATGGGAATGAGTTTCAATATAGTGATACTTTGTTCAAGCTCTTGGTACTCAAGAGTTTAACTTGATTAGGCCTAACTAAATTACTAATGTCAAAGGCATTTTTTGTAACAGCAGTCCATTGAATTCATGAGATTAGAGACTTGTGGGATAAGGACAAATTATATATCCTGAAGGAAGCATCACAAGAATAATAATGGGGAAAAAAGTCTGGAATTTAAAAAAAAATTGAATGAAAACCAGTGAGGGAATATGTTTCCTATGCTTGGGAACCATTTTGGTTTATCCATTGCACATTTTTGTGCATACTTTGTTTATAGAAACATGAACCAATGTTTGATTTGAAAATAAATAAAACATGTAAAAAGATTCTTTGTGTGGTTTCTCTTTTATTTATATTTTCCATTGCATCAGGATTATGACTTTGGTTGGTGTGCATTGATAATGATACATGAGACGGCCTGCCATGTTTAGAAGTTATAAAGACACAGAGAGACAGAGAGGGGGGGAGAGAGAGAGAGAGAGAGAGAGAGAGAGAGATCTGTCTCTTTCTTCCTGACAGAGAGAGGAGAGAGGGAGAGAGATAAAGAGAGAGAGAGATTGACTAGTGGAATCAGAAAAATCGGAAAAAAATAATGAAATAATGAAAACAGTCATGTAGGCCTGCCTGTATGTTTTGTTCAGAGAGGCGTTGAAGTGCTTATGTATCCCTTTGATGATGAAGACATATTTTAATTGATTTTGTATCCAAATTACTAAAAATAAGCCTTTTATATCAATTTTATAATGGAATGTTTTTGCAGGAGGACAAGTAAAAATATATGAATCATAAATGTACCTTGGAATAGGGGCCAGGACTGTTATTTTGGGGGAAATGAATTGGCTGTTTGGAATATTTTTGTCCATGAAAAGTTTTCCTTTTTTGACATCACACATGATGACCGAATGGCAAGTAAGGTACACAACAGAGTGACCATGTATTCAAAGGTTTACAAAAATCTTAATTCTGATTTATCTCAAATTTTCTGCTTCTTTTCAGGTAAATTGTTAATGAGTGCAGATCCCCCATTATAAAGTTTTTTAAATGTTAAAAATAGGTAACCAATCATCATGATGTTAGAAATGAAATTTAATTTAGGTTTTTTTTTGCTGAAATGCGATGGGAAGAAGCAGGGAAATGTATAATTTCCCTGGAAGAAGCGTTCATCCCACAGAACTCCTCCTAAAGATGTCTTTAGGAGTTCTGTGGTTTATCCACGCATCCATTGGGCCGCTTTACATGATCCTTTAAAGGGAAATCCAACCTATTAACAGCAAGTTGCTTTGAAAGAAAGGAAAAATCAGAGAAGCAGATTGGTGAAAGTTTGAACGAAATCGGACAAGCAATAAGAAAGTTATGAATTTTTGAAAGTTGTAATCACCATACATATGGGAATTTCAAATTGGCCGAATAGGTAATGTCACTGTGATGTAGCTGTGGACAACTTCCCCATTCGCTCCAACACACAAAATGACTAAAATGTCATTTTTTTCAAAATGTATTACTCAGTAGGATCTTTTTCTTTCATGAGGACCTATAACAATATGCTATCTCCAATATATTTTGAGCACTGCCCCGAGGGTAAAAGCGCCTCGAAGAAAACTGCAAATTAATATTTTTGTGTACGACAAATGGGAGAGTTGTCCACAAAAATGTCACAATTTCGACTCACCAAATTGCCAATTTGAGATTCGCATAGATGTATAGTCATCTCATTTTTCAAACATCCATAACTTTCTTAGTCCTTGTCCGATTTCTTTCAAACTTTTCACCATCCTGTTTTTCTTATTTTTCTGCTTTCACACAAATCATCTTATTACCAAGGTTGGGTTGCCCTTTAATTAGAGCATTCCTCTCCTCGCCTCCCGCCCGGATATCCCCCGCATGTTATGTCATCCTGATGTCATCGATCGATCCCAGACAGACGGATGTCGGACAAAGAGATAGTATGTTATTTTTTGGGGGGGGGGGGCGGGGGGATAGCAGTGTCTGTCACTATATATATGCTGTTGTAAAGGAATATCTTCTAAAACTGTAAGCATAGAAATTTCTGAGAATTTAATTAGGCACGAAAAGCGATGTGTTATATAATGTAAAAATCATTGATTTAATGACATGGGGATTCATTATCAACTTACGGTATAAATTATGATACATACCGTACGGTATCATGAGAATTGTATCTAGGGCTATAGGGATAGGAAACCAAAACCCAAGGAGAGAATCAAAGTTATTGGAAAGTGAGAATTCAGAGAAGCACTTTACAAAAAGTTTCATTAAAATTGGTTAAAAAATGAGAGAGTTATGGAAGTTTGAAAAGTCTCGTTTTACTTTCTATGGGGATCCTCAAATTGGCAAAATTGCTTCAAAATGGCTGATTTTGTGAACAACTCTCCATTTGTTGTATGATGGGGGGACCTAAAGCTACGCACTTTGTTTCCAGTGGCTAAAAAGTCACCTTTTCAATGATTTATGCGAAATTCTTTTATATATCTTGGTTCTACATATTCTTAAATTAAATTCCTGAGAAAATTATGACGGAAAAATATCAATAACATTAATTTTCAAGTCGATGTCGATACCCATGTCGAATTTGGTGCAAAAAATGAAAGGGTCCTAAAGCTACGCACACGTAATAAATGAATGCAAATCTTGATTTTTAAGCTGACTGACGTGAATTTCATCCCGATTTGCAAATAGTGATAATATCACCAAAAATAAAGGAAAATTACTCATTCTTTTTGGCGAACGTAAATGATAATCTTGTTGCTCAGTCACACCAAAAGTTTGGCGCATTGAATGCGTCGCATTGCGCGTATTTGCGGGGTGCGTAGCTTTAGGACCTGCGTAGCTTTAGGACCCCTGACCATACACAGATTTTCAGATTTTCCCCATTATCTTTCAAGGTGCAGTTAATCTCCTTCTGAGCTCAACATATATAATGGGAAAATGTATTTTACACCACATATGTCAAGTTCAGGAGGAAACAAGGAGCACCCTGAGAGATAATGGGGAAAATCTGAAAATCTGTGTACAAAACAAATGGAGATCTAACTCCAGGGAGCTCGAACGCGTAGCGTTCGAGCTCCAGGTACAAATAACCGAAGTCTGCATCGCCATGAGTTTGGTTAAATTCATTCGTTAGTTTTTGAAGGTAAGATGAAAATTTGTACTTACATGTCAGGATAATTACTTTATATATGCAGTAGGCTTTCAGATTTCACGATTTGACGATCATTTCGATGAAAAAAAGATAAATTTCCTCTCCGAGCCGATCTTTCCCCGTGTTGTATCGTCGATGCAAATGACTCGTATTCGCGGTGCGCATGCAATTCAGCGCATGCGCATTGCGAATGCGAGTCATTTGCATCGACGATACAACACGGGGAAAGATCGGCTCGGAGAGGAAATTTATCTTTTTTTCATCGAAATGATCGTCAAATCGTGAAATCTGAAAGCCTACTGCATATATAAAGTAATTATCCTGACATGTAAGTACAAATTTTCATCTTACCTTCAAAAACTAACGAATGAATTTAACCAAACTCATGGCGATGCAGACGTCGGTTATTTGTACCTGGAGCTCGAACGCTACGCGTTCGAGCTCCCTGGAGTTAATGGAGATCGAGTTGTTCACAAAATCAGCCATTTTGAAGCAATTTTGCCAATTTGAGGATCCCCATAGAAAGTAAAACGAGACTTTTCAAACTTCCATAACTCTTTCATTTTTTAACCAATTTTAATGAAACTTTTTGTAAAGTGCTTCTCTGAATTCTCACTTTCCAATAACATTGATTCTCTCCTTGGGTTTTGGTTTCCAATTAAATTTCTCTCGCTCGCGCTCGCGCTCTCGAGCTAATCCGAGCGGCCGCGCCCGGTTAAAATAATAGCACCGGTTGTAATTCTAAGTAAATGGCTAGCTAGCCTAGATCTATGAGTATTGTTGAACTTGAAGGCGGAGCTGGAGCAGCAGCAGCGGAGGTAAGATCAGCAATCACTTTCTTATGACTAAAATATGCTTCTAAAGCTATGTTGCTAAATTCTTCTGTCATTGACATTGTAGTAAAGTGGCCGGTAGACCAATCCACTCCGATCCTCCATACAGTCAGTGCAGTGCACAGCCACAGCCACTCATAATTACACTGGTACGGTACAGTGCCGCAGCTCAGCTGTAAAGTCAAACAACTCAAAGGCCGGAATTCACAAAGGTGGTTTCAATTCAGACCATGGTTTATCATTTTATGCAGACTGTACTTTACAATATTCATACTTTATAGCTATTTTGGAAAGAGTTCCTTTTTTGACAGCCACCCTAAACCCTAACCCTAACCCTACATTTATATAGGCCTAGATCTATATACTTTTTTCATTTTGGGTGGCTGTCGCAAAAGGAACTCTTAGCACTATTTTCTATACCGGTAGTGCGGTACCGTATCTGTCTATTACTAATACTAATTTAAATAATGTTTTGCTACTAATTTGTATAATTGCCTAGTACAAGTAGTAGACCCTTAGCTTAGCCTTAGGTATATTAATTTGTATAATTATTTTAAAAAATTATTGTTTTGCTTAACCCTTTTGAGACAATTGACCACATTTTGTGGTTTGGCCCAATAACTTTTGATTCAGAGCCCTGAAAAATATACCAGATACTTGAGTAGAAAGAGCAAAAATTTCTGCACACACTATGTCCATTTTCGTTAAATGACCATACTGCAATTGATCCCAGGAATTTTAAAAAGGAGAATAAGCTTTAAAATCCTTAAATTGGCAACACATTGAGAGGTTCAAAATCATGGTTTTTCATCGAAATTGGCAACTTTTTCAACTTTTCGCCAATTCTTTTAACCATGTATATTGTTTTCAAAGACATTACCCCTTATTACAATCTTGTAGTACTAAAAGAAAAATATTATTGTTGCCAATTTGAAGATCAAAATGTGATCAATTTAGCCCTTAAATAATTCTTGTCCTGAAAGGGTTAATGTCTCAAGTGCTGCTTTTTGAAAAACAAAAGAATTTCCATAAACTAGATGTAAGACATTCATTGAGTGGGTTCTGCTTGATCATTCCATAAAACATTTTGCTCATTCTTTCATGACTTTTTCTGGTATTCCAGATCTCCATAACATCTGAGGCACAAACCGAACAAGTTAGAGAGACTGGTACTGGTTTACATGTATTTAAAACTATCCTATTCTCTGCAATCAACTGGGGATAAGTCATCATGTTGCAAGTATTGTTAGCAGGGCTGCGTTCATATGCACCATGGATTACGCTTCCATTTGCAATAGTGGTTGGGGCTGTTGGTTTCACTGTGGAGAGAACAATACATGGGGGCAAAGCTGAGCCTGTACGTCTCAAAAGTGTGGCTGAGGAACGAGATGAAAGACAGCTAGCTGAGTCCATGAATCAAGACTGCACAAACGTAGCAAGTCTGAAGGAAAAGAAAGGAATCCCAAAGTCTGTACTAGAGAGGAATGAAGTCAGTAGATAATTGGCTTGGAGGAGAAACTCTTATTTGTTATCTACATGCATAAGGTTCAGTACAGTGTGATTTAGACAGATCTATGAAATGAACAACATGCCATTTAAAAGTACATGTAATATGAGGATATTGTGTTGCTATTCCTCTGATTACTGCAATTTCATTTGTGTTCATAATAGGTGCCTTCTTCAGCAATAAGTGACTCTCATTGTCATTGAAATTGAGGTGATTTGTTACAGTTTGGTAGATATAACCTTATAAATTTCATTAAAAGTTGTGTTTATCAGTTTTTCTCCAGTCCCAATGGGTTTGACTATGCAGAGTCGACTGCTTTGAAAACTTTAAGTGTACCAATCACAAACAAATATTTTGCTCTGTATGTTAGGGGTTCTATGTGGATATACTATATTCAAAATATGAACTTCAAATGTTGATTCTATAAAGAGATATGGCAAGTTGATGTACCTCCCAAGAGTCCCAATAAACAATACAGCGACTTGTGAGGAGACTAGTCGACACACCCGTATGCGCTTGCATAGAATAAGGGCCCATGTGGAACTAAACTCAAGAGTTTGGTTCCGCACGAGGGGTTTATATGTTTTCCTTAATTTTCTTCATACTCCTTAGCCATTAACCCATAGAATGCCAGGTAAAGCGTTTCCAGGTTGGTTTTATACATTCTAGCTGCACACAAATTATTTTTAGGTGATTGGTACCCTTTAACCCTTTCAAGACAATTGACCACATTTTGTGGTTTGGCTTAATAACGTTTGATTAAGAGATCTAAAAATTATACCTGATGCATGAGTAGAAAGAGCAAAAATTTCTGCACTCACTGTGTCCATTTTTGTTACATGACCATATTGTGTTCGATGCCAGGAATTTAAAAAAGGAGATTAAGCTTTAAAATCCTTAAATTGGCAACACATTGAGAGATTCAAAATCATTGTTTTTTATTGAAATTGGCCACTTTTCCAACTTTTCGACAAAGTTTCTAACCATGTATAATGTTTTCAAAGATATTATTTTATTAGAACCATGTAGCACTAACAGAAAAATATTATTGTTGCCAATTTGAAGAAAAAATGTGATCAATTTAGCCCTTAAATAATTCCTGTCCTGAAAGGGTTAATAAACAATATGCTTTCCCAGAATGATCATACATCTAGTCACAAAGTAGTTTATTAAAACATTTTAAATCAATAGCAAAATCATCAAATTTAAAATTCAAATCTTTGATACAGTTCAAGGTATTGTCCTGCACAGCTTGCCATTGTGTGTTATCTGTGCTAAAAACACTGCAATAAAAAGTTCTTTGTCATGATGCAGAGGTGCACATTTATTTTGAGGAGTATTTTCTATTGATTCAAAGTTTGTACTCTATATAATTATTTTGAAAAGAATATGCCAGTTTCATGGAGGCCCCCATTCAGCATATCAAAATTGGTTAGGAGCTTGGTCCTGAGGAATCAAAAAGCAAAACAAACTCAGTTCTAAACTTTGTTTCATATGGCCCTGAAACTTTGATCTTGGATACTTTGAAGCAAGACAGACAGTATTCATTTTCAATAAGTAAGGCAACCTTTCTCCATTCATATGTTATATGCCAATGAAAATTGGGAAGTTTTGTCTCAGCATTCAATAATGTGGAGACTTGTAGCTTTTCCACATGAGAGGAAATATGTATGAAGAAATTTCGAGTGCTGAATCTCACATGATAAAGGTATCGTAGTGAAAGGTGTATTGCATGAGCATTCGGTCAGTCGGGTTTCATTCAGCTCAAGCTTTCCATATTCCCACTCAGTTATAATAATTATCGTGTGATGAGATGTTCCTACAAGCGATGAACCATGATTCTTTATCAAGTTTTTATTTGGAAGTCCTATGCTCACACCTCTGATGTGCTCTACAATGTTTTATCAAGTTCAGACGAGAATAAATTAATTACTTATCTTGTAGTTGTATAAACTAAAGATCATATAGCTTTTCGCGTCTGTATGGGGGTTGTTACCAGTGTGATGGATGCATGGATTTTAAGAAATCAAAATTGTTGATTTCTTCTGAAGTATCCAATGTTAAATTCTTGATAGATATGCATTGTAGAGATGAATGCCACATGTGTCACAAATGTCCAGAATTACTCCAGGGTTTGTTTATGAGCTTTATATAAATAAATTGAATAAGTGTATAATTGAATAATTGTATGAATTGATAATTATGTAGTTATGAATACCAAAATACTCTCCCAAAATATGTGATATTTTGAGTGGTAAATTTGCATTAGATTTAAACTTCAGATATTGGATTGTAGCAAACTATTTGTTTATAACAGCATATATATATATATATATATATATCTAGATTCAACTAAAAGGCGAATTTTTTTGATTTTTTATTGTATATACATATATCAGCGCGAAATGACGTTACAGAGAATTAATGAATTCAAAATGTTAATATATGTTTAGAATGAATTTGATTCAATTGCATTTATGGCAAAAAGAATTGTATAATAACTACCTTTTGTGTGCGATAAGGTATTTTAGTAAATCCCCAAACTGTTGATATAATCAAGAAAAACAGACATCGCCCTAAGTCCAACTTTGGACATTAGATACCCAAGAGTTATACATATATAGATTTTCCACGTTATATTATACGAAAATGAGTTCTCCCTACCGAACAAAACTTTGTAGTAATATAAGTAATTTGGCGCCCTCTACGTTTATATCGATAGAATGCCTCCTACCCCTACGGAAATGGGAAAAAACAGTGCCAAAACGTTAAGGCGAATTGAAAAATTCGACTTAATGTCGGCTTCCCCCTTCCGTCGAAATATTTCGCCCAAAAAAATCGCCTTAAGTAGGAATTATGTATATATATATATATATATATATATACATATATATATATATATACATACATATATATATATATACATATATACATATATATATATATATATATATATATATATACATATATATACATATATATATATATATATTTATGTTTAGCTTGGTTTTCTTTTCTTTTTCTTTTTTTGTGAGAAAGAGAGAGAGAACATAAAACTATTCCACAAAATATTTGTCAGATATAGATCTTTTATTGTAAGTGCTACAGTGGAACCTCATTGTAAAGAACACTGTTATAACAAACTCTTGTTTAATATTTATAACAAGGTAATTTTGCCGGTCCCACTTCTTTGTATTCTATTCATTGTATTTTAGCCCTGATGTAACAAGGTTTCCCTATAAAGAGGTAATTTCCTTGGTCCCAAGGAGTTTGTTATAATGAGGTTCCACTGTACATTAGGTGTTTATTGAACATGGTTCCTGTAATTCTGCATAATCATACAAAAAATAAAAAATGAATTGAATTAAAAAAAACACTTCAAGATTTGTTTAAATTTTCATTGGGAGATTTTCATTCATTTAAAAAAAAATCATGGATATATCCGTGAAGAAAATTTTAGGTTCTGGTAAAAGATTACAAGATTATTTACTCTGCCTTCTGAGTTTGTCATTTTCCATAAGAAATGGAAGTGAAAAGACAAATTTCCTATGAATATCTTGGTATGCTTTGAAATTGTGGAATGTCATGTTATTTTTTTTTTTACATAAACATTGGTTTATAAGCAGAACAAACAATTTATTTGCTTTTTCTATTTATGTTTAGATAGATAATGTGAAGAATAGCATGACCCAAATCTATTTCTGATTAATCTAAAATTAAAACATTAAGGATCTGTTATTGTTGATATGAAATATATTTTGCAATAAAACTGTGTTCATCAATTTCATTTCAATTGACTTTGCCTATATGTACATTCTAATGAGAGATCACTGTGCTAATACATGTATACTAAATTGTGTAATGAAGACAGTTGATTGAGTAAATTTCTCCTTTTTTTGGGGGGGGGGGGAGGTGTGTGCAGTGTAGTGAAAAGGATGACTTCTATATATGAGGGAGAGAGTAATAATAATAGGACAGCATTGTGTATGGTGGAGAAAGAGATATAAAAAAGAGAAGTTCTAGTGCTTCATATCAAGAATGAAGGAGTTGACAAAGGATTAGGTTTTAAAAAAGGGGGTGCTCTGTTGCATATGTAGAGTAAAATAAATATAAAGGAAAGGAGAGATTGATTCACTGTAGATATGT
Organism: Heliocidaris tuberculata; assembly: GCA_025618425.1. Lineage (NCBI taxonomy): Eukaryota > Metazoa > Echinodermata > Echinoidea > Camarodonta > Echinometridae > Heliocidaris > Heliocidaris tuberculata. Next base: position 48,031,525 of record CM046834.1, on the reverse strand, counting down.
GAAATGGGGAATAGCAAAATCATAAAAAAGTTTGTGCTTCTTTTAAAACCAAGTTGATATAAAGGTGGACTTTCCCTTTAAAGGTACTTCATCCCTTTTGCAGCCCTAAATTTTGAAGTTGGATGAGTATGTGATAAATTACAAATGAATTAGAAAAACTGGTGCAGATGTTAAAGGATTATAATTTGCTTTTAAGTATTAAGTAATAATTTGATAACCATTGTTTTTTGTTTTTTTACTCGAAAAAAATCAAGTAATTTTTAAAATTGTTTTTAGACTGTTACTAGTACATGTACCTTTGTTGATTTCTTAATAGCTCCCTCTGTGATAAAGATTTTCATCTCTTACAAAGGAGTTATAGAACTTAAGACCTTGAAATTTCATAGGCAGTATCTACAGGATGTCTACTAGACCTGTGCAAAGTTTTGCAGAATTTTGTGTAAGTCTGCAAAAGGGATGAAGTACATGTACCTTTAAAGCTCTTGACTTGAGATATAGAAGTCATGGGTCTGAGCCGGCCCCAGCAACGTCCTAAGCTAAGATACATTTGCCACACTCGACCAAGGTGTAGTAAGCTGGTACCTTGTAATGCACGACATGCAATGGCAGCAGGAGCTGAAACCAGGCTAACACAAGAACAGACTACTAGACATTTTTATTTTTTGAACTAGGTACTGTATCAAAAGAAGTAATTCTTCAGTAAAGTATGACATTTGCTCAAGCAACATTGCTTCAGACTTTCGCTATTTTAGGTTAGGGCATGAGTTGCAATTTCGGATTTATGTTATTGAAAAGTATATACTGTTGAATTCAGGAATTCTACTCGAGTGAGATACTGACACTGAGGCTGGTGTTCATCATGAGCATCAGTACTACTACAATCTAAAATACATGTACTTCTATCAGGGAAATCTAGTTACATTTCCCTGCTTCTATATGGAGATGTAAGCCAGGTTAAGATCTCACACACAGATATGAAACATATAAAACATTCTGAGATCAATTCATCTTTTTATTTGTACATTTTATTGTTTTTGTCCCAAACATTCATATACATACGCAATAATGGTGTAAACATCTACAAAATGAAAGATAAAAAATTATCTCATATTGGCATAATCATAGAAAACAGGGTTCTCTTAAAACGAGTCCAAAGTTTCCACTGCAAAGTGGACACCAAAGGTTTTCTAGGCCTACAACCTTCCAATCAAGTGTCATCTTGAAAAGAGTAAATATAGGTTGATCTTTAAAAATTGATGTCGTCATTGGGAAAGAAATACTTTCAAATAAAACCTACACTTCAGAGCTACAAATGTGTATGAAATACGTAAGATATATCCTGCATTATATTCAATTTTGAAAAATAGAGGTCATCATATCTAAATACAGAAACATGTAGTACGTTATTAACATCTTTCAACATTCCCAGAAAAGGAAAAAGAAACAAAAATGGAACCAAATTTATTACAAAGAAACTATAAGTTTGTTAAATGTGCAATGGCACACAATGAATCATGTCTTATGCAGTATAGAAAACTAAACAAAATGTGTCACAATTGCCATTCAATGTACATTCACATATCATACAACACAGAAAATCTCCCTTTAAACAATCATACTTCAAATTGTATTTGAAATCTTCTGAATTCTTTTGGAACTAAATTGGCTGGTATTTCAACAGGTCAAAAGAATGTTTACAAGATTCAGAAGAAACACAACCACTCCCTTGAATCATTCATTTAGAAACTTCACTAAACAGAACACAATGTGCTAGTATGTTACAACTTGTCTACAAAATAATGTTCTTTGATTTACAAAATTGGGGATGGGGTATTCATCACTACAGGAACAACAGTCAAAACTGTCATACACACTTAAAGCATATAAGTACCATAATACCTTGCACAATAACAGCTGGATATTGTATTTAGACTGCATTTTTAATGCACAAAATATTCATATTACATTATGTACAGATCAGAACTTTGGCAACATTTAAAGTAAGATAGTAGTAAATGTCTAATTTCTAATTGCTAACTCATATGAGTATTACAAGGAAATTAGGTTCACAAATCTTTTTGAGAACTGCATTTTTTCCCATTTCTGTAAAAGATATTTTCCTGTTTTTCTTCTTTCTTTTTTTTTTTTTTTTTGCATGCAACACATGCTTTCAAACTACATGCATATTGTAAAAGATGTGGAAATGCTAACCAACATATGTAGAATATTTTGATGCTGATATTGATACACACTTGGCCTCCTCTAAGAGTTGACTTTAGCTGGGAGTATGACTGAATGCATAATGATTCCCACTCTGTTTTGTACATACTCTCTCAATCACTGGATTGAGAAATTAGATTGAAGAAAAGGAAGATGATGATATTGAGGGTTGAAACTAAATGGTGTCTTCATTTCTTCCAGACTTACTACTCTACTACACTAACCATATCATCAATTCTGGTTTCACTTACATATGTATGCATACATGTTATGTATAGATACAATGTAGAACATGACACAAGTAATTCCTCTAAGGAATTACAGTACATTAGATCAGCAGCACTAACATTCAATCAAAATGTACAGATAAAATATTTGATCCATATTCTTCTTAGTTTAAGAAAGCGAGTTCGAAGAGAAGCTATGGACAATGGCAGTATCATCATCATATCAAAACATACTTGTGTGTAATGCGATTCATTTCTCAAGCGTTTTTACGAGTACAATATCCATTTAAATATACAGCTTCAATTACGGAGTAATCATGACCTCTATAGCTACTTCAATGCTTTGAATCTTATGTTCATGGACTGAAAAGCATGAAACTTTAGAAAAAGTTGATGAAAATATTTTTGCTTGGCCAATGCGTGTAAAAAATGCAGCACCTCATTCATGCAGTGGGCTATCACACAGTGATAGTATTTTGCAGTCTATCATATGATAGTAGATCTATTTACATGCTGATGATGGAAATCATCTCTTGAATTTTCAGTTCAGTACATACATATAAATGTGGAAACTATGAACAAATAACAATGTAAACTTCATTTAATATAAAACATACAAAATTAATACAAAAAGCCTATAATCAAACAGTGAACTACATGTAGGCAAATGGTTTCCTTGAAAAATGAAGAACATGTGACTACTGTCTGCTGACATGAAAAAGTATTTTAGAACTGAAAATGTTTGAAAGAACTACAGGTGCAACCTTCAAGTACCAAAATCCAAGTACTGATGAAGCTTGGAAAAAAGGGGGAAAAAAACAAAAAACAAAACAGAAACAAACAATGAAAACTGATATTCCAAAGCAATATCAGCTAGCACACAGCACAAATCCAATGCTGGGGAATGACTTGCAAGTGTAACATAAAAAGGTAATGATAAAAAAGGCTGAATTAAGATGACTACAGAGTACCAACTCTAGAGCTTTGGAAGGAAAGCAAGAAATATCTACAGGTCCTTGAGAAAAAATCTTTCAAGTGTCATTTCAGAAATACATAAGACTATCTTTTTCTTCTCAGACTACAAATATTTCTTCTTAACACTAGGATGAAGTATGTTCTATACTTTCATAGTTCCCAGTCCGATACCATACAAGCAATAAGACCGTATGTATCTTCTGCACTTTTTTCAACTAAAACGCAATATCAATCATATCTTGCAACACTCCTTTATATGGAGTTCTGACAGAAAGAGTGACAAATATACTTCTTTGGATTACAATCCCTTCATCACAACTGTACCAAACCTTGTTCACAGGGCATGTTTCATACTCAAAACTAATTGATGAAGTTGAACCTATACCAAATTTTGATCACTTTGTGGATTTACTTCTACAAAAAATAAAATGTTTACTATCTAACCTTTTTTTCAGCCTAACCTACAAACCTTTTCTTTCTAAAGCTGGGATGTAGCATATCATCAACCACCAATATGCATCTTGTTGGTCTTTGTATCTATTATGAGGAATAAGTTTTAATAATTAGTCATATATTAAAGTACTTCAACTCAAGGAAACTCGGGGTAATTAAATCTTGTGTGGAGAGATACTCAATTATCAAAAGCAAATTTAGCACAGCTCATGCAAACATTAATATAATGAACTTAATTAACATGGCACAATAGAAATTTGAAATACATTCATACAGTTCAATAAGGTACAATAATAATGAAAACTGCTGCATGAGTAAAAAACAGTCCCTAGAGCAGAAATCAAATGAATACATTAGGAAACTTGTGATACACTGACATACATGCCATATAAGTATATCTTCTATAACAAAGAAAAAGCATAAGTCCTCTTTTATTCTAATCTGTCTGAAAGAAATGGAAGCAACTCATATTTCAGGATTATTGTGGGGTTATGTCTGCTAACATAAATCACATGGAACATGATTTATCAGGTAGTATTATGCAAAAGGAAGAAACCGTATTGCCCCCCAAAGCAAAGGTGTGTATCAAGTTTACTCTCAAGTAATCAGAACTGTCTATTAGTAAATATTGTATGGCCAAAAGCAGAAATGAAACTCACATCAATGAATTTTCACAAAGGATTCAAAAGAACAACTTCACATTTTCAATACAGAGACCTTATAAAATCCTACTTCAGCCACTTTCATTGCTTTATTCAAAAAGTCCATTCTTTTTACAGAGAACAACACAAAGAAGATTTTTCAAGACATCCAACTTGTTACCTAAGTATGCAGCATACTTTTGCTATCGGTGGATACCTTAAGAGTAAAACTCATTGAATCAAAATGTTATCCCAATCAGCAATCTGCAATCAAATCAAAGTTGTGGGTTGATTCTATACAATACATGTTGTTGATTGCGAAGCAAGGCCTTATGCTGATTCAGTATTGTAGTCAATGACATAACAAGGCTTTTTGTTAATTCAATAACATAGTGACGAAGCCAAGTTTTTAGTTCATTCGGCATCCTTGGCGATTCTGTAACACAATCGATTTAAGAAACCAGCTTCAGTTGATTCAGTTTTGTGGTCAATAGCTTAACCATGCTTTTCTTGATTCAGTGACATAGTCATTGACTAAAGAAAACTTTTTGTAGATTTATTATATGATTAAACAAGGCTTTCAGCTGATTCTGCATTATAGTCAATAACTAAACCAGGCTTCTAGTTGATTTTGTATCACTGTCATAAAACTACATAAGGTTTTTGGTTGATTCTGCATCAGTGATTGACTATTGGATTGCAAAGGACACTTTAATTCCATCACAAGACCAGAGCAACCTAATCCTGCATTTCTTCTGGTATGTCATGAGGATTGATGATTCCTGGTACAGACAGTTGAATCTTCCTCTTCTCTTCCTCTGCATGCCTGAGATCAGCTTCCCTTTCTTCTAAGAACAGATCAGTGGTATCATCTCCAGCTACCTCCTGTTCAATTAAGTTCAAACAAATACCAGGTATGACAAATCTACACTACTCCCTGTTTTATCATAATATTTCTACATGATTAATATATAGTTCATATTGATTTTTGTTTCTAAGTGCAAACTTCATTAAATTATGAGTTAGAATCACACTGTTTTTTTTTTTTTTTTTTTAATGAGTCCTTAACTTGCTCTAGGTCATTCTTTGACATCTGTCATTACATTTTATGGATACGACAATGAACAGCAAACTAGGTTGGATTTAGTACTTCCTCCCACACCTATAACACCTTGAACAGTTCAATTGACTCAATTCCTGTCTAACTGGTTGGTATGGTAGAAAGAGTAGTCTGTACTGCACTTACATACAAAAGCTCCTGTCAAGCTTCCTTTCTTTCAGACATTTGAGCAATATAAGAATTCAATACGTTTCTATAACACTTACCAATAAGTCCAAGTATCTATTACAATTGACAATGAACACTGCCAAATTTGCAGGTACAAACTTATGACCACAGTGGATTTCAAAGATGGAAACAAAGACAGAAAAAAATGAAAAGGATATTTTTAAGAATGTAAGCTAACCTTGATCTGGACCAAGAAATCTCTCAGATGTTCTTTAAATGCTGGGATGTCCTGGTTCAAGCTGAACAGTCCTGTCACAAACAACTTGATCTGAGGTCTAAAAGGATACAGGGGAAATATGGAATACTCATATGTAAACTAAAATTCACATCATTTCCTTTAAATGTGTTTTTGACGATCACTCATTGATCTTAATAATTCCAAACATAATTATTCATAATATTTTTACTACAAAAAATTATATCATCCTGTGATTTAGACTGGATACAAAGCACACAATACTAGCAACAGAATAGTCATGCACTAAAAGAATCATCCCCGCATTACCTCTACATTGAATTACACTTATTTTTCATCCAAACCATCCAAACTAAAAGTTAAAGGAGAATGAAACCCTGGGAAATATCCATTTTAATGAAAAGAGAGGACAGAGAGAAGTAATTTTTAAGAAGTTCCATCAAAATCGGTTATGAAACGAAAAAGTTCTGAAAGTTTGAAAAGTCTCAATTTACTTTCTGTGGCGATCCTCATATTGGCAATGTTGCTTCAAAATGGCAGGTTTAGTAGTACAACTCTCCATATGTTTTGTACACAAAATTTCATATTTTCTCCATTATCTCTAAAGATGCTACTTGTCTTTTTGTGAACTCAACATATGTTGTGTCAAATACATTTTCCCATGATATATCTTGAGCTAAGAAGGAGACAAGCTGCACCTTGAGAGATAATGGGGAAAATATGAAATTTTGTGTACAAAACACAAGGAGAGTTGTACTACTAAACCTGTCACTTTGAAGCAACATTGCCAATTTGAGGATCACCATAGAAAGTAAACTGAGACTTTTCAAACTTTCATAACTTTCTCATTTTGTAACCGATTTTGATGGAACTTTTTTTGAATTGCTTCTCTCCCTCCACTCTTTTCATTAAAATTGATTTCTCCCCAGGGTTTCATTTTCCTTTACGAATAGCAACTTACACTAGTAGTTGTCATAACAAAGTTAGAAATAATCATTAGCTGACAACCATAATAAAATGGAAATCATGTCAGAGTAAAATTATATGTTATCACTGTGACAAAAAATTTGTGATCTACTCACGCTTGTAAGTGAGGGAAGGCAGCCTTGAGTAGGCCTGCAGTGAAGTCTTTGATATAGAGTTCATTGCTTCTCTCTCCTTGTGTGGCACTCAGAGGCTTAGTGATCTTAGTGTTCTCTACGATGCTGAACTTGTATGCCAAGATGGTAGCATGCTGTGTCAGACCTGCAATTAAAATAAAACAAAATTTTGCTTAAATTTAAACAAAACTCTAATTTGAAGAACCAACGAACCACAATGAAAGTGGATGAGCATGTTTATATAATATGTCCCACAAGCACAATGCAAGACAATTCTATGAAAAATTTCATTTTTTGCCTTCACTAAACATCATATCTTTGAAGTCTCATAATCACTATACAAGATGAATGTGAGTGCGTCTCCTATATGCCTCCACCTAAATTCAGTTAAGTTCATGACTCAAACTGTTCTTGAAATATTGTGATAACCAGAATAAGAAGCCTACAATTACATGTTGACCTCTTTGATATCTGACCTAACAAACTAAGTTTCATCACTTTACCTCCTCCTAGTAATGTCTACAAAATAGTTGAGATATGGTGATAACAAAACTAACAGATCCTTAATTTCATGCATATTGACCTTTATAGCATTTGACCTTTCACCTACATAAACAAAAAACTGATCAGTTTGTCTCAATATGGTAATGCCTACTTGTACCAAGTCTGAAGTTAATGGCTCAAATTGTTCAAAAGATATTAACACATTTGAATAATCCCTGAAATAAGTTAAAAGTACTACAGCAAACTGTCAAAACCTTTCAGAAGCCCACTACATGCATTCTACAGCAAATTTATAAGGAAATTCGAATTTATATAAAAGACAAGATGAATGCGACTGCGTCTCCTATATGCCTCTGCCTAAATTCAGTTGATGGCTCAAACTGTTCTTGAAATCTTGTACTAACTAGAATAAAAAACCTCCAATTACATGTTAATTGACCGCTTTGACATTCGACCTTACACCTTATAAACCAAAAGTCTGATCACTTTATCTCCCCCTAGTCATGAATAAAAAATAGTTGAGATATGGTGATAACAATGGTAAAAAAAAATTTCGCATACACCTGTATAATGACCTCTATGATCTGTCACCTTTGACCAACTGAACAAAAATCTAATCAGTTTGTCTCATTATGGTGATGCATACTAGTTCCAAGTTTGAACTTAATGGATCAAATGGTTCTTGAGATATCAAGTTAAGGCTAAAACCTGCAATTTCAGAATTGACCTCTATGACCTGTGACCTTTGACCTACATATCCCAAAATCTAAGCAAATTGTCTTTCTATGGTGATACATACTAGTACCAAGTTTGAAGTTCATACCTTAAATGGTTCTTGAGATATTGCGAGGACAGGGCTAACACCTGAAATTTCATAAATTGACCTGTGACATTCGACCTTTGACCTACGTACCCCAAAATCTAATCAGATCGTCTTCCTATGGTGATACATACTAGCACTAAGTTTGAAGTTCATACCTCAAATGGTTCTTGAGTTATCGCTAGAACGGGCCTAACACCTGAAATTTCAGAAAAATTGGCCTCTGTGACATTGAGCTTTGAACTTCGTACCTCAAAATCTAATCAGATTGTCTTCCTATGGTGATACATACTAGCACCAAGTTTGAAGTTCATACCTCATGTGGTTCTTGAGTTATCGCTAGAACAAGAAAGCGGACGGATGGACGGACGGACGGACGGACGGACGGACAACCCGAAAACATAATGCCTCAGGCACCACCTTCGGTGGGCGGAGGCATAAAAAGTCACTATGACAATATGGGAGACTGATGAATCAGAATATGATAGCCACACTTCACTAATTTCATGCATTGCCTTCTCAATGAGTTTCTCACAATTAAATTTACAATCAAAGGTAAACACATTTCATTATGACACAAGAAGTATAAAGTATTCTGAATAAATATTCACCTGCTGTGTGTGAAGTATCAGTCACTACTGAGAGTACATGCTGTAAGATGTCTGTGTAGTATGTCTGGTAGAAGCTCTGTGCTACTGTAGCATCTTGCCATACATTCTGCAGTAATCCATAAAGTATTGATAATCCTGTAAGAAAAGGATGATGGATTAAAAATTGATTTTTACTGCATTATTATCTGTTATCACATCACAAACAAAATACTATGCAATTGTGAAATAATTTAGGAAATGAAGTTTCAATAGATTTGCCTCAAAACTCAATTTGACTATTACATGTATTTTCATGAAATGAATGTCACGAGTCATGAACTATGACGACTTTGATAAATATCTTTGCAAAGCATGCCTGTATTCATTATCTTATCAAATGGTGTGCAATCACTGACCAGACAGAACTCATAATTTGTGGAAAGTTGCCTCACTTTAGTACACATATCATATTTTTGCACAATCACACTTCAATGTATACATGAATTAAAATGTTGCATTCAAAATGTTGACAATATTTTGTCATTCTAACCTCTTTTTGTTATTTACTTCATTTGAAAATGACCACTTGCTGGAAATAAAAACAGTAAGTGGCAGTAGAAAGAGAAGTGATCTGAAAGAGAAACCAACCTGTGTCTGCTACATTCCTCATTGTGTGCTTTACAGCCCATACAATAGAGTTGAGAACAAGCTTGAATTGGACGGCTGAGATCTTCAGTAATGCGGGGAAACAGTGATTGTTGACAGCTTGAAGGAGCAGGAAGAAATTTGTTCTATGCTCAGGGAACTCTTCAAAGTCTTTATTGATCATCTCTAGTGTACACTCAAAGACAGCATCAAAGATCAGAGGAATCTCAGCTGTAATGCTTCCCTGGAAAATATCAAAAACATACATGTATGGAGAAAATCAATCTAAATCCAATTCTCAGTACATGACAGACATAACAAACCATCATCTGATGTGAAAAACAAAGCCATTTTACGGTTAAAAATATTCATCTAACTGATACATATTCTTGATGTCAACAATCTGTGATATATTACACCTACAATAAAATATATTTTGAACTGGTAAGTAGGTAGGTAGGTCACTAAAGTTCACTGCCAAAAGAAAAAATAAAAAAACATGTACTGCACAGAATAAGAAATGATGATGTCAACATCTAAATTACTAGAGTACTTACCTCTAGCTTATTTACAATAGTTGCCATGGTACTGAGTACTTCAGGTTCTCTTGAGTCAGGGACATTATTTCTGTAATCAATCAACACTGCTTCCAGTAATGGAGGGATGAAATTATCGCACACCTGAGAGAATGAAATAAAATTGCATACTTCTTTTGTCAAATAGGTTTTCATAGAATGAGATGAAGGATTCATCAATTTCTTCAAAACATCAGTACTTTCGCAGGGATGACTCCAGTCTAGAGCAGTTGTTTTTAAGTGTGGGATCATGCAGATTTTTTGTTTTTTTTAAAGACTTGAATTCATGACAAATGAAACAAATCCTTTTAAATTCTATATATACAATGGTATTACAGGCGGTAATGCCACTGACAAAGAATTCCACCAAAAAGGTAAACTACAATGATATTTTGCTTTGGTATTGAAATGGGGTCAGAAATTGATCATTACATTAACAGAAGTACAGTACAGATAAATTATATATTTTGAATATCGACAAATCTCTGTATAAAGGAAAGTAAACAAAAGTAATAACAACTTGATATATAACTTGATTACTTTTCATTGAGTATACAAACACAGTCAGAATACAGTTCTCTATATTTGATGAAAGAAACATTTATGACAAGGGGTTTAGAAACAACCTCTCAAATTTCTCTTACCATTTGTGGGTCATTTGACCGACTAACCCATCCAGAGATTAGTTTGAGTGTTTCCTTTTTGACAGTTCTCATACTTCTGATGACTGGTTGTTTGGTTACTTGTACTCCATTCTGCTGTATAGCTCCAGAGATGTTTTCACTCATACACTTATACACATTAAGCATGTCCAGGTATATTCTGCCAAGCTGTAAATAAAAAAATAAGATTTCTTTTCTACCAGATCAACACATTCTCAATTACACTATTATGTGAATCCTGACCTATGAAAGATCTAATTAGCTATAATAAATGAATTATGACTTTTGTGCATGGGTGAAATTTGAATTAAGGAAAACTGCACTCCTTTCAATTGCAAAAAAAGAAACGGAATTAGGTGTTAAAGAAATGTGTCCGACTCTGAAACATGTGAGGAGTGTGATGCCTGATTGTATCATCCTCAAAGCCAGTTTAAACCTTTAATGATCCTTTTGAATTTTTAATCATTTTGACTTACCCCTTGCAATTTTTTTCTCAAATGAAGTCCTAGTGAGATTGCATAACTTTTGGCAAAACAATTAAACTCAATGACTTTTGGACATGATAAAGAACTTCTTTCAACAATAAAGTCGCACGCAGTAATTGAGTATTTGAATCCTGCATATTTCAGAATGGAATGTTATCTCACCTGTATTACAAATGGATGTCCAATAGCCTTGCATGCCCTAACATTGGTCTTCAGAATACTTCCCAGCTGTTTGACAACATCATGGTCCTGCAGCTTGTCCACATTCTAGAGAAAGATGGGAATAGGGAACAATAGATAAATACACAAAATTTAATTTATGTTCATGAAAAAAAGCATAAGATTCATGGTAGCAATTTCAAGTTTTTTAGGTAGTTGTTGTTGAAGAAAAGAATATTACAGCACAAAATAATGACTATGAAGCAAAAGGATTAAGAAAAAGCATTGATTCATCAAAGAGTAAGATTTCAGGACATACCTTTGTAGCTCCTTGAATGATGTTATCCCAAACTTGATTAGGTAATAACATGTACTTCTCAATGAGGTGCTCCTGGACCATGCTCTCAGTCTGTGCACTGATCATATAGCCAACTGCTTCATAGAATGTATGAACCTAGATGAAACAAGAACAAATAAGAAGTAGATATTTTGCTCTGCTATTAGTATTAGGGAAACTCCAAGTAGTCCCCACTAAGTTATATGCATTTTTATGTGCATTTTAGTTACAGGCTGTTGATTTGAATAGAACATTGCATTTTGTATTCATATATATGTAAGCGGCATAATCTTCTTAGGTATAGCATTTTATTTTCAAAATTAATTTCAAACCACTGCAACATGTAAAAAACAATCCTTGGAGCAGAAATCTTCCAAATATGTCTTTTAACAAATCAGGTCTCATTTATTATGTCCTGGAAAATACAAAATGAATAATAAATCATTTGCTGCCATGCACATGTAGAATAACATGCAACCCCATTTTTTTACCTGCTGTGGCTGTAAATCACAGATAATGGTGTTAATGTTGTTCAGAATCTCCTCCACAAATGGCATCACCTCTCCAACCTGCACTTGCACAAAATGACGCCGACATTTCTGTGCAATCTTGATGAATGTGTCACATGCCATGTCCTGAACACCATCGTGGGTTTCTAAAAAAGGAATTAATAATGATTACAATGTATTGGCCTACACACACAGCAATATCCTTATAAAACAGGAAACTATTCATAGGATTGTAAAAGAATTATCAAAGAATATGACCATGACAACTGAGCAAACACACAACTTGCATGAACGTATGCAACAGGTTCTACATTTATGTAAACTGAAAATTTATTTAAAATATGTCTGATTTATATTCAGAAGTATGTCTGGCATTGCGGTGTATATTTTACACTGCATTGCAGTACTTATATTGGAGGACCTGTAGAAAATATTTTTTCGGGGGGCAGCAAATATAAGTCATTTTTAAGACTATTAATAAATGGACTTGTCATACATCTTGAAGTGGATAACCAAGATGAAGAGAAAGGGAAAGTCATGCACTAAAAACAGTAATCAAATGTTATCAAATTCATTATATAAAACCTAGAATAATTCTGCAGACATGCACTATTTCCCATTAAATATGCCTTAACATTGTCCTTAAAACAGACAGTAGTTCCCAACATTCAGCACATGTGAACTACGCACACAAGGCTTTCCAAATAACTGCATATTCCTTTATTTCATATACCTAAGGAAAACAGAGCAAAATCCCCTATAAGTGTCTCTTTGCGAACATGAAGTGATGAAAATCATTTCCAAATAATAATGATAGCATGAGATTTTAGTTTCATATGGTTCGATTGTAACACATATCATGCATCGTTATTACGACACCCATACCATCACAATGCTTTGTTTTTGATTCACGCATGCATAAGGTATTGATCTCTCATGTTTATTCACTCACTATCACTATCTGTTTTCTCTTCCACCGTATGCCAATCTGATACATGTGAATAAATATGAAAAAGGATTAACAACATTTTGCACAAAATCATGTGTCACCAATTTTCATCTTCCTGATTAAAATCATGATGCATGCATGAATCAAAAACAAAACATGTCAGATACATCAGCTTTAGACAACATACATCCACACAGCAAACAAAACATACACAAAGAATAATAAAGAACACTAAATGGGGAATAATAAATAAATAATAAGAATCAAAATGCATATCAATATTTGCCTACAGGAGAATGAAAGAATATATGCTCAGTTAGATACTATGCCAAATTAATTGTAAATGATTGCATATAAAACATCACCTTAGAAAATGTTGCACCTTTTTAAACATTTTCCATTAAAAAGAAGTGATTGATACTACAAGTCAGGCATTTATCTTGAATATAACCAGGTTTTATAACTTTAAGTTTCACTGTTGTATGTTCAAAGTTATGGTTTCACTGCTACTGAATCACAATGATGAAAGCTTTCATCCTTGTTTAAATTAACAAAATAAATCCTTACCATGCATGAACTCAAAAAGTTTGTTCACAACAGTCTTGAGAAACTTCCAATGTGCCCTCAGGAACCTGGGATACTGCCCAACAACGTACATGATATTAGAGGCTATGATAGCTTTGTTGTCCTTCCCTCTTTTCTGTTCACACAGTCCTAAGAGCTCCTTGATCACTGTCACTAAAAATCTCTTCTCATCTTCCTCATGCATAGCACCACTGATGGATCCTATTGCCCAGCATAGCTATTGTAAGGACAGAGAAACAGAATAACATCACTTCAATCATCTATCAAAACCAAATTTTACCATCACTTCCCACACTAACATATGGGATATTACATGACATTTACATAATGGCATCTAAAAATAATACTATGAATAATTTTGCCTTACTGTGTTCAGGTTTTTCCATGACCACTCCTGTCCATTGACTTGCAGCTGGAGCTTTTCTGTCATGATGGTTTCAGTGTCTGCATAGTCCAAATGGGTCAGATATACTGAAAATGGGAGAAAAAGCAAACAAAATTTATGTTTCAAAAGAAGAAGGACAACACAGGTCTATTAATGCACAAAATATACAAGAATATTACAGGAGCAAGAGCAAGAGCACTTGATTTATGTCAAGTCAGTGTTGAAAACATTGATTTGTCAAAGTATAAATACAGATATATTCCTCACAAGTTTAAAATAATTAAAAACTTACCAAGGGTTTCTCTCATGTTTTTGTACATATTGATGGAGTCTGTGTCTTTCATGAATTCTCTAACAACCTCCCCTTGGTCATTCTCAACTACTAGTACTTCCTCAGGTTTGGCCATTCGAGATATCATTATTCTTCTCACCTGAAGACAAAACAAAACAGTGACATTATTACAAATGAAACAAATACTGAATTACGCAACTTCAATTCAAAGGTAACCTGCACTGTCCACTGGAATTTTAATAATGATAATAATACTCAGTTCTTGAGTAGCACATATCACATATTTATCCATGTCTGTATGCTCTTCCAAAGAGCTTTTGCTCTTCAAGTATTTGATCATTTATAAATAAAGTACAATAAAATTACAAAGTCAAATTCTCCATATTACTGTAAAAAAATGTTTGAAATTATTTAGAAGTGTGTAAAAAGCAGGCCTGTGAATGGGGTTTCAAATAAGAGCGGAAAAAAGCTAAAAGTTTCCGCCGCCATGATTCTACCTATTATCATACAATATGACCAGAAGCCAGCAAATTCTATTGCCACAACACACACAAATCACATCATCGTACACACAGACACTGTCACTCACCACAAGAAAGTCCCATAGTTACCTCCAAAAATCTGTCTAAAAAGCCTAATTCCACCAACAAAAATGCGGAATCGGCATCATATTTCCAAAGCACGCGGGGCTTAAGTCCAATGCTAAGAAACAGGTTCGCCGAAAAAGCGTTAAAAATCAAGAAATCAGCGGTTTTGTGGCGAGTTTTTTTGCTTATCGCAAACTACGAGTATGATGGTGTCGGCAAAAACAAATGAAAATCCAAAACCCCTGTACCTGCCGTCGCATTGACTTCACGTACAAAGTTGAATGCAAGTCCCGACTTGCCTTCATTCGACCGAATGCGCCGCGCGCAACGCCCGCGATGAACAACCGATAAAATAACGGAAATAGCACACAGGAAAAAAGCGGAAATTGAAATCGGGCAGAATAATAAAAAAAGTGGATTTCCGCTAAAAAGCGGAGATTTCACAGGCCTGAAAAAGTATGTGTCTCACAGCTACGTGTATGTTGCAAGCCAGAGTAGACTGATTGAGCTTCTGACTTACTTTTGATAGTACTTGAAGATAGAGTTGTCTGCGAGGTGGGACACTGTTGTTAGCACTACCCAGCAACAGAGGAGAGGATGGCGTGGATGGGAATGGACTCTCTCTGTATAACTCTGATGACAAGGTATTCCAGTACTCTAGGCAAATCTTGAAAATTTCAGTTTCTTCTACCTCAGAAATACGGAGGAGATAATCGTGTGCCTATAAATGAAGAATGAAAACATGTTTTAAAATAGCATCTCACATACCTGAAATACAAAGGATCTCTGGTACATTGTCACAAAATTTGTTTCTGATAAAAAATTAACAAATAGTAAACTGTAATAATTGCAACCACCGAACCAATATAATAAAGTAAAACAAAAGAGAGGTTACGTTGATTGATTCAACAACTTCACATGCATGATGATATTGAGTATGACAGACATGTAATATTTCACTGTTCGTCTCACCTCTAGGAGAATTTCATGAAACTCTGGTTTCTTCTCGATGAGTTCAACATGCTCCTTGAAGAAAGTACATAGGAAGAGACTCAGGTTCTGGATGAAATTCTGTTCTTCGTCTCTACCATTCGAGTACGCTTGCTTTATGTTGGTAGTGAATGGCAGCATCTGTCAAAGTGAAAGAGAAATGATGAAGATAATTATGAAAATTTAATGTTTTCAATAGGGCTGCAATCATGACACTACACAAATAAAATATCTCTACGTCAGTATAACACAAAAATAATTAATCTACTCAAATACATCTTCATTTGAATTCTGTCTGATTCTTAGCTCATCTGCAACAGAATATAACTAATTTGACATAGTGCAAGGTTACAACAAGAGAAAAATAAGAATAAAATCCATATGACTTATATAATGAAGTGATCAACTCTACAGGTCCAGTCATTCATTGACTTTGGGAACCTACCTGTTTCAGTTGCGTCATGGTAAGGGTGAAGAGTACAACAAACTGCTGGTCATATTGGCTCACATTCACACCAGCAATCTCTGTCAGGCACTTGAGAGTGACATTTCTGAACATCGGCACATTGAGAAACTGTGAAGTGGAAAAGAGAGGATATTACATGTACGTCAACAAAACAATGGCATTAAATCTGGATTTATCTTGGTTGAGACAATTGTCTCGATAGATCTGTTTATAAGGCAGGGTTACCTATGGGAAAAGGAAGTAAATGGTGAACTATAATATGGAGCTTCGAGAATATTTACTTCTATTTATTGCTCAGCAAAGTGAATACTAATCACTCTCTAACATTATATGTTTAGAAAATACACGTATATGAAAGCTTGCATGTATTTTCATACTATATATTTTCATTAAGCCCGAGTCGAAACGGTTCCCCGACCGGTCCCCGCCCGTCACGCTGAAACCCGGGTTTGCATTTTCGGATTTCGGGTATTTCCAAACTAATTTTAGCACTAATATATTGCAATTTAGAACTTTAAACATGCAATTCACAAACTGAATTTTAATGTATTCCAATTATATTTGCTGCAGTAATAAATGGAAATCATTTCAGACGACGATAGGTCTATTCATGACTCTAAAAAAAACAAGAGCTGCGAGTACAGGCGGTACAGTGCGCGTTCAGAAATGAAGTCAGAATGGGAGTCACCGGTGCTCAGTGCGCTCGTATACAGCCTTATACCGTAATACACACAGACGAGGGTCGAATATAACTGACATGATCGTGCCAAAGTAAGCCTGAAAACAACTAAAAATACCACGTAAGCGACAACAAAAATACAAAATTACCGTTAAACAAATCTTTTCTTTGGCAAAAAATAGTATGGGTATCCATAATATCTCAAAGAAAAAAAGATGTTGGAGGATTGCGAGTGCACTTCCTATCGAGATTAGGCAGCCATATTTGACATTGTTTTGCGTAGCAAGACCGTAGATGACAGCAGAGGGGAAAATAAATGTGGGCACTACATCAGGTGATCAGCCAGCCATCGAGTGATGTACTGTAAGGCCCACAATTTCTTCCTCTATGCTGCCATCTGCGGTCTTGCTACGCAGAACAATGTCAAATATGGCTGCCTAATCTCAATATGAAGTGCACTCGTAATCCTCCAACATCTTTTTTTCTTTGAAATATTATGGATACTCATGCTGTTTTTTGCCAAAGAAAAGAATTGTTTTCATAATTTTGTAATTTTGTATTTTTGTTGTCGCTTACATGGTATTTTAAGTTGTTTTAAAGCTTACTTTGATCCGATCACATCAGTTATATTCGACCCTCGTCTGTGTATATTATGGTATAGGGCTATATTCGTGCGCACTGGGCACAGGCGACTCACATTCTGACTTCATTTCTGAACGCGCACGGTACCACGAAGCTTGATTTCCTCTCTCAGCCCTCAATTTTAGGTCAAGAAGAGACCTTTGGCCGTACTTCTTAATGTTTTATTTTTATTCCGAAATGTTATTTATCTCGGGAAAAGCATTGTTTTATCGATTTTGATTCAGTAACTGTCCTCTATGCTACATTTTAGTTTAACAATTTTACCTTGACTCCCATCACTACATACACTCAAATTTTCTGTTGAAGGGAATTCCTGTTCGGGTACCCGGTCCCCACCCGAAATTTTCGAGTCAAACCCCAGTTTTGAAAAACCCGTGATGACTCGGGCCTAATTTTTATACAGCAACACTGTAAAAAATTTTGCTGTACATTTTGCTGTAAAATGTGAATTCAAATTATTTTCAAAGTAAAAATTTAAAAAGATTTAAAAGAACATAAAACTAAATAGCATAAAAAGAAGATTTAACAAAGAAAAACAAACAAGAAAGAGACCATAAATAGAATACAATCTACAGAACACTGCACAAGACACTACCTTGTAAATCAAAGTGCTGATCAACTTTGTTTCGTATATGTAACCCAGTGGGATCCAGTTCAGAAATCTCAGCAAGGTCTCTAGACAAGACCCAACAAGGGAGGCATTCTGAGAATTATCCTGGGGAAAAAAGGAAACATAAATATGTTTGAATTAATTTGAATCTATTTCACATGGCTTCTTCAACTGCATCATTTAAAAACAAATAAGTCCTAAAGCAATGTCAGAGACTTGAAGAATCAAATCGACAGACATTCAAAAAAGACAAATTTAAGCTATAGCTGTCTATACAGGGTTCCCAGCATTTCCTGATAAAAAATCCCTGATTTTTTACTGATGGAGTTTCAAATTTTCAGGACCATTATTTCAACCTATTACCAGTTTGAAACAGTAGTTGCAGGCACTAAGGCATTAGCATGTACAGGGAAAACTTGACATAACGAGGTAACGGCTATAAAGAGAACATTATCACGGTCCCAAATTTACTTGCGTGTAATTCTGTGGCGGCACGAACCTTTATAAAGAGGTTGGCTACAACAAGCTAAATCTTGTGCCTCTAAAACAAAGAAAAAGATTAGTAATCATTCTTGTTATAACGAGCAAGCAAATTTCACCCCGCCCCAAATGGACAAAAATCATTCAGCTGGAGAATCTGCACACACATAAGCATATACTGTACATGTAGTAGAGAGAATTCTCCCTATCGCATATAGCCGATATCAGCCAATATCAGCTCCCGATGCCGATATCAGGGACAACGATGTTGGCACATATATTTCCGGTTCCAGTCTATAGCTATAGTGAGCATACACTGATATTTCCTTGCTTTTTTAGTGCGTGATTGTTCTGCTGAAAACACGTTTTGCATCTTCGGCTCAACATCCCACACAGAAGAATCCCATTTAAATATCAAATGTATAACATCACGATTATTTGCTAGATTAGGAACAAAAGGGAGTTTTTGCTAGGCTTTGTCAATGACGCTCCGGCCGGACCCGGAAGCTCAGTTGCCAGCAATCACATGCCCAAAAATTAGAGCGCCGCATACGTTCGGATTCGGAGAGCTATATGCGATACGGAGAATTGGGGCATTTGGGCGGCCCGCAGACGATCAAGATGCGATGCGGGGTGTGTCTTTTTATTCATATCACAGCGTAGGGAGACCGGCCCCCGAAGTATGAATAAGACTTTTTTCATACCATGAGTATGCGCTATGCTAACAGTACAGGCACAGTCCTGATTGCGATACATGTATATTCAATGCGAAAGTGTGACGGTAACTTAGCTTCTGAAAATAATGCTTTTAACACATTTTACGACATGATCCGATATTTTATTTGCTAATTCAGATCGAGAATTGACATTTATTAATGCCTTCATAGCTTTCAAATGAGTATATAAGCGGCAGCAGCAGAACTAGGTACATGTACATGAATCATTAGTGTACATAGAGAATCTAGTCCCATATGTGCATTTTTATGCATGTACTGATATAACGAGATAACGGCTATAACGAGGAAAACCCTTCAGTCCCGACGGCCACGTTATATTGAGTTTCCCTTGTATTGTAAGAATTCTTATGTATATATGGAATTTAACACAAGCATGCAATGAACTCCCTTCTCCCTTCACAGCCATCCTTTCATCACTTGAGGGGTGGGGTGGCGCCAATTAAATTCAATTATTTTTCTGTGATTTATGTGATTTTGTCTCAAATTCCCTCACTGTTCCCTGATTGGACAAAAGGGAAACTAATTTTCCAGGTTATCACTAATTTCAAAGACAGTTGCGAACACATTGTGAAAGAAACGTCTGGTAGCCATTGGGAATTGGAAAAGGTAGCTAATTAAGTTAAGGTTTTGGAAACATCAAATTAAACTCAATCTGCTGAAAGTCATATGAACCTCACACAGAAATGTGTTTATGGGACTACACACACATATGCCATGAAAGTTTGGTCCAAACCTTCAGCTATTTCTTGTCATATTTTGAATATGAAGGCATCTGAAGAGCAATCCTTTTCAGATTAAATTTCTTTCTATGATATTCTTCCAAACTAACATGAAAGGAATGAGATAGATAAATATATATGATATTTCAAGCCCATGTGGATGCATGACCGAAACACAATTACTTATTACAAAAATGACAGAAACATTATTATTGACAACATGTAATAATCTAATAAGCCAGTTCCTAATTAGTACATGATAAAAATGACCCCAATTTGTACGCCCACACACATCTGTTTTAGTGAACGCGCTACTTGTTTAATATGTAAAATCATACTAGTGCGAGCATCGTGGTGCGTTTAAAATAGCAGCGTTTAAAAGTCAAATGTACTCGGTACAAATGACCTCTACCTGCGCATGCACAAATTGTAAACGAACTGGCTTATTTGCACAAATAAAGCCTTTAATTTTAGCCACAGAAAGTTAAAAGCAAAAAAAATTGTTCACATTCTGCCCATACATTTCCTGATAAAGTAGGACATTCTTTTTGTTGACTACCTACCATGACAAATTGACACAGCTGAAATACACTAGAGAACTCATTACACATGCTGTCCTTGAGATGTTTTGCTTTGGCCTGGGTCATTTGCCCGCTGGAAAAATCGAACACCTCTTCACTGTATAAGTTTTAAAAGAAAGAGATGAAAAGTGTGAAGACACATAAAACAACTAGATGAATTCTCGACCACGCGCAGTCAAAATTTATGCCTCCGCCGTTGCCAGATCAGAAATATTTCGCACATTCATGTTGATTTTTTAAAATTTTGTTTGAAAAATTTAATAAAATATTTTATCACTCGTTAAAAGTGATATGCCAAGTGGTCCATGCGGTAAGATCACAAGCAGAGTTGCCATATGGCTGAATTCCCTTATCTCATCAGATCAATGTCACCCTAGTATACATACATGTACCAAGTTTGAAGTTAAAATGTGAAACTGTGCTCAAGTTATTGCAAGAACAGTCTATTTATAGGTATATAACATCCTCTGCGACCTTTGACCTTTGAACCCATGACCCCCAAATCTAATCAAATCACTGCCACCCAATTATAGACCTGTGTGCCAAGTTTGAAGATGATCCATTAAATCAATCTTGAGTTATTGTGAGAACCATCTTAAATGGTGAAAGTTTGAATGAAATCAGAAAAGCTATAAGAAAGTTATGGATTTTGGAATGTTGTAATCACTCTTTCAAATTGGCCGAATCAGTAATGTTACCATGATGTAGTGGCGGACAACTTCCCCATTCACTCCAAAACACAAATTGACTGAAGTGTCATATTTTCAAAAATGTATTACTCAGCAGGATCTTTTTCTTTTATCAGGACCTATAACAACATGCTATCTACAATATATTCTAAGCACTGCCCCGAGGGAAAAGGCGCTTAGGAGAAAGGCGCTCAGGAGAAAACTGCAAATAAATGATATTTTAGTGTACGACAAATGGGAGAGTTAACCACCAATACATCACAATCGACTCATCAAATTGCCAACTTGAGATTCGCATAGATTTAGTGATTCCATTTTTCAAAAATCTGTAACTTTCTTATTTCTTTTCATAACAATGCTGATCATACTACTGAAGACAATATACTTCTTCATACCTGAGTAGCTTCAAGATGGCAAGGTTGTTCTGACACAGAGATTCATTTGTTTTGCTGGCACCAACAATATCACTGATGAATGATGGCCAGTTCCTAGGCCATTCATGTTTTAGAATCTGTACCAAGATGATGTTCAACTTCCCAAGATACACCTTCTCTTTCTGTACAAACATAAAAATAAAACACAACCTATTCATGGAGCTTTCATTGGATGGAAAAAGAAAGTTGTGCCTACATCAGAATTTTTTTTTTTACAGCAGCCCTTTTGTGATTTGCTGTAGAAAATGTGAGATTTTTTCATTTTTGGAACAATTTTCATATAATTCTTTGATGTTTGCCTGAGAACTTTTTTAGTTTTCCAGAAATGTTTAAAATGATTCAAGAGCTTAATGGCATAGTGCTCCCTTGTTTGTATTTCACATCAATCATCAATCTATCAATCAATGATAATGGTTCAACCTCAGCATATTAAATTTTTATATTTTTCAAGAAAGTGATCATAATACTCCTTTTTCCAAATATGATAAATAAAATGCATGTCCATCCCAAGAAAAGAAGAATATTTTGATCATATTATAACATTACTAATAAATATTGAGAGCTCCATGAGCCGCCATGTTTATAACTAAGACCATGTACGCGTAGGCATATTATGCCCTTGTCTAAACTCTCTCTTTCAATGCACTGTGAGCTGACCTATCTTCATATTAAACCAAACTACCAACAAGAATAATTAATTACGTCAGCCATTTCTTGCTCAGAAGATATCTTGATGATGAGTCCCACTGTGTATTTCTTGATTCCTTCACACTGGGTGCGTGGTAATACTTTCCATCGAGTCTTGATTACATTCTCCAGGATCTGTAATCCATAGTACTGCAGACACGTGACAGAAGACAAAATAATGAAGTTGTTTTTAATTAAAGCTAAGTTTCTGAATACCTTTCCATAGGAATAAAAAGCATCATTCTATATGAGATGATAGACATAATAATAATATAACAAATCATGTGATTTCACTTGGTGTTCTTCAAATGTATGAAAAATTATGAATTAAGCTCAAATACATTTCTTTTCCATGGACCAACACAAGAAACACATATTCAACCACACTGCAAGGTGTGTTTTCCATAACAAGTCAAAACAGTACTCCACGAACCTCTGCAGGACAGCAATGGACTATCATTAGCCAAGCACCATGCTCAGATGGGGTCTGGGTTGAGCAATAGCCTACATTTAGGAGTTGACTTCACATAATATTTCAATATAAATTTATAAGAAATCACAGGCAGAATGTTCAGATCACATCGAATGATCACATAGAACACTATGACAATGTAATCAATATTTATCATTCCAATTTTTTTTTTTTGCTACCAGACTGGGGAATATGTCAAAGAAATACATTGTAAGTATTACAATAGACTGCTTCATTTTTGTGTTCAAAAGGTGAGATTCACTGTCATCATCAGTCAGATTTGAAATACTGTTCTATAATGTAGTTCAAACCTTAGTTTGTTGATTGCTGGAAAATTCCAGTATGGTGTCTACTCTTGTCCAGGCATCAGGGTGCTCCTTCAGACTAGTCAATATTTGTTGAGCCATTTGTTGCTGTAAACAAAAGAATGAGAAAATCATGTTCTAGTTCTCAGAGTACATGTTGGAAATAACAGAACAACTTGAACTGGAACACAGACATGACTGCTACTACATCACAGTGACATTACCTATTCGGCCAATTTGAAATTCCTGTATGTATAGTGATTACAATTTTCAAAAATTCATAACTTTTATATTTCGTGTCCGAATTTGTTCAATTTTCACTAATTTGCTTCTCTGATTTTTCTTTCTTTCAGAGCAACTTGCCATTAAGGTTGGATTTCCCTTTAAATTTCATTCAGACACATAATGCTTGCACTATCCTCACTATCTTCAATAGTTTCTATAAAAGCATACTTGCATCAAATGAAGGACAAGCAAACAAAGAAAATGACAGTTGCTTGAATTAAAATTATGAACAGATGGAGAAGTACAATTACATGTAATCATGCATTAATATACAAAATCATTGGCTACTCACTTCTGGACCCTCTCCACTGTACATGGCACCAACAACCGTGTCCAAGAGGTTGATGTCAAGTTTCTGACTAAAGTCGAGCAGCTTTGCAGCCTGCTCAGCCAACGTGGCCATGCTTTGTGAAGGCATTGATTCACCAAGAGGTGGTGTCAGTAAAAGAGTTTTCTTTTCCTATCACAGGGCCAACAGCTAAACACCTGAAAAAGTGAAGGAAATGAAAGTCATTATCCAACTAAATTCATTTTCATTTTATTCATTTATTTACTTCCTTCCTAAAAAAAGTACAGTTATACATGACAAACATATATTTCATATTTATAATCATGAAATTAAAAGACAACAACAGTAAGGGGTCATTCTGTGTCAAATCACCCAAATTTTTTAAAAGTTAAACTCTACCCCCTTCAAATTGCCCCGAATTTTGTATATGGGGTAATTGACTCTTCCCAAGCTAAGATTTTAAGTTTCAGCCTCATCGGCCAATCGGTTTTTGCACTATGGCATGCATTTCACAAGCATGTTGGCAAAAAATTTCTAAATGACTATATCGATCTCTGTAACTACTTGGTCAGTTTTGTTGATATTGACATATTTAGAAAGGTAATTACACAAACTATCTAAATCTGCCCTCATTGTCCATGTCCGAACAACATAAAGTTCAGTGACCTTTTGATCTTTACTTTAAACCTTGAATTTTACCTTGAGCGTCATGTGATCTGGAGATGAAATTTAGTCAGTTTATTGATCAACAATTTTTCTTCATCATATAAAAAAGAAGAGTAATATTTTTTTTTCCCAGCTTCTTTTAAAGTTGGCAAAAAGCTGATTTTCCACAGTTTGACCTAGTATCAATAATTTATTCAGAACAGTATAATAGCCACTGTGCACATTATTTGCCATTCCACAACATCTTATTCAGATAACATCATCATGAATAATTAATGACACTTGGGCAGCAAAAGTATTTTTAAAATGACAGGTGTGGCACACAATGAGCGATGCTATATTTTGAATAAATAACTCCTTGCTGATACTAGGTCAACCAGTAAAAAATTAGCTTTTTGACGACTTAAAAAGAAGCTGGAAAGAAAATGAAAAATATTACTCCTCCAATTTTTCATACGGTGCAGAAAAAATGTGGATGTATTGACCAAATTTCATCTCCAGAACACATGACGCTCAAGGTAAAATTCAAGGTTAAAGCAAAGATCAAGAGGTCATTGAACTTTATGTTGTTCGGACATGAAAAATAATGGCAGATTTAGATAGCTTATGTTACCTTTCTAAATATGTCAATATCAACAAAATTGACCTAGTAGTTACAGAGATATGGTCATTTAAAAAGTGTCCATTTTTGGCTGACATGCCTGTGGAATGCATACCCTAGCGGGAAAACCGTTTGGCCAATGGGGCTAAAACTGAAAATTTTACTTCAAAAGAGTTGATTACCCTATATACCAAATTTGGACAAGGGGGTACAGTTTAACCCATTGGGCGATCTGACATGGAATGACCCATAGATAGGAGTATCAATTAGCCTATACTATGTATTGCATTATAATAAAATAAAATCTTTTGATACAAGGAGAACAACATGAGACTAAGTTTACATTTTTTTCCAGTTTCCTTTTTGCTGCAAAAACTGTACATGAGCTTTAACCTCTTTGACTTTTGACCCAACAACACAAAAGTCTAATCACTTTGTCTCCTCACAGTTATGCATACAAAACTATCAAATCATTAATTTCATGCATATTGACCTTTTTGACATTTGAGCTTTGACCTACTTAAACAAAAATCAAATCAGTTTTTCTCACTATGGTGATGCATACTAGTACTAAGTTTTAAAGGGAAATCCAACCTTAACAGCAAGTTGCTTTGAAAGAAAGAGGAAAAATCAGAGAAGCAGATTGGTGAAAGTTTGAACGAAATCGGACAAGCAATAAGAAAATTATGAATTTTTGAAAGTTGTAATCACTATGCTCATGGGAATTTCAAATTGGCCGAATAGGTAATGTCACTGTGATGTAGCTGAGAACAACTCCCCCATTCGCTCTAACACACAAAATGACTAAAATGTCACTTTTTTTCAAAATGCATTACTCAGTAGAATCTTTTCGTTCATGAAGACCTATAATAATATGCTATCTCCAATATATTTTGAGTACAGCCCCGAGGGTAAAAGTGCCTCGAAAAAACCCCGCAAATCAATATTTTTGTGTACAACAAATGGGAGAGTTGTCCACAAAGATGTCACAATTGACTCACCAAATTGCCAATTTGAGATTCACATATATGTAATAATCTATCATTTTTCAAACATCCATAACTTTCTAAGTCCTTGTCCGATTTCTTTCAAACTTTCACCATCCTTTTATTCTTATTTTTCTGCTTTCACACAAATCATCTTATTACCAAGGTTGGATTGCCCTTTAAAGTACACATTCAAAGAAAATCACAAATATGATAAATAATGTATCACTAGAAACTGGCAAGTTAACAGATAGCAATCGTATCAGTTTAAAGTCAACTACATATCAGGTAATTAAACAATAATACAAATAAAACTACCTCCCAGCATCTGCGATATACAAGCGCTTCGCCAAAAAAATAACAATGTTTCAATGACGTCAATAAAGGGAACAATCCTGTCGAAGCAGACGACGTCCCATAAAGAATGAACATAAGTGCAGTGCAGTTATTTCTCAAATTATAAAGAATTTAGTGTATTCAAACGTGCCCATATTTCACACCATTCTAAAATGGGAATGAAACAGATTCTGATTACTGAAATCTTTTGTTTGTAAATATATAGGATGAGAGTTAATGAACAATCAAAGAAACCACACTTTCAAATTGAAAAGCCCGCTGAATGATTTTCAAGGACGGTATTTATCCCTCATTCAACGCCGAACGTCCAGCGGTGTATGCAGCTGTGAATGCAATGGCGTCTATTTTGTTTACAAGCAACTGATTCCTTTATTCTTGTAACGCTTCATTTTCCATCCAAATAAACCCATGCACGGGGTTTAGAGTGAGGCAATATATGGATTAAACATAATAGACTAATGCTAGTGAAGTGAAATAACTGAAGAGAAGATGACAAAACAGGCACTGAAAATATGTGAGATGTTATGGGACATCGTCTGCTTGTGCAATTAACGTCCTCCCTTTGACGTCACACATTTCAGCGGCTTTCGGAGAGCTGTTCAGGTGCTATGTCGGGGCTGTATTTTAGCAATTTGTAATTGATAATAATCACTACTTCGAATGTTTGCAAGCGTCGAATTTTGACAAACTTGTCCGGTCTAAGCTCCACCTACGCAATAATGAAACTTAAGTCAGTTTTAAAAATCAATGAATATCTACTTTAAGTTTATGGCTTAAATCATTCAAGAGATATTGCAATAACCAGGCTAAAAACCTGAAATTTCATGATGAATGACCTCTATGACCTTCGATCTTTGACCTACTTACCCCCAAATCTATTTAGTTTGTCTAATTATGGTGATGCATACTAATATAACTTGAAGCTCACAGGTCAAATAGTTGAGTTATCTCAATAAAGAGGCTAAAACCTGAAATTTCAGAATTTACCTCTATGACCTTTGACCTTAGACCTATCAACCCCAAAATCTAATCAGATCGTCTTCCTATGGTGATACATACTAGCACCAAGTTTGAAGTTCATAGGTCAAATGGTTCTTGAGATAACACGTTAACGAGGCTAAAACCTGAAATTTAAGAATTTGACCTCTAGGACCTTTATCTACATACCCCAAAATCTAATCAGATCGTCTTCCTATGGTGATACATACTAGTACCAAGTTTGAAGTTCATACCTCAAATGGTTCTTGAGATATCGCATTGATGAGAAAGTGGGATGGATGGACAGACAGACATAAAACATAATTTCTGGCACCACCTTTGGTGGACAGAGGCATAAAAATCAAAAAGATCAAAACAAGTTTGAGGGAAATCGGTCAACTAATTATAGAAAAGTCTAAAAATTGTCACAGGGAAGTCTACCCTCGTATTTAGCTGATTTGAAAATAAGCAGAAAAAGAAGGTTGACTTCTGGGAAGAGTGAAAAATAATTTGTGAGCTTTCTCATTCCTGTCATGTCAGTTTGGAAGAACATCATAGTAGAAATGTCCCCTGAAAAGGATTGCTCTTCAAATGCCCTCATATTCAAAATACGACGAGAAATAGCTGAAGTGATTGAGCAGAACATTCAAGGAATTTCATGCCACATCATTATTTATCTTATCATTTTGATGATTCCAAAAGCTCACAGTATATACCAATTCTTATGTAGACATGATCAACCTTTCTGGGTTGCTATTGAAACAGTTTCTTTCACAGTGTAATTGCATGACCAGAACTCAACTTTATCTTCAAAGAGGAAGTCCACCCTGATAACAAGTTGGTTTTAAAAGTAGCACGAAAAATTAAAGAAACAGATCAATGAAAGTTTAAGCAAAATCTGATACAAATAAGAAAGTTATGATTTTTTGAAGTTGTAATCAATCAAATGCAAATTGGCAACTCCTTGAGGAATTCCTTCGAGGTCCTCTCCAATTTGCCCAGTACTAAAAAATCCTAAATTTCCATTTTCTCTACAGAAAATATCTATTCATATAGATCATTGCATGTTTTTACGCACAACCTATATGAAACAAATGTATTCCTTTATCAACAAGGGAAATGCCCGGGGCAGTCTCGCCTGCATCAAGCAATTTTCGGGGCAAAATTTTCGCTTAGTGAAAAATCAAAGGTTGGGGTACTTACGGGGTACTGCCCCTGAGCCCCCCCCCCCCCCCCCTTGTGGGCCAGGTACCCCATCTGTATAACTTAAATCCCTTCAAGTAAGATTTATTGGATGGTGAAGTTCATTTGAAATCAAGCTGTGTGTTTTAAAGAAGCAGAATATGTGTACATGAAATAATTGCCATTAGGACACTTTTGGGTGGTGCCCCTCCATCAGACCCCTTGAAGATAATGGTCTACAATACTTGAACAACTTGAAGTCTCCTACCCCTAACAATGATTCCTACCTAGTTTGCTTACAATCTACATGTGGCAAAACATTTTACAGAAGGAAGAAAAATGTCAATTTGGTGTCACAGGCTCTTGGGGGGGGGGGGGGCTCCCCCCCCCCCCACTCCACTCCCTCCTTAAGGGATAGGTACCCTATTTGCATTCATTTAGATCCTCTTTGCCTAAGGATGATTCTTACCTAGTTTGGTTAGAACCCAGCCATGCATTTAACAAATATCTCATTTTCACAATAGGGGCACTTAAGGGGTGCTGCCCCTGAGCCCCCTTGGAGGCAAGGTACCGTGTTTCAGAAATTGAGGTCTCCTTCCTTTAAGTATGATACCTACCAACTTTGCTAACAATCTTGCAACAGGGCTTAAAGAAGAAGCAAATATGAATCTAATTACTGCTATTATTGGTGCTCTTGGGGGTGGTGCTCCCAAGTCTCCCTCCCCCCCCCCCCCCCCAATATTGGTAGGTACCTCCATCTATACAAATTAAGATCCTCCTTGCCTAAGGATGATCCCTACCAATTTTGGTTGAAATCCACTACCAGCAAAGTTTTGAGAAAAGGTCAAATGCATGTGTACAATACATGTACATACTACATGTACATACATGTACTGTATGTAGAGAAAAAACTGAAATTTACCCAAAACTTAACCAAGTTAAACATGTTAGTAGGTGACCTTTAATGTGACGACAATGTAATATTTGGGTATTCAATTGAAAGAGGGTGACATTAAGACAATCCCTACCAAGAATGATGCCAAGTTTCAAAGAATTTGAACAAATACTTTTGAAATAAAGTAAAAGATCAAAAACTTAACCTCAGGTTGAGTTTTTGGAACACAATTTAACTCAATTGACCTTAATTGACCTTTGACCTTGACCTGAAATTTATTCCACATTATCAGTGATACTCTACAACACTTGTGTTCAAGTTTCATGGAAATCGGACATATACTTTTTAAATGAGAGCATTTCTAAAATTGTTGACGCCGTCGCCGCCGCCGCCGTCGCTGTCGTCGGAAAAGCGGCGCCTATGTCTCGCTTTTTGCTTACGCAGGCGAGACAATAAATGAGAAAATGAAAATCCATGAAACTTTCTGTACATAGCAAATGGGAGAGGAGCTCGCAAGATTCGTCACGGAATTGCCAATTTGCGTTTGATTGATTACAATTTCAAAATTCATCACTCTCTTAGTCTCTTATTTCTCATCAGATTTTGCTCAAACTTTCATTGAACTGTTTCTGTAATTTTCTGCTTTATTCAAATCATCTAAATACAAGGGTGGACCTCCTCTTTAAAACAAGTTATACAGATAAAACAGTAGTCCGCTTTTGCATATACGAACTACACCCCTAATAGATTTTTCTATTAAAATCATGAAAATTGAAATTTTTAATAAAATATACTAAAAAATGTATGATTTATGGATATACAGTATTTAGGCAGACTCTAAAGATAATAAAATCTCATTTTTTAAAAAGGTGTATGAAGATTTGTGAAGGTACATGCCTGAAATGTTCATCAATATATCCTGGGTAAAGGCATTATGAAGAAATTCAAGAAATCAGTCTCTTGAGGATAAAAAGGGATAATGGTGTCAAAGTAATGAAGTATACAACACAATAGATTTTTCCTCTTTTTTTACTCATAACAGTGCTAAAAAGTATCAATTTACCTACCATGATTTGATTTGAGAATGTCTTAGGCCAAGTAAAATAGATTCCTTGAGTGCTTTTTGTGTGAAAACAAATAATGAAACGATCTTCGTAAATGGTTTCTGTAGAATAGATGCTGCGAAAATTACTACATTATCCTGTGTGTGTGATATGTGATATATTATGATGTCATGTATCTTAAAGTGATTTTGCAATGCAAATGATGGAATCTATTCTAAAGCTTTCTTTGGTGAACTAAAATCCGACGAGGGAACCGCAATCTGACACCATAGGCCAGCCGTAGTCCAAGGCATATTCTGTGGTTTTCAGACCAATATCAGTGTAAACATAAATTGCATCAACAATTTTTAAAATGAATACTTTGAAATATATAAATATGTTTAAACTTATAACATGAATATTTGTGTAATTTCAATATCACAATCAAGCCTAAAAACAATGTGTAAAACGTTCAAAGTATCTTATTGTTACAATGAAAATTTATGGGTTTATTTTGATAAACTATCAAATGACGACATCCAGGGGTATCTAACGTAAAAACTGACTCACCGATCATGAAATCAATAATTCATATTTTTCATTTTACAAGGGAATCCATCGTGTAATTTACATAATTTAAAAAGTGTTTGGCATCTATTATACCTTTTTTCTATTTTCCAATTCTTTTATTTCCTAATTCATTCAAATATTTGCAGTGGAGTTAAATTTAGCTTTTAAAGATATAGTGTAATTGCAACCAAGGCTACGTGTCGGCTCCTACATGTATTCTCGCTGATAGTATCAATATCACGAGATTTCCAGCTAGTAAGCTCTTTGTGAAACAGTTTCGGAAGATCATGGACCTCTCCGTAGTTGGTGGATAAACTTATGACTGTCTTGTCATTGGTTTCGAGAAACAGACCCCCGAATACAAATGCAGATCGGAGCTCCATTTATATTCGAGTGTTGTACATGTGTCACAAGGACAGACCTTTTTCGCTTGATAGGCTATGACTCAAATATCTACAGTATATTGATATCTATATCGAATTGGCCATTGCGCATGTGTCATTTTGAATCTCAAGATGCTGGTAGCGAGAACCAGTCCTCGCTACTGTAAACTCGAGGAGCGAGAAATAACTGCACAAAATACCATTTTGTACATTTGGAATTACATGTACAAGTCAAGGAATAGCAAGTGACTAAAGGAGGATTCCTCCAAAACTTTGAGCAATGGTGAGTAAATTCAACTTATTTCTAAATATAATTGTATTACAATCCAGAGATCAGACAAAGGGACATAGGTCTAGTATAAGTGTATGAGTGATATTTATGTAATAAAATAAAGAAACAAAATCATTTTCAGACATGAAATGAGCATCAGAAATCAATTATATCGAGTCGGTTTTTTGTATTTGTATTTAGTCCCCAGAAGTAGACCATGGGGATTTCGTAGGATTAAAAGAGGGTGACATTCGGCTCTCTATAATTCGGTGGCCTAAATCTACACACTTAAGCGGGGGCTTAAGTTAGACGCCTTTCAAGAATACGGGCCTATATGTCTAAATATGAAACCACATTGGTCAAATTGATGATGTAGATCTAAAGTTAGTAGTAGAGTCTAAAAAGCCTAAAAAGGCTGGTAAAGATACACCAAGTAATAGAAGTCATACTGACCACTAAGCGGGACGAATGCAAAAATACTAGTGCTGTCATCAAGAAAAAAATTCTCTGTCGACATGTCGTCTTGAATTCTAGCCGACAACGACACATTGTCGACAGACATGGTTGGAGAAATTCAATCCTTCCCTACGGTCGTATGGTACGGTACTGTTATTGATATTGTACTACCGGTACTGGCACTGCAGTGAGTGGTGCATGCACGCCATGCAGTCACTGCACTGCGGTGTACGGTAGTGTACACCGCAGCGAACCAAACGATATTTGTTCAGAAAAATCCTCCTAAAATACAAACTGAAAAAAAAAAAAAATACCTTGCTTCTACTTTAGCAAGCAAAATAATTTCTTTCCTTGTGAAATTACCTTCTTCGCAAGTCAGAACAGTTAGGCTAGCAGCTACACTTCGCCCCATGATGTCGCAGTGATTAAATATTAAATATGCACGAAACTAGATGCGCGTACGACGTGCACATCGTGCATGCGTTACACACGATGCGGCCGCTGCTAGGTATACTAGGTCGAATGCGGGCTAACTCGGCACTAGGGCGAAGTCGGCCCTACCGGAAATTCGAGGCCAAGTTAGCCCGGAGAGGTTGAATCGATCATGAAATACCAATCCATAAAGTTTCATTTTGATTACTAAATGTTAGCCAAGAATACGTTTTTAAACCGTTCTTTTGATAGAATTGTATAAAATACTTATTTTGAAGTTCATCTTGCAATTTTCTAGAGCTAATATCATCATATGAAAGTGACATTTTAGGCAGTTTAATCACAATTCACAGCTCGCATTCGCAATCGCCGTGCGTTGCACTCACTGACTCACTGACTGGCCATGGGTTTGGTACTTGGACTTGATGAATGAATTACTGCAAAATTCCGTAGATATTAATGATGTCTGTAACATAAACTGAAACTAACAACCGTTCATTTGATTAAATATTAATATTACTTCCATAAATTCTTGATGGATAACATTTTTTTACCGACTGTGAGGTTTTGCAATATGTGTGTCCGACTCATCGCTCCGAGTCCATGCAAACACAGTGCACACTACGCACGGCCGGCGATTGCGAGCTGTGTCGTGTAATTAAACTGTCTAAAATGTTACTTTTTTACATCAAGTTACATCAAGAAAATTGCAAGATTATCATCTAACTGAGTATTTCATACAATTCTATAAAAAAGAATGGTTAATAAACGTATTCTTATCTAGTAATCACAACAAAACTTTACACATTGGTATTTCATGATCGATTTAAACCCTACGGGCTAACTCGGCCTCACTTTTCCCGTAGTGCCGACTTCGCCCTAGTGCCGAGTTAGCCCGACCCCGGTTGATTCTTGTCGCCACTATACTATCTCTGTCGACATGTCGCCTTCCCGTCAAAATGCACTTTTATCGACAAGGTTGGCGACAGAAGGCTGAAGGCTTGTCGATGACAGCACTACTTTACGCACGACAGCCACGACTGGTGATCAGTTCTTGTGCTAAATGATCGAGAATATGATTATATAGCACCCAAGAACATGTTCCAGTAACATCCCCCAGGCCAGACCGGTACGGCCGGCGTGCACGCGTACAATTGTTCGTGAATGATTTTTATTTGCCGCAGCCGTGTAAGTAAGATGACCGATTTCGAGTTTGTGTTCACTTTGAAATACAAATCACACAAACCAAAATGTTTGGTTATAAAAACAATGTTGTTTGTAAAATGATTCAAAGTGCGTGTAAAGCCAATAAATGGGTTGATTCTTGTCGCCACTATACTATCTCTGTCGACATGTCGCCTTCCCGTCAAAATGCACTTTTATCGACAAGGTTGGCGACAGAAGGCTTGTCGATGACAGCACTACAAAATACTAATCATTTTCTATCGCATGTACTTAAGGTATGGGGGGAAAAATAAGATAAATATTTCAAATACTTCCTTTCAAATTCAGCTCTTTAAAATCTCACTCCTACCTTAAATGTCCGTTAGGAAGAATTTCTGATATTTCCAGCAAAGTCCAAAGTCAAAATCATGTCCAAAACCTAAGAAATCCTGCCGCTTTTTTTGCGATCGCATATATTGTTTTCACTGCACTGATGTTTTAGATGAAACTTGGCCAATAAAATTTTGTTCACAAAGATACTCGGTATAGCGCACGCGCATCGATCTCTACGATGGTGCACACGGAAAATCTGGACTTTTACATGTGCGCGATAGGGACAGAATTTTTAACAACCGAATATTTTGGGGGAGATGTCAGCGCTTGCGGGGATCAGGAAATATACACAATGACTTGCGATACCCCGTTTCGCCACAAGTGACAGTAAATTACGGATTTCATTTTTGGAATTATCTTTTCCAACATCGGTGAGTTGAATTTATTGTATTTCATGGATATATTTGTGTCACTGTTTGTAAATAAAATGCAAATTTTGAGTGAATGTTGGTGACTTTTGTGCAGTGGTGTTTTGATCAGATCTCTCTTCACATTTTGTTTAACCGAGGAGCTATAATTATACATGGGGCTCCCCCAAAAAAGAATCTGTAACTTGTCAGGGCAAATCTGGCAAACTTGTTAATAACACACTTATGTAGACCTACCGATACATGATTTATACTAGATCTAAGTGTCAAGTGATTAATAATAGATACTAGCCGGAGCGTCACTAGGTGTTACCCCCCCCCCCCCTTGGTTACTTTTTTTTTTTTGCTTGCTTGCTTGTTGAATAAAAATGTGGATCATCTCTCGTCAAATTTGGATATTCGACATTATGTTTTTCCCTCGTCGGCAAATTTTAAAAATCTGAAGACCCTTTCTTTAAATATATCATTTAGATCTATTTTAATTTTTCATTTTGCTTCTTGGGGAATTTTCAGTCACAGTGAATTTGATAATGGTATCCCCATTCAGAATTTTCTACTAGTGACGCCACTGAATACAAACTAAGGCCAAGTGAATTTGATTAATCATCTTATTCAGATTTCTTGATAAAGAGGAGGGGTTCCATATTATCTAAAATCTTATATTTTTCCTGAATTAGTCGGCATAGACTAGACTAGACTAAATTTCAAACAATATTTTCTCTTAAATTAAAAAGTTTGTCTTAATTTCATAACATTTAGGCTTACATATAGGCCTACTGCAGACACTAAAAACAACACAATATTTATGATTTTTGTTACCTAATTTTCTGCATATTCTCACTCTTCTTTAACTTAATTTTGAAACATCTAGGGGTCTACAAACAGATCTGGAATCTAATGTTAGATTGGGGGGGGGGGGGGTGAGAGAAAAAAGGTAGAGGACAAGAAAGTAGGGATAAATTTCATTTCGGTTGACCTACTAATACTCGCCTATATATTAATCTAGCAAATCCACCTCTAACTTGAACATAAACAAAGAATATGCCACCAAGTTTAAAAACAACTCGATGATCTAAAGAAAAGTGCCATGCCATGCATCATTATTCATGACACTGGCATTATTGACTTGGTGAGTCAGTCAGCGTTATACTCGGTCACAGTCACAGAGACAGACTCACTCTCACCGTCTCAAAGACGTGAGAGACATCTACTTTGTCATGATTCATTTCAATAATTGGTAAAAAAGTAGTAAGGTGCAACAGGGAAACAGCCAAATTTTCTTAGCAAAACCATAAAAATAAGTACGTAAAAGACAACATACACAGAAAAGCACAAGTGGGCCGAATGAATCCCACTAAGCAAACGACGAAAGTATTAGCAGACGAGAGTCGACTACGTGTAAACGACGATTTCATTCGTGTATTTTCTATATGTTGACACACTCCGTTGACACTCTAATGACAAGGTGGGTCTTGATCAAAAAGACTTGCTCTTTCCGAAGAGATATTTTTTGAATGTCGCAGAGTTTCGGAACATATTATTACATAAATATGAAAATGATATCTAAAATATTAATATTTACAGAAAATATGTCATAACTCATCCATTTCTGTACCAATTTTGACGAAATAAGCTTCGGTGAACGTAGAATTTTGCGGAGCTCAAGACACAAGCTACTGCGCAGCTATTGAGAGCAACAAACTCTACTGCGCATGGGTAAACCGATTGTTAGTTCACATTCACTGAAAAAATTATTCCCCCACTGAGGTTGAGAGTCGGCATCGAACCCCGGTCTTCAAAGACTGAGGCAGCTGTCGCCGTGGGGCAAGATCGAGCGATAAGAGCGGAGAGGTACTTTGATTTCAGGTCTTATTTCTTGCGTTGCGTAACACTTTCGGTCGTAAAAAATTCTGTTGTGACTCCAGTTCTGTGATAACTCCTTGCTATGAGTGAGTAAAGGGCACGTATGAGTAAACAATTTTCAACAGTTTCAGTTTGACTTGTTTTTTGCACAAATATCTGTCGCTTTAATAAAGATGTAAAGTTTCTGTTTGCTGCATGTTTTGTCTGATTAAAGTTAGAATAGCACTGCACAGACTTAATAACATAACTAAGGTGTAACAACTATGGCAAGGGGTCCTAAAGCTATGCAGGTCCTAAAGCTACGCACCCCGCAAATACGCGCAATGTGACGCGTTCGATGTGCCAAACTTTTGGTGTAACTGAGCAACGAAAATATCATATAGGATGGGGGGATGCATTTCCGGACACTTAACAAAAAGGTATATTATTGTAGACATGCGTGTCCATGGATTTAAAAAATGCCCCCTAAACAAGTTTCATACTTTGGTGAAAAGACACCCCTTAACAAGGATTTCGCATGTTTTTTCATAAAAATTACCCCCCTAAACAGGTTTGATTGAAATATTACCCCCTAAACAAATTTATCTTAAATATTACTCCCTAAACAAGATTAACTTAACCAACATAAAAAATACACCACTTGAATTCAAGATCACCTTTTGCAAACTGACATATTCTTCACCTTTGGTGGATAAATTCTTCACACAAAGCAAACAAAATAAACTGCACATATAGGAACTGCTGTTGGTTAAATTACAACTGTTATTATTATACTTCAATTATGGAGGACAGGTTTCAAACTGTGTACTCCGTAAGTTTTAATACACGATCGTCATTTGCTTACTTTTGAAAAAAAGAACAACTTTTGTAATATACTTCCAGAGAAATAAACTGTATCGGCAAGAAATCCATGCCCAATAATCACACACATAAAGCCATTCAACAACGCCTTAACAAGAGGTAAAAATTTGGCAGCTGCTTCAGAAGAATACAGGGTGGCCCAAAACAAATTTTTTTTTCGTACCAATGCCACTGGAATGAAAATGACCCCCTAAACACGTTTGGCCGCATTCCATTCAGCACCCTTTTTGTTGAAAATCGGCTTTTTCAGACCACGTAACGCACGTTACGCACGTTATACGCGTCCTGGATGAAAAAAAAAAGACCCCTTTTAAACGCGTTTTTTGGACGCGCATGTGTATGGTTTGGTGCCCCATGTCTGCGCATACCGTAACTGCGCGATTCAAAATCACAGAAGACGCAATGAACACAATCATCTTCATATCAATTTTAGTGATATGTATCAGCGAAAAATGAGGAAAAACTGGTGAAGGTCTATTTTATGCATTTTTACTCACATGCCTTGAAAATGCCACCTTTCATGCAAAATATCCCGAACTGCGTGTTAAGTGAATGAGTGCGTAGACAAGGGAACCTTCCCTTTTTTAGTGCCAAAATGACGTCGCCTATTCTTGTGAAAATGAATTGTTTCTTATTCGAATTTTAATCAGATTTTCGGCACAGTTACTCTCTAGGATTATGAGGATTAAAATGAGGTCAGTCATTAGAGGAATACCAAAGGAAAAGCTTGTCAATTTCAAGTGAAATGTTAGGTGCGCAGACAGGGGCCCCCATCATACACCAATATAGTCAAGGATTGTAATTCCGAACAGATTGTAACCGAACGTGTACAGTTAAGCG
The DNA here is from genome assembly GCA_025618425.1 of Heliocidaris tuberculata. Taxonomy (NCBI): domain Eukaryota; kingdom Metazoa; phylum Echinodermata; class Echinoidea; order Camarodonta; family Echinometridae; genus Heliocidaris; species Heliocidaris tuberculata. The sequence goes on along the minus strand of CM046834.1, from coordinate 47,992,967 downwards.
CCTAAAATGGGTTTTCATACGCGGGGGATTACGCGTATGAAAACCACACTATTGAACAAAGGTTGTGTCTTTTTCCCATAGGTTTCACACGATCGGAAATACAGTACCTTTTTCAAGGGACCAAAACGCCGCGTCGTTGGGAAGGGGTTCACTCGGAAGGGAATATCGTATTATTAAATCTACGTTGTCTTTTTAAAATTCCACCAAGTTCTTTTTTTGTAGGACTTTGAGCATTCATTATGTAAGTTGACAGATATTCGTTTGATATTTTATTTGCTATCGTTGATTTTCTGGAAAGTGTTTCGGACACTGGATCAACCACCAAATACCTGAGGGCTTCGCCCTTCCCGTGGGTAACGATTCACACAATATGAAGTGGTATTGGGGGTCTAACGCACTCACACTTATCAAGGTTATTGGACTTGGAGATAACGTCTAAGTAACGTGTGTTGTTAGATCTAGAATCTATATAAGAAATTTGCATCAACCACTGAATAAAATGACTTTAAGCTGCTGGAAACAAAGTTGAATCTTTAGGTCCCCCCCCCCCCCCATCATAAATTAAATTATTGTTTTGTTTCATTTTTTAAAAAAAGATAAAATAAAAGTTAGGGCCTATGACTATGAGTATGACCAATGGCAATACCATGCCATGGGTCAACTCTCTCCTCCCCCCCCCCCCCCCCCCCGGCTCTTAAAAAAGTCTATAGATCTAGATCTAGACTAGAGGGTTAGTCTCATGATCTACATTATTTTAGACTAGTTAAAGTTTTTTGTGATCGAAGCTGGAGTAGAAGTGGAAACAGCTACCCCACCCCAGCTCGCGGCTTAAGGAGCCAGAGGTCGACGCGAGGCGGAGGAACCAGCTCAGCTGATCATGCTCGCCAGCTGGCCCAACCAGCGTTTGTGTGTTCAGTCAAGATCAACATAGCGCTCATCGTGGCCTGGACCAATGAGAATGCCGCCTACTTACCGATGGCTCCTCGCTGCCGTCCGCCAAAGACGAGTGCAGAACCCACGTGAAAATGTATCTGCCCAGTAAATGATTGCAAATGTGGATATATCACAGGACGCTTACAAGAGCATTCACAAACAAGCTTTCAAAAGCTCAGTCTTGCACCATTATTGTTACATTGAAGAATTTTCAGCCATTCGCATTTGGGTTATTTCAGAGGATTCTCTAGCTTCCGTCCCTTTCCAGCACATTCAGCGTCTCGAGTGATGGAAATTTTTGGCGAATAAAAACCGGTCGAAACCAGTTTCGCGCAGCTAGCTAGCTAGCTAGCTCGATCGTGAATGCATGCATGCATCATACGTTCGACTATAATTATATTCAATGAAAAGGGAAATATGTGTTAACGTTACCCTATTGATCATTACACAAACCTTTGTCTTAAACATTCATCTTGATTATTAATAGTGTTTTTCTTATTCATTTCATGTGAGTGGTGGCTGGATATTCTTACATCATGGACCTGTTTTTTTTCTATGTAAGTTATATTCGCGGGCGAGATTCGAGTTGGAAGCGTCAACATATAGAGAGGGGGCGCTCATTCAAAAAACAAAAAATCCAGATCCTACTTAACAGACAAAAAACCCCAGAGCTAATTATGTATTATGTATATAGCTCTGAAAAAAAGGAGAGAAAAAACCCCAAAAACATAGAGATCTTATGATTTATAGGATCTCTATGCTAAAAAAACCCTGCAGGTAGAACGTTACGTCACTGCACCACGCCTAATATAATTTTGTAACGGAAATTCGGAACTTGGGCACACTAATGAGTTCACATGAAATATTTTGTCTTTATAAATAGCTGCCATAGTAATGGACAAAAAAATAATCCGTGTTTTCTTATGGTGCTGATTACTCCAATATCGCCCCCCCCCCCCCCCGGCCCGAAAAAATCAAAATAAATTATAATAAAGAAAGGTTATGCAAGTTCCTTCCGCAAGGGCCCATGGCCCACAAGTCACGAGATACCCGGAGTCGTCCCGGAGTACCGTTTGCCCGGGCGCGCGCCAGCGGCACCGTCCCCACCCCCCCCCCCCCCCCTCCCCCTCCCACTGACTAACGATTTTTTTTTCTTCAAACAAGTTTAACAAACATCTTACAGATCATATTCATGTATACAAAGAGGAATTGATACAAAATACAAGTAGCTCTACGCTATAAAAGGGAAAGCCGAGGCCTGATATACGGTTTTTAAAGAAGCATGCAGAAAACTGTTAAAGAAACAGATCAAAAAAGTTTGAGTAAAATCCGATAAGAAATCAGAAAGTTATGAATGTTTGTACCGTAATTGTAATCAACCAAACACAAATGGCAACTTCTGAACTTTGTGACGTATCTTGCCGCTTCTTGCTGAGCTCCTCTACCATTTGCTCCGTACACAAAAATGCATAAAATTCATAATTGTTATTTATAAGGGAATAGATTTGAATCAAACAATTAGTTT